>CM019908.1:32309266-32456766 GCA_009764595.1 Geothlypis trichas
CGGACAACCCCATCACCTCCACTTCTTCAGGTGGGTCTGAGGTTTTCCTGCCTTTTCTGGCTGCTGCTTTCTGTGGAACAATTAGTGCCTCAGAGGTTGGGGTTTAGTCTCCTCTAAGGGAGAGCAGAGCCTGGGAAAAACAGAGCAGAATAAAGCTGAGGCTGAGAGCTGCATGGGATCAGAATCGTGCCTCTTAAAGTGCAGCCACAGCGGTTGGGGCGTCCACAATTGTGGCCACACTGAAGATGCTGGTGTTGTGTGCTCAGGTACCACTGGTTAGACTTCTTGCAGATTGTGACTTTTTTCAGTAGGTGCTCTTAATTAGTTAGAATTAGATGATTTGTTGGGGATGAGGGCAGGGTCATGTTTTAAGTTGATCCTACCATGAGGGAGCATTCTGCTGACACCCCCAGGCTCTCCATTGCCCCTGTGCCAAGCTGTTAGCAACGTGCCCAGCACTGGCAGAGAGACCGGCATGGGTCTTCATCCAACAGGCCTCACCTGCCTCTTTCCTTTCCTCCCCTACAGATGCCGCAAGCACAACTACAGACAGCCCCATCTCCGTTCCTTCAGGTGGGTCTGAATTTCTCCTGAGTTTTCTGACCAATGCTTCCTACAGAAAAAATTAGTGCCTCAGAGTTTGATGTCCGCTTTTCTCCATTGGAGAAGAGAAGCCAGGAGAAGCAGTTCAATACAGCCGAGACTGGGAGTTGTGGTGGCCTGAAATTCATAGGGTGATTTCTCTCTGGCAAGAGAAATTGCCTTTGTGCTAAAATCTCTTCCCAAGTTTTCCATACCTGCTTTTCTCCCAGATGCCACCATCAGCCTGGTGAACGGCGGGAGCCGCTGCGAGGGTCGCGTGCAGATTTCCCACTCTGGGGGCCGCGGCACTGTCTGTGACGATGGCTGGGACCTGAGCGATGCCCAGGTGGTGTGCAGGCAGCTGGAATGCGGGTCTGCTGTTTCTGCAACATCACAGGCCTCCTTTGGACAAGGCAGTGGCAGCATCTACCTGGACGATGTGAACTGTGCAGGCTGGGAGTCATCCATCTTCCAGTGCAGCCACAGCGGCTGGGGCAACCACAATTGTGGCCACACTGAAGATGCTGGTGTTGTGTGCTCAGGTACCACTGGTCTGACTGCCTGCATGCTGGGACTCTTTCAGAAGGTGGTCTGAGTTAGTTAGATGATTTGTTGGGGATGAGGGCAAGGTCAGGTTTTAGGTTGGTCCCACCACGAGAGAGCATTCCCCTGACACCCCCAGGCTCTCCATTCCCATGTGCCAAGCTGGCAGTAATGTGCCCAGCACTAGGAGAGAGGCAGGCATGATCTTCTTCCAACAATCCTCACCTGCCTCTTTCCTTTCCCCCCCTACAGCTGGCACAAGCACAGGCACAACCACTCCCAGCATCACCTTCCTTGCTCCTACAGTGGGTCTGTATTTCTCCTGGGGCTTCTGGCCACAGCTTTTTGCAGCAAGAATTAGTGCCTCAGAGTTTGGTGTTGAGTTTTCTCCTGGGACAGGCGAAGCCAGGAAAAGCAGTTTAAGACCGCCAAGACTGGGAGTTGTGGTGGCCTGAAACTCATAGAGTGTTTCCAAGACCTTGATGCCATCTTGGCTTTTATCTTGTTTTCCTCTGGATATTCTCTGTATCCTTTAGACACATATTTGTATCTCTGTAGCTTTTTATTGTAACTTATCACCAGCATTTTCCTAGTCAAGAAGTCAAAACTCATTCCAGGATCACTATGCTATCATGGTTCTTCCTGGCTGAAAAAGCCAAAAAAACGGCTCTTCAGACACATTTCATCAACAAAGTACAGTCCCATTTGGAGGCAGAGAGGACTTTGAAGGGACTTGGACTGGGGGGGAGTGAGTCGCATCACCACTTTTGGATATTTTGGGATATTTTGTGGATATTTTTCCATATTTGTCCTGGAGGCCTGCAATGAAGGTCCACTTTTATAGTACTTCCTGTACAAAAATGATCCCCAAAGCTGTGTTGTTTCTGTTCCAGGTTGACAAAGGCATCACCCTGGCAAGAAGAGGTGCCTCTGTGCTAGAGAATCTGTATCTGCTTCTTTCCCAGATGCCGTGACCATCAGCCTGGTGAATGGCAGGAACCGCTGCGAGGGTCGCGTGCAGATTTCCCACTCTGGGGGCCGCGGCACTGTCTGTGACGATGGCTGGGACCTGAGCGATGCCCAGGTGGTGTGCAGGCAGCTGGGATGTGGAGCTGCTGTTTCTGCAACATCACAGGCCTCCTTTGGACAAGGCAGTGGCAGCATCTACCTGGACGATGTGAACTGTGCAGGCTGGGAGTCATCCATCTTCCAGTGCAGCCACAGCGGCTGGGGCAACCACAATTGTGGCCACAATGAAGATGCTGGTGTTGTGTGCTCAGGTACCACGGGTTTGACTGCCTGCACACTGGGACCTTTTTCAGAAAGTGGTCTTAGTTAGCTGGACTTAGATGATTTGTTGGGGATGAGGGCAGGGTCATGTTTTAGGTTGATCCCACCATGAGGGAGCATTCTGCTGACACCCCCAGTCTCTCCATTGCCCATGTGCCAAGCTGGCAGTAATGTGCCCAGCACTGGGAGAAAGTCAAGCACAAACCTTCATCCAACAGGCCTCACCTGCTTCTTTCCTTTCCTTCCCTACAGGTGCCATAAGCATAACTACGGACAACCCCATCACCTCCACTTCTTCAGGTGGGTCTGAGGTTTTCCTGCCTTTTCTGGCTGCTGCTTTCTGTGGAACAATTAGTGCCTCAGAGGTTGGGGTTTAGTCTCCTCTAAGGGAGAGCAGAGCCTGGGAAAAACAGAGCAGAATAAAGCTGAGGCTGAGAGCTGCATGGGATCAGAATCGTGCCTCTTAAAGTGCAGCCACAGCGGTTGGGGCGTCCACAATTGTGGCCACACTGAAGATGCTGGTGGTGTGTGCTCAGGTACCACTGGTTAGACTTCTTGCAGATTGTGACTTTTTTCAGTAGGTGCTCTTAATTAGTTAGAATTAGATGATTTGTTGGGGATGAGGGCAGGGTCATGTTTTAAGTTGATCCTACCATGAGGGAGCATTCTGCTGACACCCCCAGGCTCTCCATTGCCCCTGTGCCAAGCTGTTAGCAACGTGCCCAGCACTGGCAGAGAGACCGGCATGGGTCTTCATCCAACAGGCCTCACCTGCCTCTTTCCTTTCCTCCCCTACAGATGCCGCAAGCACAACTACAGACAGCCCCATCTCCGTTCCTTCAGGTGGGTCTGAATTTCTCCTGAGTTTTCTGACCAATGCTTCCTACAGAAAAAATTAGTGCCTCAGAGTTTGATGTCCGCTTTTCTCCATTGGAGAAGAGAAGCCAGGAGAAGCAGTTCAATACAGCCGAGACTGGGAGTTGTGGTGGCCTGAAATTCATAGGGTGATTTCTCTCTGGCAAGAGAAATTGCCTTTGTGCTAAAATCTCTTCCCAAGTTTTCCATACCTGCTTTTCTCCCAGATGCCACCATCAGCCTGGTGAACGGCGGGAGCCGCTGCGAGGGTCGCGTGCAGATTTCCCACTCTGGGGGCCGCGGCACTGTCTGTGACGATGGCTGGGACCTGAGCGATGCCCAGGTGGTGTGCAGGCAGCTGGAATGCGGGTCTGCTGTTTCTGCAACATCACAGGCCTCCTTTGGACAAGGCAGTGGCAGCATCTACCTGGACGATGTGAACTGTGCAGGCTGGGAGTCATCCATCTTCCAGTGCAGCCACAGCGGCTGGGGCAACCACAATTGTGGCCACACTGAAGATGCTGGTGTTGTGTGCTCAGGTACCACTGGTCTGACTGCCTGCATGCTGGGACTCTTTCAGAAGGTGGTCTGAGTTAGTTAGATGATTTGTTGGGGATGAGGGCAAGGTCAGGTTTTAGGTTGGTCCCACCACGAGAGAGCATTCCCCTGACACCCCCAGGCTCTCCATTCCCATGTGCCAAGCTGGCAGTAATGTGCCCAGCACTAGGAGAGAGGCAGGCATGATCTTCTTCCAACAATCCTCACCTGCCTCTTTCCTTTCCCCCCCTACAGCTGGCACAAGCACAGGCACAACCACTCCCAGCATCACCTTCCTTGCTCCTACAGTGGGTCTGTATTTCTCCTGGGGCTTCTGGCCACAGCTTTTTGCAGCAAGAATTAGTGCCTCAGAGTTTGGTGTTGAGTTTTCTCCTGGGACAGGCGAAGCCAGGAAAAGCAGTTTAAGACCGCCAAGACTGGGAGTTGTGGTGGCCTGAAACTCATAGAGTGTTTCCAAGACCTTGATGCCATCTTGGCTTTTATCTTGTTTTCCTCTGGATATTCTCTGTATCCTTTAGACACATATTTGTATCTCTGTAGCTTTTTATTGTAACTTATCACCAGCATTTTCCTAGTCAAGAAGTCAAAACTCATTCCAGGATCACTATGCTATCATGGTTCTTCCTGGCTGAAAAAGCCAAAAAAACGGCTCTTCAGACACATTTCATCAACAAAGTACAGTCCCATTTGGAGGCAGAGAGGACTTTGAAGGGACTTGGACTGGGGGGGAGTGAGTCGCATCACCACTTTTGGATATTTTGGGATATTTTGTGGATATTTTTCCATATTTGTCCTGGAGGCCTGCAATGAAGGTCCACTTTTATAGTACTTCCTGTACAAAAATGATCCCCAAAGCTGTGTTGTTTCTGTTCCAGGTTGACAAAGGCATCACCCTGGCAAGAAGAGGTGCCTCTGTGCTAGAGAATCTGTATCTGCTTCTTTCCCAGATGCCGTGACCATCAGCCTGGTGAATGGCAGGAACCGCTGCGAGGGTCGCGTGCAGATTTCCCACTCTGGGGGCCGCGGCACTGTCTGTGACGATGGCTGGGACCTGAGCGATGCCCAGGTGGTGTGCAGGCAGCTGGGATGTGGAGCTGCTGTTTCTGCAACATCACAGGCCTCCTTTGGACAAGGCAGTGGCAGCATCTACCTGGACGATGTGAACTGTGCAGGCTGGGAGTCATCCATCTTCCAGTGCAGCCACAGCGGCTGGGGCAACCACAATTGTGGCCACAATGAAGATGCTGGTGTTGTGTGCTCAGGTACCACGGGTTTGACTGCCTGCACACTGGGACCTTTTTCAGAAAGTGGTCTTAGTTAGCTGGACTTAGATGATTTGTTGGGGATGAGGGCAGGGTCATGTTTTAGGTTGATCCCACCATGAGGGAGCATTCTGCTGACACCCCCAGTCTCTCCATTGCCCATGTGCCAAGCTGGCAGTAATGTGCCCAGCACTGGGAGAAAGTCAAGCACAAACCTTCGTCCAACAGGCCTCACCTGCTTCTTTCCTTTCCTTCCCTACAGGTGCCATAAGCATAACTACGGACAACCCCATCACCTCCACTTCTTCAGGTGGGTCTGAGGTTTTCCTGCCTTTTCTGGCTGCTGCTTTCTGTGGAACAATTAGTGCCTCAGAGGTTGGGGTTTAGTCTCCTCTAAGGGAGAGCAGAGCCTGGGAAAAACAGAGCAGAATAAAGCTGAGGCTGAGAGCTGCATGGGATCAGAATCGTGCCTCTTAAAGTGCAGCCACAGCGGTTGGGGCGTCCACAATTGTGGCCACACTGAAGATGCTGGTGTTGTGTGCTCAGGTACCACTGGTTAGACTTCTTGCAGATTGTGACTTTTTTCAGTAGGTGCTCTTAATTAGTTAGAATTAGATGATTTGTTGGGGATGAGGGCAGGGTCATGTTTTAAGTTGATCCTACCATGAGGGAGCATTCTGCTGACACCCCCAGGCTCTCCATTGCCCCTGTGCCAAGCTGTTAGCAACGTGCCCAGCACTGGCAGAGAGACCGGCATGGGTCTTCATCCAACAGGCCTCACCTGCCTCTTTCCTTTCCTCCCCTACAGATGCCGCAAGCACAACTACAGACAGCCCCATCTCCGTTCCTTCAGGTGGGTCTGAATTTCTCCTGAGTTTTCTGACCAATGCTTCCTACAGAAAAAATTAGTGCCTCAGAGTTTGATGTCCGCTTTTCTCCATTGGAGAAGAGAAGCCAGGAGAAGCAGTTCAATACAGCCGAGACTGGGAGTTGTGGTGGCCTGAAATTCATAGGGTGATTTCTCTCTGGCAAGAGAAATTGCCTTTGTGCTAAAATCTCTTCCCAAGTTTTCCATACCTGCTTTTCTCCCAGATGCCACCATCAGCCTGGTGAACGGCGGGAGCCGCTGCGAGGGTCGCGTGCAGATTTCCCACTCTGGGGGCCGCGGCACTGTCTGTGACGATGGCTGGGACCTGAGCGATGCCCAGGTGGTGTGCAGGCAGCTGGAATGCGGGTCTGCTGTTTCTGCAACATCACAGGCCTCCTTTGGACAAGGCAGTGGCAGCATCTACCTGGACGATGTGAACTGTGCAGGCTGGGAGTCATCCATCTTCCAGTGCAGCCACAGCGGCTGGGGCAACCACAATTGTGGCCACACTGAAGATGCTGGTGTTGTGTGCTCAGGTACCACTGGTCTGACTGCCTGCATGCTGGGACTCTTTCAGAAGGTGGTCTGAGTTAGTTAGATGATTTGTTGGGGATGAGGGCAAGGTCAGGTTTTAGGTTGGTCCCACCACGAGAGAGCATTCCCCTGACACCCCCAGGCTCTCCATTCCCATGTGCCAAGCTGGCAGTAATGTGCCCAGCACTAGGAGAGAGGCAGGCATGATCTTCTTCCAACAATCCTCACCTGCCTCTTTCCTTTCCCCCCCTACAGCTGGCACAAGCACAGGCACAACCACTCCCAGCATCACCTTCCTTGCTCCTACAGTGGGTCTGTATTTCTCCTGGGGCTTCTGGCCACAGCTTTTTGCAGCAAGAATTAGTGCCTCAGAGTTTGGTGTTGAGTTTTCTCCTGGGACAGGCGAAGCCAGGAAAAGCAGTTTAAGACCGCCAAGACTGGGAGTTGTGGTGGCCTGAAACTCATAGAGTGTTTCCAAGACCTTGATGCCATCTTGGCTTTTATCTTGTTTTCCTCTGGATATTCTCTGTATCCTTTAGACACATATTTGTATCTCTGTAGCTTTTTATTGTAACTTATCACCAGCATTTTCCTAGTCAAGAAGTCAAAACTCATTCCAGGATCACTATGCTATCATGGTTCTTCCTGGCTGAAAAAGCCAAAAAAACGGCTCTTCAGACACATTTCATCAACAAAGTACAGTCCCATTTGGAGGCAGAGAGGACTTTGAAGGGACTTGGACTGGGGGGGAGTGAGTCGCATCACCACTTTTGGATATTTTGGGATATTTTGTGGATATTTTTCCATATTTGTCCTGGAGGCCTGCAATGAAGGTCCACTTTTATAGTACTTCCTGTACAAAAATGATCCCCAAAGCTGTGTTGTTTCTGTTCCAGGTTGACAAAGGCATCACCCTGGCAAGAAGAGGTGCCTCTGTGCTAGAGAATCTGTATCTGCTTCTTTCCCAGATGCCGTGACCATCAGCCTGGTGAATGGCAGGAACCGCTGCGAGGGTCGCGTGCAGATTTCCCACTCTGGGGGCCGCGGCACTGTCTGTGACGATGGCTGGGACCTGAGCGATGCCCAGGTGGTGTGCAGGCAGCTGGGATGTGGAGCTGCTGTTTCTGCAACATCACAGGCCTCCTTTGGACAAGGCAGTGGCAGCATCTACCTGGACGATGTGAACTGTGCAGGCTGGGAGTCATCCATCTTCCAGTGCAGCCACAGCGGCTGGGGCAACCACAATTGTGGCCACAATGAAGATGCTGGTGTTGTGTGCTCAGGTACCACGGGTTTGACTGCCTGCACACTGGGACCTTTTTCAGAAAGTGGTCTTAGTTAGCTGGACTTAGATGATTTGTTGGGGATGAGGGCAGGGTCATGTTTTAGGTTGATCCCACCATGAGGGAGCATTCTGCTGACACCCCCAGTCTCTCCATTGCCCATGTGCCAAGCTGGCAGTAATGTGCCCAGCACTGGGAGAAAGTCAAGCACAAACCTTCGTCCAACAGGCCTCACCTGCTTCTTTCCTTTCCTTCCCTACAGGTGCCATAAGCATAACTACGGACAACCCCATCACCTCCACTTCTTCAGGTGGGTCTGAGGTTTTCCTGCCTTTTCTGGCTGCTGCTTTCTGTGGAACAATTAGTGCCTCAGAGGCTGGGGTTTAGTCTCCTCTAAGGGAGAGCAGAGCCTGGGAAAAACAGAGCAGAATAAAGCTGAGGCTGAGAGCTGCATGGGATCAGAATCGTGCCTCTTAAAGTGCAGCCACAGCGGTTGGGGCGTCCACAATTGTGGCCACACTGAAGATGCTGGTGTTGTGTGCTCAGGTACCACTGGTTAGACTTCTTGCAGATTGTGACTTTTTTCAGTAGGTGCTCTTAATTAGTTAGAATTAGATGATTTGTTGGGGATGAGGGCAGGGTCATGTTTTAAGTTGATCCTACCATGAGGGAGCATTCTGCTGACACCCCCAGGCTCTCCATTGCCCCTGTGCCAAGCTGTTAGCAACGTGCCCAGCACTGGCAGAGAGACCGGCATGGGTCTTCATCCAACAGGCCTCACCTGCCTCTTTCCTTTCCTCCCCTACAGATGCCGCAAGCACAACTACAGACAGCCCCATCTCCGTTCCTTCAGGTGGGTCTGAATTTCTCCTGAGTTTTCTGACCAATGCTTCCTACAGAAAAAATTAGTGCCTCAGAGTTTGATGTCCGCTTTTCTCCATTGGAGAAGAGAAGCCAGGAGAAGCAGTTCAATACAGCCGAGACTGGGAGTTGTGGTGGCCTGAAATTCATAGGGTGATTTCTCTCTGGCAAGAGAAATTGCCTTTGTGCTAAAATCTCTCCCCAAGTTTTCCATACCTGCTTTTCTCCCAGATGCCACCATCAGCCTGGTGAACGGCGGGAGCCGCTGCGAGGGTCGCGTGCAGATTTCCCACTCTGGGGGCCGCGGCACTGTCTGTGACGATGGCTGGGACCTGAGCGATGCCCAGGTGGTGTGCAGGCAGCTGGAATGCGGGTCTGCTGTTTCTGCAACATCACAGGCCTCCTTTGGACAAGGCAGTGGCAGCATCTACCTGGACGATGTGAACTGTGCAGGCTGGGAGTCATCCATCTTCCAGTGCAGCCACAGCGGCTGGGGCAACCACAATTGTGGCCACACTGAAGATGCTGGTGTTGTGTGCTCAGGTACCACTGGTCTGACTGCCTGCATGCTGGGACTCTTTCAGAAGGTGGTCTGAGTTAGTTAGATGATTTGTTGGGGATGAGGGCAAGGTCAGGTTTTAGGTTGGTCCCACCACGAGAGAGCATTCCCCTGACACCCCCAGGCTCTCCATTCCCATGTGCCAAGCTGGCAGTAATGTGCCCAGCACTAGGAGAGAGGCAGGCATGATCTTCTTCCAACAATCCTCACCTGCCTCTTTCCTTTCCCCCCCTACAGCTGGCACAAGCACAGGCACAACCACTCCCAGCATCACCTTCCTTGCTCCTACAGTGGGTCTGTATTTCTCCTGGGGCTTCTGGCCACAGCTTTTTGCAGCAAGAATTAGTGCCTCAGAGTTTGGTGTTGAGTTTTCTCCTGGGACAGGCGAAGCCAGGAAAAGCAGTTTAAGACCGCCAAGACTGGGAGTTGTGGTGGCCTGAAACTCATAGAGTGTTTCCAAGACCTTGATGCCATCTTGGCTTTTATCTTGTTTTCCTCTGGATATTCTCTGTATCCTTTAGACACATATTTGTATCTCTGTAGCTTTTTATTGTAACTTATCACCAGCATTTTCCTAGTCAAGAAGTCAAAACTCATTCCAGGATCACTATGCTATCATGGTTCTTCCTGGCTGAAAAAGCCAAAAAAACGGCTCTTCAGACACATTTCATCAACAAAGTACAGTCCCATTTGGAGGCAGAGAGGACTTTGAAGGGACTTGGACTGGGGGGGAGTGAGTCGCATCACCACTTTTGGATATTTTGGGATATTTTGTGGATATTTTTCCATATTTGTCCTGGAGGCCTGCAATGAAGGTCCACTTTTATAGTACTTCCTGTACAAAAATGATCCCCAAAGCTGTGTTGTTTCTGTTCCAGGTTGACAAAGGCATCACCCTGGCAAGAAGAGGTGCCTCTGTGCTAGAGAATCTGTATCTGCTTCTTTCCCAGATGCCGTGACCATCAGCCTGGTGAATGGCAGGAACCGCTGCGAGGGTCGCGTGCAGATTTCCCACTCTGGGGGCCGCGGCACTGTCTGTGACGATGGCTGGGACCTGAGCGATGCCCAGGTGGTGTGCAGGCAGCTGGGATGTGGAGCTGCTGTTTCTGCAACATCAGGGGCCTCCTTTGGACAAGGCAGTGGCAGCATCTACCTGGACGATGTGAACTGTGCAGGCTGGGAGTCATCCATCTTCCAGTGCAGCCACAGCGGCTGGGGCAACCACAATTGTGGCCACAATGAAGATGCTGGTGTTGTGTGCTCAGGTACCACGGGTTTGACTGCCTGCACACTGGGACCTTTTTCAGAAAGTGGTCTTAGTTAGCTGGACTTAGATGATTTGTTGGGGATGAGTGCAGGGTCATGTTTTTGGTTGATCCCACCATGAGGGAGCATTTTGCTGACACTACCAGGCTCTCCATTGCACATGTGCCACGCTGGCAGCAATGTCCCCAGCAATGGGAGAAAGTCAAGCACAAACCTTCATCCAACAGGCCTCACTTTCCACTTTCCTTTCCTCCCCTACAGATGCTGCAAGCATAACTACAGACAGCCCCATGATCTCCACTTCTTCAGGTGGGTCTGAGGTTTTCCTGCCTTTTCTGGCTGCTGCTTTCTGTGGAACAATTAGTGCCTCAGAGGTTGGGGTTTAGTCTCCTCTAAGGGAGAGCAGAGCCTGGGAAAAACAGAGCAGAATAAAGCTGAGGCTGAGAGCTGCATGGGATCAGAATCGTGCCTCTTAAAGTGCAGCCACAGCGGTTGGGGCGTCCACAATTGTGGCCACACTGAAGATGCTGGTGTTGTGTGCTCAGGTACCACTGGTTAGACTTCTTGCAGATTGTGACTTTTTTCAGTAGGTGCTCTTAATTAGTTAGAATTAGATGATTTGTTGGGGATGAGGGCAGGATCATGGTTTTTGTTGATCCTACCATGAGGGAGCATTCTGCTGACACCCCCAGGCTCTCCATTGCCCCAGTGCCAAGCTGGTAGAACGTGCCCAGCATTGGGAGAGAGGCAGGCATAGGTCTTCATCCAACAGGCCTCACCCTCTCCTTCCTTTCCTCCCCTACAGATGCCGCAAACATAACTACAGACAGCCCCACCACCTTCACTTCTTCAGGTGGGTCTGAATTTCTTCTGCCTTTCCTGGCTGCTGTTTTCTGCAGAATAATTAGTGCCTCAGAGGTTGGGGTTTAGTCTCCTCTAAGGGAGAGTTGAGCCTGGGAAAATCATAGGAGAATGCAGCTGAGACTCAGTGTCATGGCACCCTAAAGTTCATAGTGCTTTGTCAAGGTCCTCTCAAGGGAGGATTCCTTCCTTTGGTCTCTTTCGACTGGACTTCAAATGAACATTTTGGATGAGAGTGGCATTTTGATTTTGGTCTATGCACCATGGGAGAACATTCTGCGTAGAGCCCCATGCTCTCCATTGCCCAGTGTCAGGGTTGCAGCCATATCCCCAGGGGTGGTAGGAAACCTTGCCATGATCCATCATCCTCCAGTGCCTCACCTGCTTCTTTTTCTGTGTCACATACAGCTGCCACAAGCACAGCCCTTGTTACAAGTCCTTTAAGTTTGTATTTTTGTATGATTTTTTCCATTTCTCCGATCCATTACTCTTGAGTGTCATAATTACTGTTTTGCAGGTGTGAGCTGTTTTCATTTGCATCTCACATATAATACAGTTGGAAAAATTCTTTCTGGTTTTAATTCTTTATATGCTATTCATTAATCTTTTGGCTATTCATTAATCTTTTGTGTTTGAGTTTTTCTACGGCTGGGGATGGATTTCAGAGTATGTGGACTACATGGGATATTTTCTTTTTTTCATTCTCTGATTTTATTTATTTCATCTTTTACTTCATTTCATAAAGTAAAAGATGAAATAAGCCTACAGAGTTACTTACTGCAAGTACATGTCATAGTTCTTTGAAGAGTTCCTCACTCTTGTAACCTAACTGAGAGGAGCACAATCATCATATTTCTTTTGAAATTTAAACTTTTGTTGCCATGGTTTCTGTATATAGAATACATTTTTATTTGATCAGAAATAAATCTAAATTAATCACTTCTATCCCTTAATTTCTTTTTATTACTTTCCTTTTTCAGGTCAAAAAATTATTTGTGGTGATATACTTGTTAAGTCCTCGGGAACATTTCAGAGTCCTTCTTTGAACCCTTCAGATAAAGCAGATTGTTTGTGGCAAATACACGTAACAAACAATTTCCTCATTACGCTCACATTTGACAATATTCAGTAAGTAAATCACTTTCTGCTTGGGCAATAAAAAAATTCCAAATCTCAAGGGCATCCACAATTCCTAGGCACATTTCCCATCCTTTAAGTGAATGCTAAATACACATGGGAAATGTGTGAGTGCAGAATCCTATCATACTGTTTGTTTAGCATTTAAACTCCAAAGTTTAGCAAATGCATATTTTAATGTATTCTCATTTTTTCCTCAGGTTGCAAGGTGGATGCCAGAATGACTATATTGAGATCTATGATGGGCCACCCAAATCTTCTCCTTTACTTGGAAGAATTTGCTCCAGTTCTCATCTCACATACACCTCATCTTCAAACTTCATGTCTGTGAGATTTTACTCCAGATATTCCAGTGGAAGTTTTAGGGCTCAGTATCAGTCCCTTCCAGCAGACCGGAATACCAGTAAATTTCCATTTTTTTGTGATTCTCTTCTCTTAGTAGTTTTCTTTGTTCAAAAGCTTTTATACACTGTTTTTTTTTTACTAAATAAGTATTTGTTAATGTTGTTTAAGGAATCTCACATAGATGATACTGCTGTTTGAGTTTTGTGACTGATTATTGACTGCTCACTTTCAGAAAACAACTTTTTTTTCTTCTTTAAAAATATTCAATTTATTTGCCTTTAGATGTTTTCTGTTATTTTCTAAACTCATATTCTTTGTACCACATCATATTTCATATGTATTTTTGTACCTTTCTGGACAAACTTTCACAGAGTCATAGAAATGTTGGTTAGAAGGGACTTTTGGAGTCTATTCAAAACAGAGCTACTGTCAACACCAGGTCAGATCCATTAAGAACTTGTCTGGCTGAGTGTCTAGAAATATTCAAAGGATGAAATATTGAAAGCTACTACTTTGGGTGACCTGTTCCAGTACTGTCCTATTGCTTACTCATATTGAAGTCTCAAGTGTAAAAATAAGTGGTTTGGCTTATGAATTCTCTTCTCTAAATGGCAGCAGTGATTGCATTTGTGGAATTCCAATATGAAATCATTATCAAGTACCCAAAATCACTAATAATTCATATATTTTTTTCCCCTAGCCCTTCTGTGCACGCCAACCTACATGTATGCAGTGATAGACAGACACTATCTCGAGTCCCAGGGCTACTCAGTGGGGAGCATCAGCCTGGCAGACCCTCAGTGTAGACCAAAAATTACATCAGCTGAGGTTATATTCAACATTTCATACAGTGACTGTGGTACAAGTAGACAGGTTGGTGTCAAGATATTTGGGACAGCTCTGGGCATGGGAATTTAATAGACATTTAGAAAATTGTCATGGATTCCAAAGGGTGTTGTAGGCCACAGGAATGCAAAATATAGAAAAGGGGCATATGTTTCTGGAGGCTGAATTTGGTTAAATATTCATACTTATCCTTCCCAAGGTACTTACATCCTTCCCTGTATCTATTTCAGAATTATGTTCTAGAGAACAAAAATAGAGGGGAGAGTTAAGTGAGCAATCCTATTCTGGATGCTTGGGATTTTTCAGTGTGACAGGTCCTTTCTGACTACCAGGAACTGGCACATACAGAAGTTTGTAATGCTCACAGTGAACATGGCCCCATGTGGAAATCTAACACTCATTTAATGTGTCAAACAGGGCAACAACGAAATGATCACTTACTCCAACATGATTAAAGTGCCCGCTCCTGGCCGAGTCATCAAGAGGCAAAAGGACCTTCACTTTCACATCAGCTGCAAAATGCTGCAGAACACCTGGGTTCAGGTCATGTACATTGCTGATGATGTCATTGATGTCAACAAAACCCAGTATGGCAGATACGAAGTGAGCCTGACGTTCTACAACTCCTCATCTTTCCAGTGGCCAGTGCATGACTTCCCTTACTATGTTGACATGAATCAGAATTTGTTCCTCCAAGCTTCTCTTCACAGCTCTGACCAAAATCTGACCGTGTTTGTGGACACCTGTGTGGCATCACCTAATTCTAGTGATTTTAGAACACTGGTCTATGAATTGAGCAAGAGTGGGTAAGAACTTTGTAAAAAATTACTTTAAAAGCGTCTCTATGTGTTGTTCTAAAAGAACTTAATTTGTGAAATGAGGTGATTTAGGACCAGTGTACATTGGTTGTAATTCCCAGGGCAAAAGTTCTTCTAAGAACAGCTTTTTGGCAAAGCCTGAGTAAAATTCAGAATGGTGACCAAACATCATTCAGAAGTTGCAGTCAAGCACTGAGAGTTCACCCAAGGAGGCTGTGAGGAAGTTGAGGTCTGACTTTGCTTCTGAAATAGATGTATGAAAAGGAGGGATGTCCATGGCTCTACATTTCTGTACATCATGAGTTTTACAGCATCATAACTGGAGTACAAAACTGTCTACTCAAAAAGAAGAGAAATTCCTTAGCCTTTTCTTACTATTCTAGAAACCTAAACCACTTCGCCTGAATTTATACCAAAGTACATTGAAGCACTAAAGAGAATGTTTATTTAAAAAAAAGTATATTAAAATTGGTTTCATGCTTCCAGAGAAGAAAGGAGAACTTTCTCTTTCTGCAACAACTTTCAAGGGCCTCTTTTCACACAGTTAATCCTGTTTGCAAATGCATTACAGGCTCTCACCTGAAACACAGAAACCAGCAGAACCACTAGCCATTTTTCAGCTATTCATGTTTACACAGAACTTGTTAAGCTATGAAATTTCTCTGCTGTGCAGATTTAGGAATTTCTCTTCTTTCTAAAAGCACTTTTTTTTTTAAGCCTTTTGATTTCTCTTTTACTTCCTGGTTTTATACTTAACCTTGAAACTCATTGGAAAGAGAGGGTATAATAGTACTTCTGCTCCTGAAAAGGTGTGAGTTAATAGCTAATCTGTTGCTTTTATGTCCTAAAGTTGGTTTTATGTGCTTCTAGGTGTGCTAGTGACCCTACCTACGCTCTCTTCCCCTTGCCATACGGCGACATCGCTCGGTTTGAGTTTAACGCAAAGAGAGGCTGTAATAGTGCTTCTGCTCATGAGAGGCTGTGAGTTAATAGCTAATCTGTTGATTTCATGTCCTTCCAGGTGTGCTAGTGACTCTACCTACTCTCTCTACCCCTCGCCACGGAGCGACATCGCTCGGTTTGGGTTTAACGCCTTCTCGTTCGTGAACCGATTCCCGGCGGTGTTCCTGCGCTGCGAGCTGCTGGTGTGCAGGAACCACGACTTCTCCTCCCGCTGCTACCAAGGCTGTGTTAGCAGGTTCAGGAGGAATGCAGATTCTTCCCACGAGCAAGTGAATGTTGTTGTTGGACCCGTGCAGCTTCGGGAAGATCACGCTCAGAGCAGGAACTTTGGTAAGTTTAAATATCTTGAATAACGTAAGACTCTGTGTGTTACTGTCTGTTTGCATTTCAGTTCAGACAGAACATCCAGCTCTGAAATGTGCTTTTGCTGGTTTATTTACAATTTGGCTGTAATTCTTTTGGGGGATTGTTATTTTTAATATATATAAAATAGTTCTGTTAGATTTACAAGATCTTTCTGTCATAGTTTAGATCCATTCTTTGTTCTGCACATATCAAGTGGCAATTGATTAAGTTCTATGGGAAGAGGGATGAGATGTAACTAATCTGATTTATATTAATTTTCCGAAGCTGTCTGTGCCTAATTTGCATGTCTGTTATTTATTTACAATCAATCTCTAGGTCCTCTTGGAAATGCTGTTTCTCAGTGTCCTGTAGCTGCTGTTTCCACTACCAGAAAGCAACGTCTTAAGGTCTTTGAGTGCAATCATTACAGACTCCTAGTTTCTCTTTAATTTCTTGCCACAATCTTTACTTGTTTTGCATAGTCTCAGAATAATTTGTGAAATAATTTGTGGTTTTCTGATCAGATCCAGATTAGAGCTTTTTAACTCAAATTCTCTTTGCCTAATTATCTTTGCAATTAACTAGCTCAGGGGAAAAAACAAAACAGTAAGTTTCTCTCTGACTCTTTTATGCACAGGGCTGGCCTCTGACATCCAGGCAAAAGGGAAACTGAACTCAGAGCCTGCTGCCAGTTCCCACATTCCTCTGGCTGTGACCACCATGGTGCTGGTAGCTGCTGCTCTCACACTGGGAGGATTTCTTTGGAAGAGGAAACTGCAGAAGGCCATCCCATACCAGAAAATGTGACAGGCAACTCCAGGCATGGAGTGGAAAAGACACTTTCACCAGTCACCTACTTTGTTATTTGGGTTTGCAATCAGTGTGAAGGGCAGCTCTTACTTGGCTATTCCACCATCCAGATCATGTTTGAAGAATCAAGATTACACCTGATATTACCATGAAGTCAATTTATAAAGCAACCTGATTTTAAAACCTGAGGTGTAAAGAAGGACTGATTCTTTCACCCCAGCATCCAAATAAGCACCTTCAGTGCTGGACACTTCAAAGCTTTTCTGTTGAACTCTTCATTCAGTGTCTGTCTGAGAAGACTGAAATAGGTGACTTGAGAAACAAGAACTGATTTATTTGGCCCTTGCTGATATGCAGATGAAACACCTGTGTAGCACCATAGATACACTAGGAAGTAGTACAAGAAAAATGTTTTTTTGCAGTAAAAAATCTCAATAATGAGCCATAAGCATATTTACTCAGGGACTGCGTGTGAGGAATTATTGCTGTATAGCATTCCTGATTTGGGAGATTGGTTCTTCCCAAATCCATATTTCTCTGAATAAATGTAGGCCATTTATACAATTTTATATGGAGGATGAATGTAATCCTGTTACTTAAATGTGTAATTAAAAACAACAGGAAAGAAAATGTTTTTTTGAGCAATACTTTTTTTTGTGTACTTGCAAACATCCCACTTGTATGTGTGAACTCATGGCTAACACATTTCTGGTTTGAGAACGTGGCTTCTGACAAAGTGACTTTGCCAAGCAATGATTCCTGCTCTTGCTCTCACACATTTCTACACCTGGAATGGGTGGGAAGGAGAAAATGTTCTTAAGTTCCCATAAGGAAGTGTGATCTCTCTCCTACCCCATGTGAAAACAAAATAAAAAAACAATAAAAAATTTATTTGGAAGAAGCTGCTTAATACAGGTGGAAAGGTCACTGGTATTGATTGAGAAATGCCCTTCTTGAGACGTTCCTGTTTTCCAGCCAGCTGTGAAAGAGGCAAGTTCATTTGGAACTGAGCAGTGTGCAGGGTGAGCCAAAGTGGTGACGTGTGAGGAAGGTGAGCTGTGCTTGTGGGTGACATCCTGACCTGACCAGGAGGATGAGGGCAGCTCTGACAGGAGGCAGCCCCACAGCCTGGACCATTTGTTCCTCCAAGGTGCCTTCTCCTCGTGGTTCCAGGCAGGCCTCTCATCACCTCTCTGTGATGTAAAGAAGGGATCACACACAGGCAGGGGCTGGTGCTGCACACAGAAAGTGAGATGTTTTCTCCATGCTTGAGGAACAAGGACTGAGTGTCCTCCTCCCCCCTCTGCCTGCAGCCTCCTTTGGAGGGCAGAGCACCTCAGAAGGCTGAGCTGCCTTCACCTATTCTCTGGACCAGAGACTGTCTGGGCTCAGAGGAATGCAGCCATCTGCTCAGCACAGCAAGGACTCCCCTGGACCTGGCCTTTCCTACCCTGTAGAGCAGGACCTTCCCCTGTGCTCTTCCCAGGCCTGCTGTATTCTCCTTCCCCTGTTCCTGCTGCTGTGGTGTTGCTACTACACCATCTTGCAGGCACTTTTTTACACTTCTCCTGTCCTCTCAACATTATTTTTCACAGACAAGCAGAAAGACCCCAGGCTTAGATCCTGGTGTCTCCAATCCTCACCATCCCTGTGCTGTTCAGAGCTGAGTTTTCCCATAGCATATCTGTGCCAGGGCTCTCAGATGGAGAAATACCAAGGCTGGATAAAATACAAGGTAGAATTACCAAGTTCACTGGTTTTCATATTAAATATTGCTGCAGAAAATGTTGCCAAACTGTTCAGGTGATAGATGTTTCAGACTCCTCCTCATTTCTTGCTATCTCCCTTGATCCACAAGCATTATAGAAATGTGGGATTCAAGAAAACTGGGTTTGATGATGAGGAAAGGATCATGTGCTTGGGAAATGATCCCTTTGTCACAAACCTTCCTGCCTGGATTCAGACTATCACTCCTCTGTGGATATTTTTATTCCAGTGTAGATACTTTCCTACAGCCATGGGTGAAAGCTAATTAATCTTGTTTGTCCTTTCCCTGGTTTCCATTCTTACCTTTAAAAACCTGCTATGTTTGCAAAGTGCCCTCACAATTGTCAGCAGAAGAAAAGATGTTTTCAAGGCTCAGTGTAGCTTCATTCAGAGTTATGTGCTGGGAAATACCTCAAGCTGCCAGAAGAAGACCTTGAGAACAAAAATGTGTTACTGCAAGAGATTTATCTAGCCAGGGGGAAGGGTGAAATGCTGTATGGTATTTGCACTAACTAACTAAGGTTAATTAAAACAAATTATTTATCTATTTCCATCGTACAGAGATTGTCTGATAATAAAGATCTCTAGAAAAATGTAGATTTTTGAAATGAATAATTTATTTATGAAGAAGGCAGTGAAGAACTAATCAATCAATCAATATTGATCTTTTACCTGGACAGCTTGAGACTTTTTTTTTACACTTGAACCACCTGGGAATTCCTTTTGTGTTCCCCTTCCTCCTTACCCTTTTTCAGTTATTACAAGGGTTTGGAGAAGAACTGTGACCCATCACTCACTCTTGCTTCACTGATTGCAGTGTTTGATTGGCCACTCAAATAAACTGGATTTTTCATTCTTGTCAGGGTGTCAAAACCAGAATATGAATAGTGAATACCAGGTGGTGTGTACATATCCTCATTCATGTGCAAATGTGGTTGTTTGGATAAAGAAGAAACATATTTACCGTTCTGAATGTTCACTTTCAAGGCTTCCAAAGTTATCTTTGGCCTCTTATATTTTTCACTTCCGTCTTCCATTCCAGTGATATTGGCCTGTGTGGAAAGATGTTTTAGATCACTCTCTTTTCCCTCTGGGCTTTGGTCTTCCTGCTTGATGTCTGTCCCTGGAGGCAATAAATTCATATGTGGCAACAATTTTAACTGGTGGTAATTCCATGCAAGGCATGATGGCTGTGGAGGTAGGGATGAGATGGAGAACACTGCTCTGATTCTTCAGTGTTAGGATGATCATCAGAGTTTCTTGTTAAATTGTTAGTAACATAGAGGAAAATAACCACTCTGGCAAGACAGTTATGAATGAGAATTAAGCATTATTTCATACTGTAGAAAAACCTTGGATTCATTCTTCAAAGAATGATACAGCTGTTATTGTCACTATGCAAAATTAAACAAGGAATATATTAAGACATTTTCTTAATCTGAAGAAATTAGGACTTTTTCTCCTCCAATTTGTTGATTCAAATGATCAAATGAAATTTTAGAACAAAATTAGTTTCAATCTATGTAATTTCCTTCACTATGCGTTAAATCCACTGATTTTTTCCACAGTGTTTGCACAAAAATTTATCAGTTGACCCTGATTCTCTGACATTTCCTTGCAATCTGTCTGTCAGTGAATTTTGACTGGAATTTTGGCTTGTACTTTAATGTACCCCAAAAATAATTGGTTTGTACTGGGGCTGGAGCTGTCGACCTCAGCTGCAAGGTTCTTCAGAGACCCCCCCAGTAAGAATTAAACAGGGTCACCAGGTCTGATCTTATTTTATTTAAAGCCTTCTGAAGCTTTAGACATTTATGGCTCCCCAAGAAGACCTGCCACATCAGTTGGCAATGGTCTCTTGCTATTTTGCTGCAAGAAACCCATTTAAGTTTCATGATTCAACTACCAACCCAATACCTGACCAGGAATCTCCTCATGAGAGAAAAATGCTGAGATGCATCAGCCAGAATTGAAAGGCATCTTTGGACTGGAGCTCTCTCCTTTTTTTTTTTGGTACAATGAGATGATTGTGAAACTTATGGTAGCATAAATACTTCCTTCCAGGCAATGGAAAATGTTACTCTTGAGATATTGTCTTTTTGCAAAACCCAGGAAGTTACAAAATATTAAATAACAAATCAAACACATGTTTGTTTCAGATTAGAGGGCTGTGGTTGTTTTATTATTCTGCTGAAGAAAAAGAGACCTGGAGAGCCACTCCCCTTCAGAAATAGAGAGTATATATTGTGAGGTCCTCTTTACCAACAACACCTGGTGAGATGGGTACCCCCATGGTTTTGACATGGCTTCTCTTGCTGGGTCCAGCAGTTCTGGAGGCCAAAACAGGTAAATGACTTAGACTTGTTCCAGGGCACATAAAAAAAATTACAAAGAGTGCTTGGAGTGCTCTCTGTTGGTTCCAAGAGCAGAAATTAAATTCAGGCTGGTACTGGTTTGGGCAAAAGATTGGGAATTGGATGAAAGAGCAGAGTTTTGTTCTACTAAAATTATGAACTAATCATCAGAGTGGATGATAAAAATGATTTGAACAATTTTGTGAAGTTCGTTTTGGTGCCACAGGGTCCTACTCATCTTAGTGCCTTGTATCATGGCAGGAATTGTGTCTGTGAGTATGTCAATGAGGTATTCTTCCAGTTCCAGAAATCTGATCTCAAAATCATGGAAAGATTTATTTCTTTACTTATTTTCCATGTGTATTTTATTCCAGAGTATACGTGTGTACACATATGCTATATATTTAATATTGCTTGTATTATTTTTTTCTTCTTGGTATTATGTACAATTTAACAAAATGTAACATGAAGTTAGGTTTTCACACTCTAGCACTGTGGTTAAATGATGGACATCTAAAAATTATGAGAGATTAAATACTTTTAGTTCAACATTTTTATGGTCAGAGAATTTTTCCTTCCATGATTACTTTCTATCTCCTGAGTGGTTTGGGTGACTTTGAGTTAATAGTTCTGTGTATATCTTAGAATAATTGCTGATGACTTTTCTAATGAGTTATTTAAGCCTCATGATTATAATTTACATTGCCACCATTCACCTCATCAATTCTCTCCCTCTGTCTCCTGCTTTTGTGGTGGTAACTCATCTCACTCTGGCTGCTCTGTGTCCCAGAGCAGAGTATTTGCTGTATTTGTATAATCACAGGCTTTTGTCTTTTTGATACCTTTGAAGTGTGAGGAAGGATTCAGCCTATCCAATTTCATCCCCAGCTGATGGTTATGCTCTCACAGTGATGACAGCCCTTGAATGAAAGCAAATAAAACTGGCTTAAGTTGGCTTAATTTCCTAATCCCACTCTGACTTTTTGCCAGGTTTGCTGTTTCACCTCTCAAAAACCCTGTGAGTAGGGTTCAAAAATGTGTGTGCTCAAGTAGATATTTGAAGGAACAAGTCAGATATAAGTCAAGGGGCACTTTTACAGCTTTGCCCTTTCAAAGTCATACAAATCAGGGAAAATTTAGTTTGGTCACCATCTTGACTGTACTTCTGGATCAACAGCAAAGAATTAGGGGCAGTGAAGAAATCCTGGAGGTGTTAACTTTTCAAATTTGTTTTGCTTTGGATGACTTAGTGTTTAATAATAAGGCAAATATATTCTTGGCAGCAATGTAAAATATAACAAGTGCAGCTGCATGGTTTGATTTCCAGAGTGTAAATACTGCAAATCCAAAGTTAAAACATTTATTTGCTTGCTTACACTTGGTAGCAAAGCCTTTAATAAACTTCTTCATCAAAATTGGATCTCTAAAATCAGGATTTTCTTGCTGGGGACACCACAATGTCTAAACAAGACAAAATTGAAAAGTAGATGGGCTTTACCTGAATGAATGCAGTAATCAGCTGTATACAGGATAGGTTATTTCTTTATGTAATAAATTTTACTGGTATATAAGAAATAAACCCACTGAACTGCTATTAAAATCTTTATAATCCTGTTGAAACCATCATCCATTCTGTAGAACATTTGGTGGAATTCTTCCACTGAAGTTACTCTTATAAGCTATAGGATTTGTCCTTAATCTTGTCCCAGAAATTACTTTTCTTGCTTAAATAGCTTGTGCTTAGCCTGCTGCCTAACTTTACTGCAGGGATCTTGCATAAAACACACGTGGCTGATTTTAAGAACTGGAAGAGAGGAATAAAAAAGGAACAAATCACCTCTGTCCTCACAGGCACTTAAAAATGGACTGGGCAACACCTTCTAGGGACAAAAGGGAAGAAGGCAGAATAGATGCTCCTTCCAGTCCCTTCCAGCCTATTTCCCTGACTGTTCTGTACCCATGCCCTCTCTCCCAAAGCTCCCTACATCCATCTGGTGAACGGAAGGCACCGGTGCGAAGGTCGTGTTGAGATCTACTACCGGGGCCGGTCGGGGACAGTGTGCGATGACTTCTGGGACCTCGCTGACGCCCAGGTTGTGTGCAGGCAGCTGGGCTGTGGCAGGGCCATTGCAGCTCTGGGAAGTGCCTACTTTGGGCAGGGCTCGGGTGACATCGTGCTGGACAACGTGAGGTGCAGTGGAAACGAGGCGTCCTTGCTGCGCTGCAATCACACCGGGTGGAGGATCCACAACTGTGCCCACTATGAAGATGCTTCTGTTGTCTGTTCAGGTACTCCCATACATTTTTCCCCCCTAATTCTGTCCCCTGTCCTTTCATTCCACTGACCCTGCAGAACCAGCATGGATTTGTGTTGTCATCTTATTGCAGGGGTTCCATACTGTTGTCTCCTACCACAGAAGCTCCACACGTTCTTGGTGTTTTTTCATGGGCAGCTCCTCAGAGCTCTGACTCTTTCTTCTTCACAAAGTACCCAACTGACTCCAGTTCCCTTCTCGACTGGCCACCCCACTCTTTTATAGCACTCTTTTTCTCATTGGTTACAGCTGTGGCCTGTTAAAATCAGGCTTGTTCCTAATCTTTGATAATTGGCCCAGCTGCAACTCCTTAGGGGTAAGATTACTTTCTACACTATTTTTATTTTCTTGTATTCTATCCCCCTACAGATTTGTGGTTTTCTCATTAAGTAAAAACTGTTCTTGCTCATCCATGCAAAGCAATTAAAACCCCCAAGGATCAGATATTTATTGCAGATATGCAGGACAGTTGTTCCATCTAATCACCTGGCTGTGGCAATAAGGAAACCGTTCAAAATTAGTGACAAAGCTATGTCTGACAGGCAATGTTTATCAGGGAAGAATGGGGTTAGGTGAATTCTTAATGGATTTGTTATGGGCAATAATAATTTCACAATCACAGCTCAGATTGTCATAGCTCACAATTCACTTTGGATTGTTTCCATATTTTTCAAGTCCTCCTTCATTTAGGTCCATTAATGCCTTTTTCCTTTGCAAATATCCATCCAATTTGAGTATCTTTCACCTTGCTGTGTTCATTTTACTTTCCCATTATTCTTTAGGAGAATTTTTTTGTATCTTATTTTCTCATGTATTAACAACTGATCATCATGAACCGAGCATTGCTGATGACAACAGACTGTTCAGGTGTTTTGTATCAATATTGCAGATTTCCACCTTTCCTTAGAGAGTAAGAGCCTGGAGAGCTGAATCCATGCTGGAAGGAAGTGTTAGATACACCAGTGTTTTTCACTTAGAAGAAAAGAATAAAAATTGCTACCAGACCTGTGAACGCATCACACAGAGCCTTTTTAAATGCCATTTATTTCTTGCCTGCATTCATAGATCCAGTGCCTTCTACAGGATGGATGTATCCAACAGATGATTCAGCCTGGTCCACTCCTGCCCTTGCACCAAGAACCATCCCAAGACCACTGCCCAGACTGTTCCTGGGGATGTCCTGATCCTCTGCAGAAGGGCATTCACAATGGGGACAGGCCCAAGCCCTGCTGCTGCCAGCAGCCCCACAGCTCCCCCCTTCATGATGGGAGCCTGTGGAGTCTCAGGCTGTGCCTGGGCTGTGGAGTCCAGGGGCTGGGAGCAGATGCCACCCCTGAACCTTACTCTGCTGACCATCTGGAAATACCACCTCCAATAAAAATTTTAAATTGGCTGTTACCCACCTCCATTCTCTCCATTGACCCCAAATAAGAAGGACCATGCCATCAGAGTAATTGCTCTTGATTTCACTTCATCCTTGAGGATCTGGGCTTGTAGCTACCACACAGACATATCCATTGCACAGTGCTCATGTGTGGGGTGTTCTTTTTTTTTTTCACAGAGGAGTCTGAGTCAAAACAAGCAGAGCCAATACCAACATATACAGCAGATTCAGCACTGGAGACAACCTCCACAGTAGGGACATCACCCATAGAATCAACAATGTCTCCAAGAGAGACATCAATGTCAGCATCAACAGTCTTCACAGAGGAGATGACATCCCCTGGGGACACGGCCACAACTGGATTAACAACCAACACAGAGGAGGAGACAATGTCATTGCAGACAACGGCCATGGTGCCTTCATCCCCCAGAGCAGAGGAATCCTTCCTAGTGGAGATGGCCACCACAGTGCCAATGACAACCCTAGCAGTCACACCCAGCCCACGGCAAACGACCATGGGAGATATGTCTGCTTTTCCAGAGACAGAAGTGTCATCCTCTGCCCCACCACTGCCATACTCACTGCCTGATATGATCACCACATTGGAGGAGAGCACAACAGGTAACCCTGTCCACTGTCACCCACTGTTCTCTTTAGTGCCCCTGGACTTCCTTCCCAGACCTGACTGCGCTGCAGACAGACTCCCAAAATGACGGGAGAAAGTTCCATGCTCTCTTCCCCCATTATTTGTCCAGCTCTGTTTTCATGTCCATTGCCATTGCACTAATGACCTCCTTAACAGGAACATCCAGCCCAACATACCCGACCAGCGCACCGCCACCCACTAGCCCGTCAGTGATGCCCACCTCAGCAGAGATGCCCACCTCAGCAGGGACTTCACCTGCAGCAGAGATGACCAGCACAATGCCATCCAGTGACAGGCCAGAGATGTCCACAATGATATCCAGTGCCATGCCAGAGACATCCATCCCAGCAGTGATGTCCACCCCAGCAGAGTTGTCCACCTCGCCAGAGACAACCACATCCACAAGGATGATAAGCTTACCATTGTTGGACACCCCAGAGAAAATAACTATGAGAGTAGAGGAGAGCACACCAGGTAACCCTGTCATCTCTCACTCATTGGTCTCCCTAATGCTCCTGATCTCTTTACTGAGTGACCCTAACCCCTGGCAAATGTCCCACTGGTGGATTGGTGCTTTCTGTTGCTTGGTGAGCTGAGCATGTGCCAAGAAAAAGCCCTGTTTGCACAAAGAGAACACAGCAGACTCTCCTGGCCTGCAGAAATAGGGTTTCAGAGAAGTGGCAAAGAGCAGGACAGAGGGGTGACAGAGCTGGGAGGCTGGGGAAGGACTCAGGGCACTTTGGGCTGGTGTCTCTATGGGAAATGACTGGACAGAGCTTCACCCTGTCTACCAGCACTAATGATCCATCCTTGCCTGTCATACCAAATGCTGTGGCCACTGTAAGAATTACCTCCCTAGCAGGCATGCCCATGATAGAGCAGAAGATAAAGGAAACAACCCTCATAGCACTGATGACAACCTCAGCAGAGACTACCGCCTCAGCAGAGATGAGGACTACTGCAGGGATTCCAAGAGAGGAAGGCAGCCCACCAGGTAACCCTGTCCACTCTCACTCACTGTCCAGCGTGTGAAACAGCAAAGTCAAAACGATTATTTCAGATGAATGAAAGAGATGAGAGATCCTCTGCAGGATGTTGTAGGAATAACAGGACAGGGCTCCTAGAAAACAGGCTGCACTCATGTGCATGACGTTGTGATGACTCTGTATGGAGCATTTGTCATTGACACCAAATTCTTCCTTTCATCCGCAGCTCCAACGCCCACCACATCCACACCAGACTCCACAGGTAATTCCATGCCCCCAGCCCCCTGCCTGGCCTTGCAGCAGCCCCGTTGCAGTGGCCCACGTGGGCAGAGCAGAGTGCTGGGCTGGTGTGAGCTCATCCTTGTCCCCGTGCCGTGTGCCAGGGCCGGGCGTGCGGCTGTCGGGCGGCAGGAACGGCTGCGAGGGCCGCGTGGAGCTGTACGACGGCAGCACCTGGGGCACGGTGTGTGACGACCAGTGGGACATGAGAGATGCCCAGGTGGTCTGCCAGCAGCTGGGCTGTGGAGAGCCCCTGGCTGCGCTGGACACTGCTCACTTTGGCCTGGGCTCTGGCCGCATCTTCCTGGATGACGTGCAGTGCCGCGGGGATGAGCCCTCCCTGCAGATGTGCCAACACAGTGGTTGGGGCATGCACAACTGCAGGCATGTGGAGGATGCCAGTGTCATCTGTGCAGGTGGGTAGCCAGCAGAGACCATCAGCTCTCCACTAGCTCACACTGGATGGTTTCTGGTGTCCTCCATGGAAAGTAGCCATGCAGATCCAGGGCAGAGATGAGAGTCTGGGGTTTTCTGCTGCCTGGTGCTGAAATTCTTGTCATGCAAAATCCCTGTTTTTGCACAGAGAGGTCAGAACAGGCTCTCCAGTCCTATAGGTGTAGGTGCTCCATGTGGTTGCAAAGAATAGGTTGGTGGGATCATGGCATGAGCTGTCCCGGGGACGTGTCAGGCTGGTGTCTGGATGGGTCAGTGGCAGGAGTTCCACGCCCTTTCATCCTTTTATTCCTTGAGTCTAGCATTTCCAAGTCCATGTCCATATCCATGCCCATGTCCATGCCCAATCCACATCCATATCCATGCCCATGTCCATACCATATCCATGCCCATGCCCATGCCATATCCATGCCCATACCCATGCCATGTCCATGCCATATCCATGTCCCTGTCCATGTCCATCCACTGCCACAAGTTTGCTGCCTTGAGCACTCTTTCATTCACTCCCTCTTCTTCCTTGCAGGAGCCAATCCAACCCCTCCTGCTCAATGGCCATACACAACAGGTAATTCCTTCCCACCCAGCATATTTCCAGCTTAATAGTGAGCCCTACCCCAGTTCAAGAGAAGAAGAGAGGGGCCTGCTGGGCTAAGCCTGCTCATTGCAATGCTGCTGGTCCTTTCTGCCCATGGCAAAGGGCTTTGTCATTTGAGGGCTTCTGTCAGGGAGGATCTGAGTCTCAGCAGAACGGGAGCTGCAGTGGTGCTGAGTCCAGTCCCTGATCTGCCAGATGCTCCATGGCTCCTGGCTGTGGGGTGACAAGTACCAAGAGGATGGGGGCAATCCCTTCCCTCAAGCCCATGTGCTTGACAGCCCAGCCCAAGACACAGATATCTGTCCTGATGTCAGGTCATGGCTGCTGCTCTTCAGCCATCAAGCAGAGGTGGGCATTTCCTTGTGGATGCCCTGCCATGGCCCACACCCTCAAACACCTGCAAGATGTATGAGTGGTATGGGGGGATGTTACATGATCTTAGTGTGCAAAAATGGCTTTTTGGCAAATGCCCCATGCCCCCAGCAGCTCCCAGGACTCCCAGGCTGTTCTCATGGGGTTCCCCATATTGAAATACATGCTGGTCTGCAGCACCAGTACACTGCACTGAAGAAGGGCTGTTGTCTCGTTTCTTACAAAGAATTGGGTTCTCAGGGTTTCCGGGTTTTTTGTGTTATGGTGTTACTGTTATACTCCTTCAATTATTAAAACTCAGATTGGAAATTGAGGTATGAAAATGCTGCCAGTGTCCCAAACATGGTACCAAAAGCAAGTAAGACTGTTGGGATTGTGTAGTACAGCTTTGCCCTGCTCATTATGCATCAGCCTTCCACACACCAGGGGTCTTTGCTCTCTCACTGCCCTTCCTTGGTCTCTTCAGGTTTGCACAACCTCAAATCAAAATCTCTATGGCCAAATCCCCAAAACAGTAGGGGAGGTGGGGTTGTGATGTTGGAAACCTGATGTTGTGCCTTGTGCCGTGTGCCAGGGCCCGGCGTGCGGCTGTCGGGCGGCAGGAACGGCTGCGAGGGCCGCGTGGAGCTGTACGACGGCAGCACCTGGGGCACGGTGTGTGACGACCAGTGGGACATGAGGGATGCCCAGGTGGTCTGTCAGCAGCTGGGCTGTGGCCAGGCCCTGGATGCGCCTCAAAATGCTCGCTTTGGCCCGGGCTCTGGCCGCATCTTCCTGGATGACGTGCAGTGCCGCGGGGATGAGCCCTCCCTGCAGATGTGCCGGCACAACGGCTGGGGTGTGCACAACTGCGCGCATGTGGAGGATGCCAGTGTCATCTGTGCAGGTGAGTGGCCTTCTGCATATCACTCTAAGTGCGTTCTGGGTTCTCTGGGAACAGCCAAACTGAGCTCCCCCAGTAGGGCTAGTGTAGAGTCTGTCAATAGGGGTCTTCTGCTCCCAGGGGCTGAATCCTGTGCAGTGCAAGAGACACATTTCTACACAGAGAGGGCACACTGGGTATTCCACACTTCCTGCTTTAGAGGCTAAAGGAGGGGGAAAATTGGTCTTTGGGGGGGACGGGGCAGGACTGGGGACAAGTCCGGCTAGTATAGGAATGAGAGGAAGGGCAGGACCCAAGCTCTCGTCCCCGTTTAGTCCTACAGCCTGAATTTTCATGTCCATGTACATGACCATGTTCACATTCAAGTCTGTACACTGCCACAAGCCTCACTATGCTTTTCTTCACTCCCTCTTCTTCTTTACAGCTGCCAATCCAACCACTCCTTCTCAATGGCCTGTCACAACAGGTAGGTCCTGCTCACCCAGGTTATGCCCAGTTTCTAAGAGAGGCCCAGCCTTGCACTACCTGAGCAAAGGGGAGTCCAACAGTGCTGATCCTGCTCAGTGCAAGGCTGCTGAATCCCTTGGCCCATGACATCTCTAGGGTGCTTGAAGGGTCCCCATTGGGGTTGGTTTGCAACCACGGGTTGCAAAGAGTTTTTCTGGAAATGCCTCAGTGAATCCATGACTTCTGCAACCAGACATCTCCAACAGGACACCAACAGGTCCCTGGACAGGGCTAGAACTGCTGTCTGTAGGCCCAGAGTCTACCCTCAGTAAAAAACCACCCCAACCCCTTTGGCTCTGCACTATTCCACCTCATGGCCACTGTGGCAAAATCTGAAAAGCAGTTGGGAAATCCGTGGCTAGAGAGCTGGTGTGAGCTTGTCCTTGTCCTTGTCCCCGTGCCATGTGCCAGGGCCCAGCGTGCGGCTGTCGGGCGGCAGGAACGGCTGCGAGGGCCGCGTGGAGCTGTACGACGGCAGCACCTGGGGCACGGTGTGTGACGATCAGTGGGACATGAGGGATGCCCAGGTGGTCTGCCAGCAGCTGGGCTGTGGCCAGGCCCTGGATGCCCCACGCAACGCTCGCTTTGGCCCGGGCTCTGGCCGCATCTTCCTGGACGACGTGCAGTGCCGTGGGGATGAGCCCTCCCTGCAGATGTGCCGGCACAACGACTGGGGTGTGCACAACTGCGGGCACGTGGAGGATGCCAGTGTCATCTGTGCAGGTGAGTGGCCAGCAGGGAGCTCTGGCTCTTTGGCATATCATTCTAACAGGGTTGTGGGTCAGGCCAGGGCAGAGGTGAGGCTGGGTGCTGCCTGGGACTCAAGCCCGTGCCATCCAAAATCCCCATTCTTGCACAGACAGCGAACAGCAGCATCTCCACAATTCTTGCTGTTGTCATCCACTGATGAGACAAAGCTGTGGATTGAGGGGTTGTTGTCTACAGAGGATGGGGCAGGACTGAGGACAGGTCAGGCTGGTGCCAGGATGGGGGAAAGGAAGGCAAGAGCTCCACCCTCTCTCCTGGCATTAGGCCTCCAGCTCTGCTTTTCATGACTATTGAACTCATCACATCCTCAACTTACAGAGTCATCCACCCCTCTGGAAATGACCACCACAGCACCAACCCCTGCCACAACCGAGGTGTCCAGCTCAGCACCGCTGACCACCACAAGCACAGTGGCTAGCACAGCAATGAGCAGCACAGAAGGTAACCCTGTCCACTCTCACTCACTGCCCTCCCCACTGCTCCTCATCTCGCTTGCCAGAGCTCATTGCACTGCAGGCAGTCTCCCAGCCCTGGCCTCTCCAGTTAGGCCACCCCAAGCTAAAGTGAGCATGCAAACAGAGCATGGGGAAGAGCTGGCAAATGGGGCAGCTGTGCATTCAGTCCAGGAACTTTGCAGCCATTGCTTGTTTAATGAAACTCTTTGCAGAGGGATTGCCTCTCACTGCAACCATGAGCAAAAAAATTATTCTGCCTTAACTGCCTCATGTCCTGCATGGGTAGTACCAGAGCCATTTCCTAGACATGCTCTGGCACCAAGAATATGGATGGAGGAAAGAAAGATGCTGCTTTAAGTACTTTGACATTCAGGAGAGGTCTCTGTGTGCAAGGGGGTAGTGTGTGAAACAGCAAATTCAGGATGGTGATTTGAGATGAGTGAAAGAGCTCTGCAAGATGTTGAAGGAATCACAGGACAGGGCTCCTAGAAAAAAGGCTACACCCATCTGCATGACATGTGCTGATGTGTTTAGAGCATTTGTCATTGACACCAAATTCTTCCTTTCATCCGCAGCTCCAGCACCCACCACATCCACACCAGACTCCACAGGTAATTCCAGCCCTCCAGCCCCCTGCCTGGCCTTGCAGCAGCCCTGTTGCAGTGGCCCATGTGGGCAGAGCAGAGTGCTGGGCTGGTGTGAGCTCATCCTTGTCCCCGTGCCGTGTGCCAGGGCCCGGCGTGCGGCTGTCGGGCGGCAGGAACGGCTGCGAGGGCCGCGTGGAGCTGTACGACGGCAGCACCTGGGGCACGGTGTGTGATGACGAGTGGGACATGAGGGATGCCCAGGTGGTCTGCCAGCAGCTGGGCTGTGGAGAGCCCCTGGCTGCGCTGGACACTGCTCACTTTGGCCTGGGCTCCGGCCGCATCTTCCTGGACGATGTGCAGTGCCGCGGGGACGAGCCCTCCCTGCAGATGTGCCAACACAGTGGTTGGGGCATGCACAACTGCAGGCATGTGGAGGATGCCAGTGTCATCTGTGCAGGTGGGTAGCCAGCAGAGACCATCAGCTCTCCACCAGCTCACACTGGATGGTTTCTGGTGTCCTCCATGGAAAGCAGCCATGCAGATCCAGGGCAGAGATGAGAGTCTGGGGTTTTCTGCTGCCTGGTGCTGAAATTCTTGTCATGCAAAATCCCTGTTTTTGCACAGTGAGGTCAGAACAGGCTCTCCACTCCTATAGGTGTAGGTGCTCCATGTGGTTGCAAAGAATAGGTTGGTGGGATCATGGCATGAGCTGTCCCGGGGACGTGTCAGGCTGGTGTCTGGATGGGTCAGTGGCAGGAGTTCCATGCTCTTTCATCTCTTTATTCCTTGAGTCTAGCATTTCCAAGTCCATGTCCATATCCATGCCCATGTCCATGCCCAATCCACATCCATATCCATGCCCATGTCCATACATTGTCCATGCCCAGGTCCATGCCATATCCATGGCCATACCCATGCCATGTCCATGCCATATCCCTGTCCATATCCATGTGCATGTCCATGTCCATGTCCATGCCCATGCACTACCACAAGTTTGCTGCCTTGAGCACTCTTTCATTCACTCCCTCTTCTTCCTTGCAGGTGCCAATCCAACCCCTCCTGCTCAATGGCCATACACAACAGGTAATTCCTTCCCCTCCAGCATATTTCCAGCTTTATAGTGAGCCCCATCCCAGTACAAGAGAAGAAGAGAGGGGGCCTGCTGGGCTAAGCCTGCTCATTGCAATGCTGCTGATCCTTTCTGCCCATGGCAAAGGGCTTTGTCATTTGAGGGCTTCTGTCAGGGAGGATCTGAGTCTCAGCAGAACGGGAGCTGCAGTGGTGCTGAGACCAAGCCCTGATCTGCCAGAGACTCCGTGGCTCCTTGCTGTGGGGTGACAAGTACCAAGAGGATGGGGGCAATCCCTTCCCTCAAGCCCATGTGCTTGACAGCCCAGCCCAAGACACAGATATCATGCCAGGTCATGGCTGCTGCTCTTCAGCCATCAAGCAGAGGTGGGCATTTCCTTGTGGATGCCCTGCCAGGGCCTATAGCCTCAAACACCTGCAAGATGTATGAGTGGTATGGGGGGATGTTACATGATCTTAGTGTGCAAAAATGGCTTTTTGGCAAATGCCCCATGCCCCCAGCAGCTCCCAGGACCCTCAGGCTGTTCTCATGGGGTTCCCCATAATGTAATACATGCTGGTCTGCAGCACCAGTACACTGCACTGAAGAAGGGCTGTTGTCCCATTTCTTACAAAGAGTTGGGTTCTCAGGGTGTGCAGGTTTTTTGTGTTATGGTGTTACTGTTATACTCCTTCAATTATTAAAACTCAGATTGGAAATTGAGGTATGAAAATGCTGCCAGTGTCCCAAACATGGTACCAAAAGCAAGTAAGACTGTTGGGATTGTGTAGTACAGCTTTGCCCTGCTCATTATGCATCAGCCTTCCACACACCAGGCGTCTTCGCTCTCTCGCTCCCCTTCCTTGGTCTCTTTAGGTTTGCACAACCTCAAATCAAAATCTCTATGGCCAAATCTCCAAAACAGTAGGGGAGGTGGGGTTGTGATGTTGGAAACCTGATGTTGTGCCTTGTGCCGTGTGCCAGGGCCCGGCGTGCGGCTGTCGGGCGGCAGGAACGGCTGCGAGGGCCGCGTGGAGCTGTACGACGGCAGCACCTGGGGCACGGTGTGTGACGACCAGTGGGACATGAGGGATGCCCAGGTGGTCTGCCAGCAGCTGGGCTGTGGCCAGGCCCTGGATGCCCCTCAAAACGCTCGCTTTGGCCCGGGCTCCGGCCGCATCTTCCTGGATGACGTGCAGTGCCGCGGGGATGAGCCCTCCCTGCAGATGTGCCGGCACAACGGCTGGGGTGTGCACAACTGCGCGCATGTGGAGGATGCCAGTGTCATCTGTGCAGGTGAGTGGCCTTCTGCATATCACTCTAAGTGCGTTCTGGGTTCTCTGGGAACAGCCAAACTGAGCTCCCCCAGTAGGGCTAGTGTAGAGTCTGTCAATAGGGGTCTTCTGCTCCCAGGGGCTGAATCCTGTGCAGTGCAAGAGACACATTTCTACACAGAGAGGGCACACTGGGTATTCCACACTTCCTGCTTTAGAGGCTAAAGGAGGGGGAAAATTGGTCTTTGGGGGGGATGGGGCAGGACTGGGGACAAGTCCGGCTAGTATAGGAATGAGGGGAAGGGCAGGACCCAAGCTCTCATCCCCGTTTAGTCCTACAGCCTGAATTTTCATGTCCATGTACATGACCATGTTCACATTCAAGTCTGTACACTGCCACAAGCCTCACTATGCTTTTCTTCACTCCCTCTTCTTCTTTACAGCTGCCAATCCAACCACTCCTTCTCAATGGCCTGTCACAACAGGTAGGCCCTGCTCACCCAGGTTATGCCCAGTTTCTAAGAGAGGCCCAGCCTTGCACTACCTGAGCAAAGGGGAGTCCAACAGTGCTGATCCTGCTCAGTGCAAGGCTGCTGAATCCCTTGGCCCATGACATCTCTAGGGTGCTTGAAGGGTCCCCATTGGGGTTGGTTTGCAACCACGGGTTGCAAAGAGTTTTTCTGGGAATGCCTCAGTGAATCCATGACTTCTGCAACCAGACATCTCCAACAGGACACCAACAGGTCCCTGGACAGGGCTAGAACTGCTGTCTGTAGGCCCAGAGTCTACCCTCAGTAAAAAACCACCCCAACCCCTTTGGCTCTGCACTATTCCACCTCATGGCCACTGTGGCAAAATCTGAAAAGCAGTTGGGAAATTCGTGGCTACAGAGCTGGTGTGAGCTTGTCCTTGTCCTTGTCCCCGTGCCGTGTGCCAGGGCCCAGCGTGCGGCTGTCGGGCGGCAGGAACGGCTGCGAGGGCCGCGTGGAGCTGTACGACGGCAGCACCTGGGGCACGGTGTGTGACGATCAGTGGGACATGAGGGATGCCCAGGTGGTCTGCCAGCAGCTGGGCTGTGGCCAGGCCCTGGATGCCCCACGCAACGCTCGCTTTGGCCCGGGCTCTGGCCGCATCTTCCTGGATGACGTGCAGTGCCGCGGGGACGAACCCTCCCTGCAGATGTGCCGGCACAACGACTGGGGTGTGCACAACTGCGGGCACGTGGAGGATGCCAGTGTCATCTGTGCAGGTGAGTGGCCAGCAGGGAGCTCTGGCTCTTTGGCATATCATTCTAACAGGGTTGTGGGTCAGGCCAGGGCAGAGGTGAGGCTGGGTGCTGCCTGGGACTCAAGCCCGTGCCATCCAAAATCCCCATTCTTGCACAGACAGCGAACAGCAGCATCTCCACAATTCTTGCTGTTGGCATCCACTGATGAGACAAAGCTGTGGATTGAGGGGTTGTTGTCTATAGAGGATGGGGCAGGACTGGGGACAGGTCAGGCTGGTGCCAGGATGGGGGAAAGGAAGGCAAGAGCTCCACCCTCTCTCCTGGCATTAGGCCTCCAGCTCTGCTTTTCATGGCCATTGAACTCATCCATCCTCAACTTACAGAGTCATCCACCCCTCTGGAAAATACCACCACAGCACCAACCCCTGCCACAACCGAGGTGTCCAGCTCAGCACCGCTGACCACCACAAGCACAGTGGCTAGCACAGCAATGAGCAGCACAGAAGGTAACCCTGTCCACTCTCACTCACTGCCCTCCCCCACTGCTCCTCATCTCCCTTGCCAGAGCTCATTGCACTGCAGGCAGTCTCCCAGCCCTGGCCTCTCCAGTTAGGCCACCCCAAGCTAAAGTGAGCATGCAAACAGGGCATGGGGAAGAGCTGGCAAATGGGGCAGCTGTGCATTCAGTCCAGGAACTTTGCAGCCATTGCTTGTTTAATGAAACTCTTTGCAGAGGGATTGCCTCTCACTGCAACCATGAGCAAAAAAATTATTCTGCCTTAACTGCCTCATGTCCTGCATGGGTAGTACCAGAGCCATTTCCTAGACATGCTCTGGCACCAGGAATGTGGATGGAGGAAAGAAAGATGCTGCTTTAAGTATTTTGACATTCAGGAGAGGTCTGTGTGTGCACGGGGGTAGTGTGTGAAACAGCAAATTCAGGATGGTGATTTGAGATGAGTGAAAGAGCTCTGCAAGATGTTGAAGGAATCACAGGACAGGGCTCCTAGAAAACGGGCTACACCTATCTGCATGACATGTGCTGATGTGTTTAGAGCATTTGTCATTGACACCAAATTCTTCCTTTCATCCGCAGCTCCAGCACCCACCACATCTGCACCAGACTCCACAGGTAATTCCAGCCCTCCAGCCCCCTGCCTGGCCTTGCAGCAGTCCCGTTGCAGTGGCCCATGTGGGCAGAGCAGAGTGCTGGGCTGGTGTGAGCTCATCCTTGTCCCCGTGCCGTGTGCCAGGGCCGGGCGTGCGGCTGTTGGGCGGCAGGAACGGCTGCGAGGGCCGCGTGGAGCTGTACGACGGCAGCGCCTGGGGCACGGTGTGTGATGACGAGTGGGACATGAGGGATGCCCAGGTGGTCTGCCAGCAGCTGGGCTGTGGCCAGGCCCTGGATGCCCCACGCAACGCTCACTTTGGCCCGGGCTCTGGCCGCATCTTCCTGGACGACGTGCAGTGCCGCGGGGACGAACCCTCCCTGCAGATGTGCCGGCACAACGACTGGGGTGTGCACAACTGCGGGCACGTGGAGGATGCCAGTGTCATCTGTGCAGGTGAGTGGCCAGCAAAGACCTTCTGAAGGGTGTTGGGCTCCTCCACTGAAGGCAGGCATGCTGACTTCTCTCAGCAGAGCTAGGGTTGAGTGATGTGGGCGTAGAAAACACATTGGGAGATCATAGAGTGGGAAAGATGGAGCAGGACTTGGAGCACTGTGGTGTCTGTAGGGGGGAAAGGCTGGACAGAACTCCATGCTCTCGTCTCCTTTTCATCCTACAGCCTGGGTTTTCATGTCCACATCCATGTACATGTCCACATCCACATCCACCTCCACATCTCTGTCTGCATCCATGTCCATATCCATCCATTAATAAAATCCAGCTGTGTTTGCTGCCCATTTGTTCACTCCCTGTTCTTTGTTGCAGCTCCCCAGCCAGCTCCTCCTCCTCAATGGCTGCTCACAACAGGTAAGTCCAGCTCACCCAGCCTAAGCCCGTTTTAAAGCCAGCCCCAACTTGGCACAATAAGTGACGACAGAAATTCAATGGGTCTCATCCTGGTCGGTGCAAGGCTGCTCTTGCCCTAATCCCCTGACATCTCCGGGCTGCATGAATGTCCCCCACAGTGAATGGGCCACATGCAAGGCTAGAAAATGGCTGTTTTGCACAGGACACAGGGTCTTGAGTATCTTCATCCCCAGGGACATCTAGCAAGTCCTTGGACAGGGCACATGTGCCATCTCCATACCCAGGGTCTTTCCTCAAACGCTGTCCTCTCCTATCTCCTAGCTAATGTCTGCACCACCGCAGACCACGGTTACTGTGGCCAAATCTCCAAACAGTAGGGGAGGTAGTTGGGACTGTGGATGCTGGGTTGGAGGGACTCAGACCAATACCTTGTGCCGTGTGTCAGGGCCCAGCGTGCGGCTGTCGGGCGGCAGGAACGGCTGCGAGGGCCGCGTGGAGCTGTACGACGGCAGCACCTGGGGCACGGTGTGTGACGATCAGTGGGACATGAGGGATGCCCAGGTGGTCTGCCAGCAGCTGGGCTGTGGCCAGGCCCTGGATGCCCCACGCAACGCTCACTTTGGCCCGGGCTCTGGCCGCATCTTCCTGGATGACGTGCAGTGCCGCGGGGACGAGCCCTCCCTGCAGATGTGCCGGCACAACGACTGGGGTGTGCACAACTGCGCGCATGTGGAGGATGCCAGTGTCATCTGTGCAGGTGAGGTGCCAGCAAAGACCTTCTGAAGGGTGTTGGGCTCCTCCCCTGAAGGCGGGCATGCTGACTTCTCTTAGCAGAGCTGGGGCTGAGTGATGAGGGCGTAGAAAACACATTGGGAGATCATAGAGTGGGAAAGATGGAGCAGGACTTGGAGCACTGTGGTGTCTGTAGGGGGGAAAGGCTGGACAGAACTCCATGCTCTCATCTCCTTTTCATCCTACAGCCTGGGTTTTCATGTCCACATCCGTGTACGCGTCCACATCCATGTACACGTCCACATCCACATCCCCATCCACATCCACCTCCACATCTCTGTCTGCATCCATGTCCATATCCATCCATTAATAAAATCCAGCTGTGTTTGCTGCCCATTTGTTCACTCCCTGTTCTTTATTGCAGCTCCCCAGCCAACTCCTCCTCCTCAATGGCCGCTCACAACAGGTAAGTCTAGCTAATCCAGCCTAGGCCCACTTTTAAAGCCAGCCCCAACTTGGCACAATAAGTGAAGACGAGAGTTCAACGGGTCACATCCTGGTCAGTGCAAGGCTGCTCTTCCCCTATTCCCCTGACATCTCTGGGTTGCATGAATGTCCCCCACAGTGAGTGGGCCACATGCAAGGCTAGCAAGGGGCTGTTCTGCACATGAGCCAGGCTCTTGAGCATATCTGTCCCCAGTGATCGCAATCACGACACTGGCAGCAAGGCCAGAGGAGGTCACATCTGCCATCTGTATTCCAGTGATGTTTGCACAGTCACTACCCTTCCCTGATCTCCCTAGACCTGCAACACCCCAGATCAAAGTCACAGAGGCAAAAATCTGTAAAACAGTGGGGGAAGTTGGGACAGTGGATGCTGGGTTGGAGGGATTCAAATCAATGACTTGTGCCGTGTGCCAGGGCCGGGCGTGCGGCTGTCGGGTGGCAGGAATGGCTGCGAGGGCCGCGTGGAGCTGTACGACGGCAGCACCTGGGGCACGGTGTGTGATGACGAGTGGGACATGAGGGATGCCCAGGTGGTCTGCCAGCAGCTGGGCTGTGGCCAGGCCATGGGAGCCCCAGGCAACGCTCGCTTTGGCCCTGGCTCCGGCCGCATCTTCCTGGATGACGTGCAGTGCCGCGGAGACGAGCCCTCCCTGCAGATGTGCCGGCGCAACGACTGGGGTGTGCACAACTGCAGGCACACGGAGGATGCCAGTGTCATCTGTGCAGGTGAGTGGTCAGCAAAGACCATTTGAAGGGTTCTGGGCTCCTCCACTGAAGGCGGGCATGCTGACTTCTCTCAGCAGAGCTGGGGCTGAGTGTTGAGGTCGCAGAAAACACATTGGGAGATCATAGATTGGGAAAGATGGAGCAGGACTGGGAGCACTGTGGTGTCTGTAGGGGGGAAAGGCTGGACAGAACTCCATGCTCTCCTCCCCTTTTCATCCTACAGCCTGGGTTTTCATGTCCACATCCACATCCATGCATATGTCCACATCCACATCTTCATCCGTGTCCATGTCCATGTCCATCCATTGTTACAATCCTGCTGCATTCACTACCCATTTGTTCACTCCCTGTTCTTTGTTGCAGCTCCCCAGCCAACTCCTCCTCCTCAATGGCCACTCACAACAGGTAAGTCTAGCTCACCCAGCCTAAGCCCGTTTTAAAGCCAGCCCCAACTTGGCACAATAAGTGAAGAGGTGAGTCCAACAGGGCTGATCCTGGTCAGTGCAAGGCTGCTCTTCCCCTATTCCCCTGACAACTCCAGGGTGCACGAATGTCCTCCAGAGTGAATGGGCCACATGCACGGCTAGCAAAGGGTTTTTCTGCACAGGATACAGGGTCTTGAGCCCCTTTGTCCTCAGGCAGATCCAACAGATCCCTGGACAGGGCACATGTGCCATCTCCATATGCAGGGTCTTTCCTCAGCCACTGTCCTGTCCTAGTCTTCGGAGTCTGCACCGCTGCAGACCATGGTCACTGTGCCCAAATCTCCAAACAGTAAGGGAGGTGGTAGGAGATGTGGATTCTGACTCAGAGTGACCCCAAACTCTGACTTGTGTCATGTGCCAGGGCCGGGCGTGCGGCTGTCGGGTGGCAGGAACGGCTGCGAGGGCCGCGTGGAGCTGTACGACGGCAGCACCTGGGGCACAGTGTGTGATGATCAGTGGGACATGAGGGATGCCCAGGTGGTCTGCCAGCAGCTGGGCTGTGGCCAGGCCCTGGATGCCCCACGCAACGCTCACTTTGGCCCGGGCTCTGGTCGCATCTTCCTGGATGACGTGCAGTGCCGCGGGGACGAGCCCTCCCTGCAGATGTGCCGGCACAACGACTGGGGTGTGCACAACTGCGGGCACGTGGAGGATGCCAGTGTCATCTGTGCAGGTGAGTGGCCAGCAGGGAGCTCTGGCTCTTTAGCATATCATTCTAACAGGGTTTGGAGTCAGGCCAGGGCAGAGGTGAGGCTGGGTGCTGCCTGGGACTCAAGCCCGTGCCATCCAAAATCCCCATTCTTAAACAGACAGGGAACAGCAGCATCTCCACAATTCCTGCTGTTGGCATCCACTGATGAGGCAAAGCTGTGGATTGAGGGGTTGTTGTCTACAGAGGATGGGGCAGGACTGAGGACAGGTCAGGCTGGTGCCAGGGTAGGGGAAAGGAAGGCAAGAGCTCCACCCTCTCTCCTGGCATTAGGCCTCCAGCTCTGCTTTTCATGGCCATTGAACTCATCACATCCTCAACTTACAGAGTCACCCACCCCTCTGGAAATGACCACCACAGCACCAACCCCTGCCACAACCGAGGTGTCCAGCTCAGCACCGCTGACCACCACAAGCACAGTGGCTAGCACAGCAATGAGCAGCACAGAAGGTAACCCTTTCCACTCTCACTCACTGCCCTCCCCACTGCTCCTCATCTCCCTTGCCAGAGCTCATTGCACTGCAGGCAGTCTCCCAGCCCTGGCCTCTCCAGTTAGGCCACCCCACGCTAAAGTGAGGATGCAAACAGAGCATGGGGAAGAGCTGGCAAATGGGGCAGCTGTGCTTTCAGTCCAGGAACTTTGCAGCCATTGCTTGTTTAATGACACTCTTTGCAGAGGGATTGCCTCTCACTGCAACCATGAGCAAAAAATTCATTCTGCCTTAACTGCCTCTTGTCCTGCATGGGTAGTACCAGAGCTGTTTTCTTAATATACTCTGGGGTTTGGGATATGATCAGGAGAAATGAGAATATGAACATTTGCGGTGCTTGCAACTGGGTCTCCTATGGAGCTCATGGCCCTCTGTGCCTCATCTCCTGTTTCCACTTCCCTGCCTCTCTGTGATCCCCATTTTGTCACTCTGTGCCTCAAGGTGAGGCCCTGTCCAGGCCCCAGTTCCTTTCTCATGAATTGCACTTCTCACGTGTCTCTCTTCTTCCTTCACACCCACAGCTCCTGCGGCCACCTCAACACCTCCACCAGGTAATGCTCTGCTGTGCCTCTTCTCACCTTGCTTATTTTTGGTCTGTCTGTCTCTCTGTTGCACATTTCTGTAAATTTGTCTTTTGTCTCTATGACAATATTGCTGCAAGTGTGAGTGATCTTTTTCAAGCAGAACATAAAATGGATTTTCATCTTTAAATGTCACATCTTGTAGCATTTATGTTCAGAGGCTGTGCTCACCTTCCTACAAAGACAGTTTTAGGATTACCTGTGACAAGAATTAAGTCATTCATGCTGGCAGGAACACTAAAGCTTTTTACAGCTATGTTTGTACTTAGGACTTTTCACAGCAGCCTGAAGGGCTTATTTCAGTCTGAGATTAGAAAGTTGCTGTTTTTGAGAAAAGTTGCAACTTATTTACCCTCCAAAGACCTTACGGGAATAAAGAGAAGCAGCAGAGTAACTGGTGAGAGGCTGTCTGTTGAGGAAGGTGCTTTCATTTCAACTGTCATGACACCTCCAGAACTGACCTCAACTATAACAAGAGGCAGAAAGCACCCAGGTGTTACCAGCCCAACCTGAAGAGGGTAGTCTGACACCATGGATGGAAATCCACCCCTGAGAGAATTCCAAATCCAACATGAAAGCAAACTAAAGCAAAAACAAATATTAGTTTTGACTCAGCTCCTATAGTCTACCACCTGCAGTCAGCAGGGGACCTGCTTTTCAATAGCTATGGGTGAGGCACACACAGCTCAAGTACACTTTTGCAGAGGTTACTGTAAGTAAATTCTTTCCCATTTCCTTCTGCAGCACCTTATTTTTGTGGTGGCTCAGTCTCAGATCCCTCTGGGGTGCTGCAGAGTCCCAACTACCCTGGAAATTATCCAAACGACGCTGACTGCGTGTGGGAAATACAAGTAGAGAACAATTTCCGTGTAACTCTCACATTTAGAGATATTGTGTAAGTAAAACCTTGATTCCCTGGGCAAATATCAAAGTCAAAACTTACTTGACAAGTTTGAGATCTTATCTGAAACAGGCAACCTTCCGAATTTTAAAGATACTTCCAATTACATCCACAGTTGGAAGACCAGATAAAAATCTGGATTGATGTTGCATTTTTTACTCACCATTTTCTGCTAAAGCTGCATAAAAGGCAAATTAAATTTGTGCTAAGAAAACTTTAAGTGCTGAAAGATTTTATCACATGTTAGGCAGTGAAATCAGAGTTTCTGAAATGGATTTGACAAAGTGCTGCTGTTTTCCTACCAGGATGCAAAGAGGGACGTGCCAGCATGACTACATTGAAGTCTATGATGGACCTCTCCACTCTTCCCCTCTTCTTGGGAGATTCTGTTCTGGTTCCTTTCCCACATACGTGTCCTCTTCAAACATGATGAGTGTTCGCTTCCACAGCGATTCCAGATTCTCCTTCAGAGGGTTTCAGGCTCACTACTCCTCCATTCCAGCAGGTCACAACACCAGTAAGTTCCTGGCCAGTTTCCCAACAGAAAAGCCTATTTATTGCTTTTGTTTGCAGAATAAATATGTGTCAATATAAAGATTGTTGGAAATTGAATTGTGGAAATTGAATGATGTGTGTGAAATAGAAGGGGTTGGGATGGGAACCACCTGACTTCAAAATTCAGAAAAAATCTGCCTCGAATAATTACCAAATACCTAAAGTCACAAATATATTGTACCTTCCTCTCCTACCAGCCATTCAGTGCTTGCCAGACTACATGCACGTAGTGGTCAGCAGAGATTACCTCCAGTCCCAGGGCTACTCAGGACGGAGGGTCACCCTGAATGACAATCGCTGCAGACCGACAGTCACCCCCCAGGAGGTTGTATTCAACATCCCCTACAATGGCTGTGGGACAATACAAGAGGTAAACTCCGTGTTCTGGGCACTCAAAACATATCAAAGCTTGGCAAAACTTAGATGGAACATGACTGTGGTGTTGTGAGGTCCCCAGGATGAGGTGAGAGATGAGGAATATGACTTCATGTTCTCAGGAGGCTGATTTATTATTTCAGTATATTATATTACATTATATATTATATGATATTATATGATATTATATGATATTATATTAATTATATTATATTATATTATATTATACCATATTATATTATATTAATTATATTATATTATATTATACCATATTACATTATACTATATTATATTATATGTTATATTAATGATACGATACGGTACGATATGATATGATATTAAAGAACACTATACTAAAACTATACTAAAGAAAGAGAAGGATAAAGACAGAAGGCTTAACAAGCATGAATAATAAAAACTCATGACTGACTCTTCAGAGTCTGACACAGCTGATGGTGTTTGGTCATTATATAAAAACAATTCACATGTTTGGATAAACAATCTCCAGAGCACCAAACACAGGAGAAGCTGAGGCTTCTCATCTTCCCAGGAGAAGAAATCCTGGCGAAGGGATTCTTCAGGAAATATGACGGTGACCCATGACAAAAGTGCAATTTCTGATTTGAAATTGCATTGTTAAACAGGAGAACAACGACACAATCAACTACTCCAACACCATCAGGGTCTCATCTTCCGGGTACATAATCAAGAGGAAGAAGAACATCAACCTGCACGTCAGCTGCAAAATGCTGAGGAAGAGCTGGCAGCAGGTGGTGTACACTGCTGAGGACACCGTGGATGTGGACGAGTACCAGTTTGGGAGATACAACATGAACATCACCTTCTACGAGTCCCCGGCGTTCCGGCGCCAAGTGCGCGCCTCTCCCTACTACATCGACCTCAACCAAAACCTCTACCTGCAAGCCTGTCTCCACAGCTCGGACCCGAACCTGAAGGTGGTTGTGGACACCTGTGTGGCAGCACCTGACCCCCGGGATTTTAACACGCTGGCCTATTACTTAGTCAGGAATGGGTAAGAGCTGTCTTCAAAGCTAGAGACACACCTGTCATCCACATTTATTTTAAATGATACAGCCAATCTGAATGGGGTTAGAACTTGATATCAACAGATTATGAAAAGGGGTCTTTGATTTTTTATTTTTGCAGTATGAGCTTGGAAATAAGAAATTATATTTAGACCTTACTATCATTTCATTTCACTTACTCCATCTTTGTCCTGTGAACAAAATTCGAAGTAGTAGGAGAAAAGTAGATGACACACTGAAAACTGGCAGTAGGAATTGTCATCCTAGGAGTTAAATATTTTAGTAAAACCAGGTCAAGCACTAGACTAATTTTTTATGCATTGTATAACACTGACATTAATAACAGTCTGTTGTTCCCTCTTTGTCACCTAAAGTGTCCTTCTCTTGGAAAAGGAAGAAGAGTTGCCAGCCCTCCAGCTGCTTCATAGTACTTTAAAATATATCTTTTATATTTTATACATTTCCATTTTTTTAAAGTCCATGCTATGCTATGAAGGTTACATTTTTATCCCACTGCTTTCCTAGTACCCGACTATGACAGAATTAATTTTAATCTGAATTTCGCAGGAATTCATAACAATAAATCGAATCATTTGAATTTCAATTTTGTAGGAACGCTCGTGTGCACATCCATGAAGACTAATCCCCTTCTTTTGCTCCTTTCTAGGTGTCCTAGAGACCCTTCCTATGCCACCTACTACTCCCCTTCCAGCCACTTTGCTCGGTTCAAGTTTAACGCCTTCGAGTTCATGAGCCGGCACCCGTCGGTGTACCTCAAGTGCCAGATGCTGGTCTGCAGGCTCGGGGACTACTCCTCCCACTGCTACAGGGGCTGCAGCTCCAGGCCCAAGAGAGACACCAGCTCTGCTGAGGAACAAGTGGATGTGGTGGTTGGGCCCCTCCAGCTCCGAGGAGGGGATGCTCCCAGTGGGAGCACTGGGAAAGGTGAATAAATTTCTCTCAAGTTTGCTCCAGGGTGACCAACGGGCTCCAAGAAAAGCCACAGCTCTGTTGCCTTTCACTGAAATCTGCTTTTGCCAACTTTGCCATAAAAAGGGAGAGATCCACACCTTGCAAGCTTCTGCTTTCACCCACATTTTTAAAAGTGTAACTTCCCTGGCTGTCCCAAAGGAGAGTTCCCTGTAATCCTTTTTTAGTAACTCCTTGAATTGTGCTAATTAGCTCCAGTCTGATTGTGGATTTGATGGCACTTAGGGACGTGGTTTATTGGTGGACTTATCTGTGCTAGTTTGGTGGTAGAACTCAATAACCTTAAAGGTCTTTTCTAACCTAAATGATCCCATGATTCCACGACAGCCAGCTGGGAGCAAACTCCCAGCCTTCTTGAGAAATATTTTGTTCCCTCAGTTGTTTTCTGCTTTGAGTTGTCATCCCTGCTAATATGAAGCCTGTCCAAACAGTTGAAAGAAATGAATCTGTGAGTTTGCTTATTTCTGACTTTGGTCTGGGAGCCACCCTTTAAAACTGGAGCTCTGCTTTTGCCAACTTCGCCATAAAAAGGGAGAGATCCACACCTTGCAAGCTTCTGCTTTCACACACATTTTTAAAAGTGTAACTTCCCTGGTTGTCCCAAAAGAGAGTTCCCTGTAATCCATTTTACTGCTAAAACTCCTTGAATTGTGCTAATTAGCTCCAGTCTGTGGATTTGAGGATATGGTTTATTGGTGGACTTATCTGGGCCAGTTTAATGGTAGAACTCGATAACCTTAAAGGTCTTTGCTAACCTAAATGATCCCATGATTCCATGACAGCCAGTTGGGAGCAAACTCCCAGCATTCTTGGCAAATATTTCATTCCCTCAGTTGTTTTCTGCTTATGAAGTTTGTTTAGTTGAGTTGTCATCCCTGCTAATATGAAGCCTGTCCAAACAGTTGAAAGAAATGAATCTCTGAGTTTGCTTATTTCTGACTTTGATCTGGGAGCCACCCTTTAAAACTGGAGTTCTTTGTGCCTTGACCTTCAATATACTAAGATCAAACCCCACAGATTTCACTCATAGGGCTGGGCTCTTCTAGCAACAAGAATTTCTTGTTCTGATTTCTCTGAGTATTGCTTTTAGTGCTATATTTCTCATTGAAACAATGATGGGTCTGTGCTTATTTATAAAATGCAGAGATTTCCAAGCTAAAATTGATCTGTTTTGTGAGCAGTATAATTTATAATCAATGGAGGGAGTATTTACATAGCAATAAATTTATTTTGTCTCTGAAATTAATGTCTCTGTGCTTAAAATACAAATGTTTTACTGTGTTGAAGAGTGTAGTCTGTTTGATTAAAAATTCCAAGTGATGATCTGTGCGTCTGCTTCTGAAACACTACACAGGGAACTTCTAGATATCTTAATCTAAAAATTACTTTAATATATTAAAATATAATTATAAATATCATAAATATTAGATAATATAAAGTATAATAAATATGTAATTTTATTAAATATAATGATATAAACATTATAATTATTATAATTATAAAAATTTCAATATTTTACCCCTGCTGCTGACAATTCCCTCACACCTGTGGTGCTGTCACCCTCCTGGCAGTCGTTGTTTCTGTTCTTGATGGTTTTCCTGCCAGGCTGGCACTGAAGGAGCTGCTTTCACATGGCACAATGTCAGAGCAAAGTCAGCATCACTCACTGGATGAATGCAGGGCAAACCTTACATTTTATGAGCCACTAAAATGCCTCACTGATGACAGACTCACATGTGCCATTTGTGGGAAGCTGTGATATCTTTATCTTCAATAAATTCTGCTACAATGCCTTAGAACAGCTTTGTAATCCTAACACCTCTTAAAGGATTAAGAAACAATTTCAACTTTCATGCCACAAGTTGTTTAGCACAATTATTTTATCATTTTTCTCCTCTTTACTTCTCCTTTCACATCATTCTAAAACCATTTATCTAATGCCTCAAAATTTTGTGAGCTGGAGTGAAAGGGTGAGTGAGGCATCAAGAAATATTTTAAGGTTTATTGAAAGGAAGGAAGATTTAATTTGGTGAGATGGATCATCTCTGGAAAGGAAACATAAAAATTGATCTTACCACAGCAGTTTGTGGCTCTACAATGTTCTAATTATTTTGAGCATTGATTAATATCTTTTCCATTAAGTTTTAGCTTCTCTAGATTGAATAAATCCAAATTCAAAATACACTGAGCTGTTAAAGACGTGTTGTTTGCAATCTTCAAGGCTGAAACACACAATCTATTCTAAAGGCTTACTAAATCAATTTTTAGCCTTCCATTAACACACACCCTAAACCAGGCAAAACCACAAATGTCATCCAAGAGATTGAATCTCAGCCAGGAGGCTTTTCAGCTCTCACCCAAATGTCAAGAGGTGAAAGACATTTCATATCTGCTTTCCAGAAGGAAGAGTTTTGTTCAATTTTTATTACTTTTGGTTGCTGATCACAAAACTATTTAATTTTTTTTACTCCTCCATGGCTGTATGCTTTGCAGTTGTGAGGAGTTTGTCTTCTCAGGACTTACCCAGCCTTTCAGAATGTCTTGTGCACATTTAAAAATCAGACTGAAATATGCTGGAAATGCAAACAGCCCAATGCCGCATAAACATTTATCACTGATGCATGAAAACATGAAAAGCAAGACCTGGGATTTCTTGCCTTTCATGTCCTAGTTAAAAAACACAAAGAATTAAAGCCAAAATGTAAGCTAAAATTGCTTATTTGGCCTTTTGTTTTGGTTTTTTGTTTGGTTTGTAGGGGATCAGTTATGCCAATCTCCCAGTGAAGGCTGGTGCCTGCAAACACAAGGGTGTCAAGAACCAGGAGCACGTGAAGGACACTTCCTTTGCTCTTTTAAATGAGATTTCTGGGGGCTGCTTATCTTTGTCACCTGCTCTGCCCTCACACAAGACACACCAACCATCACTTGGCAGCTTTTTCCTATGAGCAACTGTCTGACTTTGGTTTTGGGTTATTTTATTTCCTCCTGCTGTGTCTGTCACGACTCAACCATGTCCTTGTTCACTCAGCACTCAACTCATCATCTCAGCACCAATAATAAATATTTTGTTTGCAGAACCATGAGAAAATCCCTTAGAAGAGTCAACCCAATGACAGAATCACACCCTGCACTGCTTCTGGCTGGGGTAGTCAATTTTCTTTCTAGCAGCTGGTACAGTGCCTTGTTTGGATTTAGGCTGAGAATAATGTTGAGAACACACTGATGGTTCTGAGCAACTCTCACAGTCAGTCAAAGATTTTCCAGCTCCTCATGCTGCCCTGCCAGTGAGGAGGCTGGAGGGGCTCAAGAAATTTTATTCTATTTTTTATTTTATTTTATTTTATTTTATTTTATTTTATATTTTATTTTTCCCCAATTGTCTCCCCCGTCCCACTGGGAGAGGTGAACAAGGAAACAGCTGAAAGTGCTCAGAGCTCTGACAAAACTGCACATCCCTGAGAAATTCTCCTCAAGGTTTCTTTAATGGGAAGAGAGGGGATCAAAAGCAATTTGATTTAAAATGCATGTGTATTTTTTAGTAAATAATTGCATGGTGTCTTTGAATTCCTGATTTCATGCTGTTCCCAGTAGCACCAAGGCACCTACTTGGCCAGAACTGGGGTTGAAGCAAAACTTAGAAACAAAGTCCTTGTTTGCTTGTTTGTATGCTGGATTTCCTGTCCTGTTTATCCTTCTATTCTAATTTTGGAGAATGAAGCAGACCATTCAGCTCTGCAGTCCTCCTTCCCAGGAACCTGCCACAAAAATATTTATAATGGGGTAAAAATAAACATGGCTTTGTTTCTGCATCTACCAGCAAGTAGATTCAATTTTTTATTTGTAAATAACAAATCCTCATGTAGATTGAGATTTCAAAACCCAGTTAGGGTTTGCAGGGTATGGGTAGAAACACCATTTTTCTGGTTTTTCCCCATTTTTACTTTCTCCCCATGCTTTCCCATGGAATGCCACAGACATGCATTGACATCAAGCTGAATTCAGCAGCTGAGCACAACCTTCTGCTCTCAGTTCTGGCCATGGGGTCCTTTAATGCCCAAGCCTCACTGCTTGTATCAAATTCCAATTATATAACTAAAGGAATATACTCTGGAGATTATTCCAGATTATTTTATTTTCTTAGTTAACTTCATCAGACTCACCAAGTCACAACCAAGCTTTTTTAACAGGATTGCACTAGAATCTCCCTATGGTATTTTTGATTTTTTTGGCTGTTTTTATCTAGATGGCAAAACCTAAGGAGACACTAAAATTCACACAGCAGCTTGTGAATGTTAGGAGATCTTTTCTCTCAGACTCAGGACACAAGAACTTTATTTTAATGAAACCTCTTGTGACTGAGGAATCTCATCAGTGACATGGCTGTGTCACTGGAGTGAGAGCTGTTTCCATTTCCTAGAATAACTCTTGGAGCACCTCTTTTGCCCTGAATCACCTGGTACTCATCCAACCAAATTTTCTCTTTTTCTTTTTTCTGAAATAAGTGGATTAGTCACAGGGTGTAATGTAGACATTAATTGTTACTGCTGCTGTTCTCAAGAGCCTGCCAAGCCCGAGCGACTGTCACTTTGTTTTTTCCTGTATTTTTCTCATTTCAGAGATGTGGATTCTCTTCTTCCTCCCAGTGACTGACTAGAAATGTTGAGATGTTTTGGAGGCATTTGGCATTAGTTGCCACCTTCTATTGCTAAGCCTGGATTCAAGCAGGGCTTTGTTGCATGAGGTATGATGAAAATCGAGCTGTGCTCATGTGAGGGCTCTGTGCCTCCATGCAAAGGTGTTTCTTTTAAAACCTCAGTGATTCCATAACTCTGTTTGGCAAAGCCAAACCTTCTATCCCAAATTCTGGGTGTTGATATCCCCAGTTCAGGCTGAGAAATCAAAGGTTTTTGGATTTCTGCTGCTTCGGTTTCCCTTGGAGGTCCTGGGCAGTGTTGCTTTGAGAGCAGCACTCTGAGCAAGCAGAGTAAACACTTGATCTGAGCCTTGCCAGCCTGAGACAAGCCCTCTTTGTTCCAGAAGTTGACTGGGTTTTGCTAAGGAATGCATTGTTGGGGAAGACAAGAGGGCTGCTCCCTGCCAGGATTCACAGGAGGTGCTGCCCAAGGGCGGCAGTGTCACAGCTGGGGGAACAGAAATCAAGCTGGGAATTAACTGTTTGAAACACAGGCTAGAATTTGGACAGTCTTGAGGGCCTCCTGGCATTGCATATTGGGAAAAAAATTTTTAAAAATAGCATTTTGTTTACTGCTGATAAGGAAGTCCACTGCCCTGGTAATGTTTTCTCCCTGGCTCCTCTTGGGCCAGTGGCTGCTGTGGCTATCCAAGGGAGGGGTTAAGCACTGCTCCCACAAAAGAGAAGGGCTTCAAACAATTATTAAGGTACTCAAAAAATGAAGATATTAGAAAGAAACTCCTGCAAAAAAAAAATTTACTGGAATGTTTTAGAAGTTAAAAGTATCTCCACTGTATGAAATTACATCGGCTATTGCTTCTCTCTCAGTTTCCTGCTTTCCAAAACATTTCCTCTGCAGTATCAAACCCTATCTAATCAAATCCTTTGGTTTTACTTTGGTTTGCCTTGGATTTTCATTTTAGTGACCATATTGCTTCATTTATATAACCTTTTTACTACTAACACTTTAAAAATTCATCTTTGCCCTTATAGTCAAAAACAAATTTATTTCAAGACTGGTCTGACTTCTGTTGTAGACCTGTGTAATAGTCCTGGAACAAGGTGTATTAATCTGCTTCTTATTGTTTCAGCAATATCTTCAGCATCATGTGCAATACCCCATTTCCTTGCTAGATGTAGTTGTTGCTGCAGTGACTCAAACTCCACCTAGAAGTGACTGATTTTTTCATTCACAGCTGGCACAGGGTCTGAAGGAAAAGGCAACCTCCTTACATTTGTGTAATTGCATTTAGCATCATGCTCTGATGTTTCAGAACTGAATTTGTACAGAGCAGAACCCTGGAGGTATTCAGTGCTCTCACAGACACGACCCAGAAGAAGCTGCCTCAAGCAGCATAATCCAACTTACATAATTCTCTGATTCTGTCCTTCCATGAAATGTCCAGGTTCAGGGAAATTCTCTTTTATCTTTCAAATAAATGTCAGGGAGGATGGTGAATAGGTGGAGCCAGTGCTAAGGGCAGGCTGAAATATTTTGCAAAAGAGCCTGAGGGAGCATTTGTAGTGATTTCTGGAATGAAAGTGATTCAGCAGCTGTCTGCTACCAGCAGGTTTGTGGACATGCTGCATCACCTTCAGGACATGTGACTTTTGCTCACAGATTGTCCTGAAAAAAGAAAAATTGTCCTGGATGATGTGCAGGGCAGGGGGAATGAGAAATACCTGTGGTAGTGTTCTCACAAGGGGTGGGGAGAAGTGTGACAGCCCCTGTGATGCCAGTGCCATTTGCTTGTGCACAATACCTTTGCTTGCTCAAGAGGAGCCACAGTGAATTTTTAATTTTGTCAAATTCAAAAGTGCTCCCCTGAGCTATAAAACACATTTCTCCACAGCATTATGCCTCTCTTAATATCCACATTGTGACCAAATCTATGTACTATGCGGTGTTTCCCTTTCTTTTTCTTTATTCTTAATCCATATTTGACATGGCAAACTTCCATCCAACTAAGATTCAAAACCTTTTAGAGCCTTTTAAGCAGTGTCACTAAGAGTCCATCCTATTGTATTACTACCACAGTTTTTAGTCACCTGTAACCTCCTTTAGAAGGAGGTTAACTCTATTTGCTCTATTTAGAAAGAGTTGGTTAACTCTATTTGCTCTCCACCAAGGCTTGGGAGGAACAACAAAATCAGTCCCAAGGCACATTCTGCCCTCACAGAACCAACAAACTTTCACACAGGAGACTTTTCCTGAACTTAAAGTCCTAATCTCACATATCTCACCTTGACAAAGCTTTTATTGAACACCTGAGGATCCTTTATTTGAGTGGGATAAACCAAATGCAAAGGTTCAGAGTCACTCCTCTGCAGCTTAGGGGCAGAAAGCAAGAAAAAGGAACCAGAGCTGTGTCAGATCCCTCTGAGGGTTATGCCATGACCTTCTGGCCTTTCTTGCTCCTTACCCAAATCTAACCTTGACAACTTTTTTTAATGTCTGCCTGATGGTAAAAGAAGTTCAAACTCTTGCTCTCCTCTGTTTTTTCAAGTTGTTGGCAAGGACAACCAGCTCTTAATTAATTATCCACTTGTTGGACACTTTGTTAAACAAAACAGGTTTTACAAAAAAGGTGAAGTGTTATCATAGAATCATAGAATATCTTGATTTGGAAACAATCCATGGTGTTTGAGTCCAGCCCCCTGCTCCTCAATAGGGCTACCTACAATTAAACCACCTGACTTATATTGTTGCCCAGGCATTTCTTGACCTCTGGTAGGTTTTGTGCTGTAACCAGAGGAGCTGTTCCAGTGCCCAACCACCCTCTGAGGGAAAAACCTCTTCGAAAAATACAGTTAATTTTACAGAAACTGGAATTCTTAAAAGGTATATTTTGTCTATTTCCTCCTCTGACAGCTTCTATGGGAACTGAACTACCTGGCACTTTCAATTTCATATTTATTCAACCATTTCTATCTTGAAAAAAAATTCCTTACCATAAAAAACTTGCTCTTTAAATTAATACTGATTTGCACCTTATTTACTTTCTTCCATAGCTTATGCATGAGGAAAAGCTTAAAATACAGTGTATTCTGACCACAGTGAAAGCAGTAATTCTGAGTTACATGAGTTTTCATGAGGTTAACTGTAGATGTTTAATATTTAAGGAGATTTAATATATGAAACCTAAATATAAATCTGATTTGCCACAGGACTGAAAGGATGTGACCTTTTGAGTGTGAAAAACCTCTTCACTGGACCAGGTTGTTTAAAGTTTCAAGTCTTAAAAAAGAAAAGTTGTTGCATAAGACAGCATTTTTAATATTATCTGTTATCTGGATTTACCTCACACAAAAAACTCCTAAGAGAAATTTTTGTACTTCCTAATGAAACTCAAAGGCCCTTGAGTGCTATTAAAATGCTTAAGGAAAAAAGAAAATGCAGTTTTGAGGAAGTCATGGTGACACTGTGCTGATTTGGCTTGATTAACCTCATGTCTTGGTCACCCCTGTCTCAATGAGTAGAACCTTGATTTGCTCTATTAATTTAAATACTTCATTGTAAATATATTAATAAATACCCACCATCATTTGTCTAGCACAGGCAATTTATTTAATTAGGACTGATTTCACAACCACTACTCAGCTGGGTATAAATCACTTTAACTTTGGCACCTACAGAGCCTTTCTTCTTCTCTGCCCTGGCACTGAGTTACCCTGCAAGCTTCATGTGTCTCACTGCACCGATTTAAAAATTAAATTTAAAAAATTGAAATTAAATTTAAAGGCAACAGCAATGACAGCTCAGTCCCTGGCACCCCAAGGCCACTCCTGTGTTTGATGACAAATGTTCCAAGGGTGCTGGAGAAGGACACCAGCTCTGATGTGACCCTGCCCTGGCACTGCTGAGGTCAAAGGGATTTGCTGGAAGCTGAGGAAAGCTCTCCATTAAGACCATTGTCCACAGCAAAGTGGGAAGCAGGAAAAGCTGCAGGAATGCAGCAGGTGCCAAGACAAGCAGGGTGTGTTGACAGAAAGCCTCAGTGGGTAACAGGATGGAATGACCTCTCCTGCCATGTGTGGGGACAAGGTCACTGACACCCCTTGACTTTGGCACAGCCTTCACCCCTGACAAAGATTTTCCCCCATTGGGGCTTCCAGAGGCTGATGTGACATCCTTATCCCAAGGGAATTCTCCTCTGGGGCTGGGCAGCTGGACCCTGTGTGACAGTGTTGGCAGGGGCTTTAGGATGAGGGGAGAGACGAGGATCTGACTCCATGTTTCAGAAGGCTGATTTATTATTTTATGACATATATTATATTATGTTATGTTATGTTATGTTATATTATATTATATTATATTATATTATATTATATTATATTATATTATACTAAAAGAATAGAAGAAAGGATTTCATCAGAAGGCTGGCTAAGAATAGAAAAAGAAGGAATGGAATGATAACAAAGACTTGCATCTTGGACAGAGAGTCCAAGCCAGCTGGGCTATGATTGGCCATAATTAGAAACAACCACATGAGACCAATCACAGATGCACTGTTGCATTCCACAGCAGCAAATAATCATTGTTTACATTTTGGTTTTGAGGCTTTTCAGCTTCTCAGGAGAAACAATCCTAAGGAAAGGATTTTTCATGAATTGTGTCGGTGACAGACCCAGCACTCAATACTCAGTTTTGTACAAACACAGTGGCTTCACACCTAAAGTTTTCATTTTACAATAGATTCACCATAAATACAGGCAATCACTTTGCAGGTTATGTTATTGAGGGTGTGATTGACTTCAGCTGGATTTGCCTGTTGTCTATCATTCCTCAAAAACACCTCTCACTTCAGAACTCATTGGACTTCAGTGGAAAGGCTGTCAGAGAGAAATCCTGGCCTGTTCCAGCACTGGTGTGGCCAGCAGGATTGTTTCCAAATCAAGAATTCTATGATTCTATGATAACACTTCACTTTTTTTGTAAAACCTGTTTTGTTTAACAAAGTGTCCAACAAGTGGATAATTAATTAAGAGCTGACTGTCCTTGCCAACAACTTGAAAAATCAGAGGAGAACAAGACTTTGAACTTCTTTTACCATCAGGCAGACATTAAAAAAAGTTGTCAAGGTTAGATTTGGGTAAGGAGCAAGAAAGGCCTGAAGGTCATGACATATCCATCCCCTGTGCCAGAACTGCTGAGGCACCTCGGGATCATCTCTGGGTCCCTCAGGATAACAAAGCCATTAAAGGGCTGGAATGTGTCCAGGGAAGGGAACAGTACTGGGGAAGGGGCTGGCACAGAACTGAGTTTGGCACTGGGAACACTTCCAATGTGGCAAGGCACTGGACATGGCCTGCCCCAGATTGTTGGGAATACAGTGGGTGCAGCAAAAACCAGGATTTATCCCATAAGAAAACTTTTCAGGAGTGCAGTATGATGCTGAAAGAAATGACAAATACATTGCTACAGCATGGGAAAAAGTTGTGAGTTCACACACATCCGTGATCTTTCTTTTTCCCCAGGGAATGAGAAATACAAATAAATACATATACAGGAGAAAAGCAGCCAGCCTTAGTTTATTCCTTCAAAACCACTTTAGTGAAATTCCTTACAAAAATGTGTACTTTTAAAGGGATTTGCCCAGGTGGAGTGTTTTTATGGGTGCCACAGCAGCTCTGTGGTGCTGGAGCATCTTTTCCATCCCTGTGCTCTCTTCCCAAGGATGGGGCCCCGCTGCCCTCCAGTGGCAGCAGCCACCAGAACAGATCCACATTTTCCCTCTGCTTTTACCCCCTTTAGGCCCAGATACTTAGAGAAATTCTAACTCTGAATAAAGTTATTTCCAGGGAAGGGGGAGATCTGCCAGTGCAGCAGAACCTCACTCTGTGAAGGAAGATTAACGCTGAGCCTCCAGCCCAAAGTGATTTCACTACACACCCTGTTTGTTTTCTGGAAGCAGAATTTGATAGATTTCTTTAAGATGTTCTGGGGAACAGCTTTGTCCTTCCAAGACCACAAAGGTCAGCCCTTCTGTCATCACTGCTGGTTCTTGGCAGGCAGGATTTACCCTCTGCATGACCTCCTTGGGGCCTTACCTGTTTCATAAAGGAGTCTGAGGAATGCTGAAAAACCAAATCTTGATGCTTTTTAATAACTAAAGATTTTTGCATTCAGCCATGTTCCTCACCTTCCATCCCTACATCGAGGCTCCAAACAGAGCTGTACTGTGTCATGAAAATAAGAAAAGCGTTGACGAAAATAAAGAATTTATGTTCATTTTTAAATCAGCTAAGAAAATTCAGCTTTTTTTTTTTTTTTTCTTTTCTCTCTCTGTAGCTGAGCCCCTTCTCCCTGACAGGACAAAATGAGGCAGAGCTGGAGGCATCCTTAAGGATATCAGAGGCCATGGTGGTGCTGACCATCACCCCATGGCAGGGAGAAGACTGGAAGCTCTTTAATTGCTCTGGGGTCTACAAGTCAGACAGAGAGAGCTGCAGATCTGAAACATGCTGGAGGAATCTTCTCCCAGGTCAAAGAGAAGTCAGGAAAATCAGGGAAACTGCTTCTTACATGAGTAATTTTGGTAAACAAAGAGAATTTGTTTGAGGCTTGCCTGACACTTTTAGGATGCTAATCTTTTGGCACAATCCTCGCACCAATTAATCAGGTTAATGTGGTTGTAAATTGGAAAATGTCTTAATGGGTGGCATGAGAATCCTTACCAAACAGCCTAATCCCCAAAAGTAAATCACTGCTTCCTGGAACAGCCACACCACCAACACAGAGCCCCAAAGGTGCCCGGGGAGTGTTTGGGAAGATCTCAGTCTGGAACAGCTCCCTGAGCTGGGTCTCCTCATCCGGATGTCTGGATGTACCCTGAGAAAGGAAAATCCTCACTAAATCACTTCCTTGGCATCCATATGGAAGCTCAGGGAGAGGCATCAGGTTGCACAGAACCCATTGGGTATAAATTGTGCAGCTGTGCTGGGCTAGAACAGACCACCCCCAACAACCATGGACCTTCAGGTGCGTCTCACCTGGCTGCTTCTGCTGAGCTCCACTCTCCTGGCTCAACCAGGTACTGCCTTGAAAACCTCTTTGATTTTACAGAACTGTTACTGAATTATTTCTGAAATGTTACAGAATTATTTACTAATACAGGCTGGCTTGCTGGGAAGTGATGCAAAGACTGTCCTCGAATATTGCTGATGAATTTTGTACCGTAGAATTGACGGTTTGTCTTCTACTTCAACGATTCAGTCCAAATCCATAGGTTGTATTTCAAAATGTGTGCATTTGAAAATGTGTGCATTTCAAAACGTATGCATTTCAAAATGCATAATACAACATATATAATATATGTAATGTTATATTAAGATACTATATTTCAAAATATAACCTTCATATTTTGAAATATGAAGGTTACAGACTGAAGAAGGCTGAAGAATATTCCTTTGTGTTTTTTCATGAGGGAAATAGCTTGCAAAAGTTGTTTTCTAAATGTTCTTCATCCAGTATTCTAGTTTTAATTAAAATTATTGTCTACTTTACATTTTAAAATGTAGAGAAAGAGGGGGAAAGAAACACAAAGCAGTCTGCCCGACCTGGGTGGAAATATGCTCTGCATGACATATTCCTTCAAACTTATAATCTTGCTAGTTTGAATGAGATAATTCTAACTTTATTTATCACCATAGGCACCATGAAAAAAGTCTTGCCAATCCCTTACAAAAAGAGGTGATTTCACAGAGAGATCAAGGGCTGGCTGTATTGAATTATTTACAAAACAAGAGTATGATGGGTTACTGCAGGGCTAATGAGTTTCCTTCTCTACCACAGCAAGTGGAGCCTGGTGGGATGAGGCAGAGAGAGACCTAAACTCAATATGGGAAAAAATTGCCGAGTGGGTTAAAAAAGAATTGGAGCAAAAAGGTAAGGGATGTGCTCCTGAGTGTGAATGTACCTGGCAGATGTGCAGGGTTCCCCAAGCCAGCTCTGGGTGAGCTGTGCCTCAGCAGCACAGCCAGCCATACCCCACCAGGGTAGATCAGGCCCTGCAGGCAGCAGAATCCATGGAGATTCAAATTTAGACGCCAGAAATTTAGCTACAAATAAACAAATTGAGATTTACCTGTCAACTTTTGCCTTAGTTCCACCACAACCACAGCTGAGACTGGAGTCTGGAGGGCACCGATGCGCCGGGAGGGTTGAAGTTTATCATGATGGAAAATGGGGCACGGTCTGTGATGATTATTTCAATATGAACAGTGCCAACGTTGTGTGCAGACAACTCCACTGTGGCCAAGCTGTCTCTGTCCTGGGACTGTCTTACTTTGGCCAGAGTGGAAAAGTTATCCACTTGGATGATGTGCAGTGTAGAGGAACTGAATCCCACCTTTGGGACTGCCGGCATGCCGGCTGGGGCAAGCACAACTGTGGACTCAATGAGGATGTTGGTGTCATCTGCTCAGGTAAACATAAAAATGGTAATGAAAATAAAATGCTATAAAATAAGAAAAAACCTCCCTGGACTATGCTGTCCACCATAAATGAAAGAAACATCAGGGTAGAGCTTGGAAATCAGGCCAGGGCTGAAAAGTGGAGATGGGGTTCTTCTTTTGTTTAAGTCTGAGTGATTGAGGAGCAAAGGGATGCCTTGCACAGAATAACAAGATGGGACAGCAAGTCCTGGGCATGAAAATTGTGAAAAGCAGGTAGTTCAGGACCACTTCAGTCAACACTGATTACAGCCAACCCCCGAGATAACAAAGGCAAAGAGTAAGGAGAAAAGAGAATATCCATCCAGTTGTGAACCAGGCATGTGTGAGTGGAAACAAAAATAATTCTTGTCATAAATATATAATATAAATAACTGCCCAATAAAGTAAATTTTTGCTTTTTTTTTTGCTGTTCACAGATGCAATGCAGTCCACTGTTGCACCAACAGGTAAGGCTGAGCTTTTGAGGCAGGAGTCCCAAAATTAGCTCTGTAAAGAGTCTCCCTGAGGCTCAGAGCATAATTTTTAACTCAGAAAATAATGTGCTTACAGTTCCTTGGCAGACAAACTACTATTTGGAACAATTACTACTACCCACTGCAACATTTCTTTATATTTTCACTATTTCTTTGCACTGCTAGTAAAACTGCATTTGCCACTTACCTACTAATAGTTAATGTGAACATGAGGCAAGTTTTTACACTCCAGGTTTAAGTTTCTGATTCTTTTTTTTTATTTTGCTGAAATAATCATAACATCCTGAAAATCTTAAAGTACAGACCATACTAGTGTTTCTTGGGATTTCTAGGTGTTAATTATGCTCTTCATAATCCACAGAAGAGCAAGTGTTAAAATGCATTTTCTTATCATATAGAATCATGAGTGTATGTTTTATTATATGCAACACAAAAATCAAAAGCTGGTTCCCACAACCATTTATTCTTAGGGTTTTGACACAGGTTTTATTGCTGCTTGCAGCCACTTAATCTCTCACTCTTTCAGCCTCCCTCCCTCCCTCCCAGCACCACCACAGAGGAGAGCAGGACATCAGAAATCCCAATTACACCACAGACAGGTTAAGGGCATTTGCACAACATGCAGCAGGTCGTAAAAACGTTGTTGGGACAGGACTTCAGTGGAGAAGCCAAAAAATGCTGCAAAATCAGCATTTCTCAGTGCAGCTCATGTTTGTCTGTGAATTTGGTGCCAGCAGGCAGGTGGGAGCTGTGAGCGCTGTGGGCAGAGCCTGCTGTGAGGATGGGGCACATTTTGAGCCCAGTGAAATCTGAAGGCATTTAAATTCATCAAGAGCTGATTCCAGCCTTACCTGAGTGCTCTTTCCCTCTTGTTTCCACGTTCCTTCCTCTTTCTCACAGCCTCTGCAAGTACTTCAGACCCAAACCCGACACCCGCTGGGCTGGAGGCAGATGCGACAACCCCGGCTGCAGAAATCCTGTCCACACTGGCTGGAGGTCAGACACAGACACCATGCCATAAAATCGAATAGCAGTGCCTGAGTTTGTTCAAAATGGTTTGCATTGGTAGGATTAAATAAATGAATGAACCTCAAGATCAGTCAACTGCTAGCTCATTGTCTCAGGAAGAAGTAAGTTGGGGAGAGAGGCTGAACCAAGCAGGGTTTAAAGGATGGGAAAAAGCAAACCTAAGCCATATCCCTTAAATTACAAGGTATCCCAGAAAAATTAGGTTCTAGCACTGTTATATCTAAGACCTGATTTCCTATAAACAGGAAATGCTGTAGGTCTCAGAGGAAAAGTAAATAGCTAAAATGCAGACAATATTTAATTTGACTTTTTTGTTCTGTATTAAGTAATACACAGTTACTCTGGTGCTTATGCTATGGGTCTTGGTGGAAAAAAAATATCCATTTAAAATGCCCATAATATTTAATTTAATCTTTCCTCTCTCACAGCAACAGTCTCTCCTCCTGCTGAACCTGCAGCTTTAAACACATGTAAGTGAAATGGCATTACTGTGGTGCACATGCTATCAGTCTTGAGGAAAAAAATACATTTAATATGCACATAAAACTTAATTTCACTTTTTTCTCTCTCACAGCAGCAGTCTCCCCTACTGCTAAACCTGCAGATGTGACCACATGTAAGTAATATAGCATCACTGTGGTATACATGCTGTCAGTCTTGAGGAAAAAGATATACATTTAACATGCACATAAAATTTAATTTAATCTTTTCTTCTTTTTCTTTCTCACAGCAACAGTCTCTCCTAAGGCTGAACCTGCAGATGTAACCACATGTAAGTAAAATGACATTACTGTGGCATACATGCTATCAGTCTTGAGGAAAAAAAATACATTTAAAATGCACATAAAATTTAATTTCACCTTTTCTCTCTCACAGCAACAGTCTCTCCTAATGCTGAACCTACCACATGTAAATAAAATAGCATTACTGTGGTGTATATGCTATCAGTCTTTAAGTAAAAAAGAACCATTGAAAATGCACATAAAATTTAATTTCACCTTTTCTCTCTCACAGCAACAGTCTCTCCTAGTACTGCAGCAGTAGACATCACCACTAGTAAGTAATACAGTGTTACTCTGGATTACATGCTACAAGTTTCAGAGCAAAAACATAAACTTCACATTTAATTTCACCTGTTCTTTCTCACAGCAACAGTCTCTCCCAGTCCTGCACCAGCAGACACTACCCCTGGTAAGTAATACAGAGTGGCTATGGCCTACATGCTATGGGTGTCAGGGGGAAAAAATACATGTAACATGCAGAAAATATTAAAATTCATCTTTTCTTTCTCACAGCAGCAGCAGCATCCACTGCTGCACCAGCAGACACTACTCCTGGTAAGTAATACAGAGTAACTATGGCCTACATGCCATGCATGTCAGGAGGGGAAAAAATACATGTAACATGTAGACAGTATTTAAATTAATCTTTTCTTTCTCACAGCAGCAGCAGCATCCACTGCTGCACCAGCAGACATTAGCCCTGGTAAGTAATAAAGAGTAACTATGGCCTACATGCTATGGGTGTCAGGGAAAAAAATTACATATAACATGCAGAAAATATTAAAATAATCTTTTCTTTCTCACAGCAGCAGCAGCATCCACTGCTGCACCAGCAGACATTAGCCCTGGTAAGTAATAAAGAGTAACTGTGGTCTACATGCTATGGATGTCAGGGGGAAAAAATACATGTAACATGCAGAAAACATTAAAATTAATCTTTTCTTTCTCACAGCAGCAGCAGCATCCACTGCTGCACCCACAGACACTGCCCCTGGTAAGTAATACAGAGTAACTATGGCCTACATGCTATGGGTGTCAGGAGGGGAAAAAATACATGTAACATGTAGACAGTATTTAAATTAATCTTTTCTTTCTCACAGCAGCAGCAGCATCCACTGCTGCACCAGCAGACATTAGCCCTGGTAAGCAATACAGAGTAACTATGGCCTACATGCTATGGGTGTCAGGGGGAAAAAATACATGTAACATGCAGAAAATACTAAAATTAATCTTTTCTTTCTCACAGCAGCAGCAGCATCCACTGCTGCACCTGCAGACACTGCCACCTGTAAGTAACAAAGTGTTGCTCTGGTTTACATGTTTAGCTGTTTGCCATGCTCTGATCATATATTGACTGCCTCCCTTCCTCCATAATGATATAATTTCACCAATTAAAATTGGAGATAATCCCACCTGCCATTCCTTTGGCTTCCAAATAATAATAAAGGAGCAAAAGGGAAAGGGGAAACAGAGAAACTCTGGCCCTGATGAAAGCACTGGGATGGGGCAGGCACCCTACATCATTACAAACTCAGATTTGCTCTTGGTCATCCCATTCCCAGAAAATCAGCCCTCCTGCACCTCCCAGAGCTGCATCCCAATCCCTGCACACTCTGGGATGTATTTGCCATGGGAGTGGGCAGCTTCAGTGCCCACCAAGGCATCCCCAGCCCTCATCAGCACATGGCACTGGGCAGGCACTGCACGTCAGAAACGTTACCCCAGCCCCAAACTGCACATCAGAATCTTCATCCCAGCCCCAAACTGCATGTCAGAAACGTTATCCCAGCCCCAAACTGGTGTTTAGCAAACAGCCCCAGGCTTCCAGAGCTGTGCCATGGTCAGAGGCAGCACAGGGATGGGTTTTCCTCCCACTCTGGAACATTGTCCAGCCCCCAAGTGAGCCCTTGAGTTTCCTGAGGTTTGGGTATCTGTCACCTGCCCTGTGCTGGGAAAGCAGTTTTTAACCTGCAGTTTTGTTTCCTCTCATGTCTCTGATCAGCCCCTGCAGAAGGCACAACACCTGGAGCAGCAGGTGTGTATGACTTCAGTATATTGGTCAGAATTTCAGGATCAAGCATCAGCTTGAGTAAAATCCTGCTCCACTCCCCCTTGCCAGCCCTGGCTTTGCCCACTCAATAATGGAACAGACACTGAAGGGTGGTTTTGTTTTCTCTTTGACAGTCACAACTGAGCCCATCACAACTGAAATCCCAGGTATTTCTTTCTGGTCCTTTCTGCAGCTGTGGGGAACACTGCACTGTATTTCATGTGGGTCATCCATGTATTAGAACACAGAAAATGTTTAACTTTCTCTTTTCTCACAAAAACAGGCTCACCTGCTACATCAGTCCCTCCACCTCCTGAAACAGCAGCCATTGCCACTGGTAAATGAAGCAGATTTACCCTGGTTTATACCCTTAATTCCCTACCAAATCTGGGGTCTGAGATGTGCTGGCAAGGCTCCCTGTCTCCATGCATCATCTCATGGAATTAATACTGAAATTTAGGGATTTTTTTTTTTTGCTTCCATACAAATCAAGGGACTAAATTGTTGGTATTGATATGGAAGTTTGATATTGCTTTGCTACAAGTTCTAAGGAACAGGAATTCTTTGGGGCAGACACACCTCACCAACATAAATTCAGATTTCATCCCAATCACCTCACCCCTACAAAGCCAGCCCCCTGCACTTCCAAAGCTGCATCCCCACTGGGACTTGGGGCAGTGGAATCCTTTTGACATATTCAGTGGTATTTGCTTTGAACCTTAGTTTTCCACAGTGGGCTTTGTCTTTTGAAAAAACTGAATTGCAAATTCTGCTCCCCAGTTGATAATGTTCTGCCTCAGCTGCTCACAGAGCAGAGCCAGGGTTTCCTTTAGAGTCTGGCCATAGCAGCTACACTTTGATAAAAGGCACTTGGCTGCTTTGGTAAACTCACACAAGAAATTGAACTTCAGGTGCAAAGCAGACATTTGAGCATGGGGTTATTCCCTCACACAGAGGGATAAACAGAATTAAATCTGGTTCCCATTAATGCCAGTAATATGTCACTTGTACTCAAGCCCCCACACTTTCCTTAGTATGAAAACTTTGTCCATGACAATTCTATTCCCCAGAACTGTTGTTAATAATATTCCCTAGTCCTAATGTGTTCTGCTCATTACAATGTTTATTAACTGATGGCATAAAAGCACATCTTTCCCTCAATCAGCTCACTTTTTAACCTTTTTTATTTTCATTAAAAGCCAACCCACAGACAAATGCAGCAACTACAGGCTCAGGTAAGGTATTTGATTCTTTCTTCTTTTTAATGACTCCTCTTCCTAAGGGCAGGACAGTCTGGGTAAGAGGTGTGAGCTGGGAAGGGCTGGCAGAGCTGGGAAGTTGATGTGAGCTGGGATTTCATTGGCAGAGGGGATCTGAGTGCAGGGGAAGTGGGAGAGGCTGGGTGCAGGCAGAGGGACTGGCAATGCCACAGCTCAGCCAGGGATCCCACACTGCCTATACAGGGCTGGCAGCAGAACCATCCTCAGTGGTGAGGGCCAAGGGGATGATCTGCCCCAGGACTGCATCATTTATGGTCAAAAACCATTTGAGATGTCCTCCCATAGCCTGCCAGCTCTGCCCACCCAGTGCCCTGTGCTCTGGAGGGCTCACAGGCAGAGACATCTCATGATCCTGGCAAATTCCCCCTCTTCCAGGACAGAACAACACCAAGAGTTACCTCGGGGTTAGCTGTTAATTGTAGGAGGGAGAAATGAGCTTTTAATGGGACATCATCAAAGAGAGAGAAATTAATTTCCTCCCCACTCAGCTGCTATTCCAGGCCCATATTTAAATTTGCAAAGCAGGCCAGTATTTAAAATACATATGCAGTAAAAAAAAAAAAAAAAAAAAGGCAGTAAAATACCTGCTGCATTCTGCTCTCTGTTTACCTCTGGTTTCTCAACATTCAATTCCTTCCCCTGCAGCAGAGCTCATTCCCCTGCCTAACTATGTGAAGCAGTTGTTGCTGAAATACCTGAACAGCGTGTGCCAGCCAAGGAGACCTGGAATGCCTGAAGTAACATTGGAAGGGTAAATATTTATTCATGCATGAATAAATATTCATGTGAGATGCCCCAGCCAAGCTGGGATACCCTAAAAATGATTTCACACCATTTTGTTACACCCTTCAAGTGCTCAGGTACAACTTGATTTGACTACTCAGTCATACCCATACTTCCAATTACTAATCACACTAAAATTTTACAAAGCACCACTATTTCTTGGAAACAGACAGACATTCTTGGTGCATGTCTGTTGATCTAGATGTCCCTGGAGCCATTCTTGCTGGAGTCACTGATTTATGGCACCAGATGATGCTGGCAGGGTTTCACAGACATGTCAGAGGGGCTGGGATGCTGGTGTTGTCTTGGCTGCCCAGGGGAATCCTCCATGGACAGCTCTAAGCTTCCAAAAATTCAAAATCCTTCTTTCCAGGGCTGTCCTTTAGTTTGTTAAGTAAGCATGAACCATAGGAAAATTTGCAGTAAAATTCCACTAACTCATCACTGTACAGCTTATAATATGATTTAATAGGTATTGACAAAATTCCATGAGGTGTGGCATTACATTGTGTGATATTTGTATGTGTTGTGGTGCACATTGCACCAAGAGACATCCAAATTCCATGAAAGAAATGAACAGGGGTTCCATGCTGTGAGCTGTGATTAACATCACTGCTGGACATTTGTGGAAGAAAGTTTCTTGCAACCGAGGAAACAAACTTAGTGAGCATGCCACGATCATGGCATGACAATTTATACGTGGGGTTGGTTTTTTTTTCCCTTTTTCAGGTGTGTAAAGGATCCAACCTGTGGGAATCAGCCTTCATCAGGCCAGAGGCTCATCCAGCTCCGTTACAGAGCTCCTGTAAACCCCGGGCTCTGCCTGCGGTGCAAAGTATCAGGGTGCAATGCAGCCCCTCCTCCTCCCAGACCCTTCCCAGGGAACAGGCTCCCTTTTCCTCCTCCCAGACCCTTCCCAGGGAACAGATTCCCTCCTCCCAGACCCTCCCAAGGGAACAGATTCCCTCCTCCCAGACCCATCCCAGGGAACAGGCTCCCTCCTCCCAGACCCATCCCAGGGAACAGGCTCCCTCCTGTCAGACCCTTCCCAGGGAATAGGCTCCCTTTTCCTCCTCCCAGACCCTTCCCAGGGAACAGATTCCCTCCTCCCAGACCCTTCCCAGGGAACAGGAGAAGAGCCAGGAGAAGCACAAATGATGTTGAGATTGTCATCGTCTCTCAGTAATGATGCTTCTGACCATGACGTTATGTTGAGCACCTCTAGACCTGTTGATTGTGTTCCAAGATCTGCTGCTCATTTCTAAAAATATGCTAATGGGTGTAAATCTAAAGGTATTTCATCTTAAATGAACTTGGGTTGCTTAAATTCAGATCTTTTGAATCTATGCAGCGGACCTTGTAAAAGCCTGAACTTCAATAAATACTCTCAGTGACAAAAAATAATTGGACCAACTGCTTGTTTTTTCTCAAGATTTTGTTTTCTTCTCAATGTTCCTGAGAACATTCTAATCGTGCTCAGTTCACACAAAACTCCACCATACTCCTACCCCTGTGCTCTGCTTCTCACAGGAATTGATTTAAAGGGCATTGGGTTCTGGAGCACTGATTGGCAGGGATCCACATGCCAGCTCACACATTCACTGCAGAGTCACATCCAGGCACAGAAGGGATGTCAACATCTGGAAATTCCTTGCAAGTACGTGTGTGGGTTTGAGAAATAAAAGGCTATACAGAGTAAATGCAAACTTAGCATTTCCAGAAGCCAAAGGGAATTCAAATGCTGTGCAACATCCTTAAACATGTATTTAGTGCCTCCACACTCAAAGGCAGTATAAGTACATTTCAGAATGAAGAGTGTTAATTTAACTTAAAGTTTAGACTAAATTTAAGTTAAATTCAACTTAGAAAAGTGATGGCAAAGGTGACATTATGGGACTTTACTTTTACTTCCGGACTTCTATGAAATGTACTCAACTTGCAAGATCAAAATCCTTAAAGTGAGTTAAATATCAGAGAGAGTCATTTTAAAGAAGCCATAGGTCTGAGATTAGAAATACAGTATCATTACAAATGCATTATATACCAGTTTGCTTATAAAAGAAAATGGTTTTGTAAAAAAAAAAAAATACAATGGAAGAAAAGCACCTGGCTGTGTTTCAAGAAGGTCTTGACTCTATTTTCTGGTAAAGTTGGAAGAAGCCCTGTTTGCACAGCTGTGGAGTTTGTGCTCCTGAGGGAGCCCTGGCTGCTCCCACCCCCAGGTACCAGCCTGACCCAAGGCCAGGTACCAGCACACCTGGGCCCCTGGCACAGCCTCAGCAGCTCTGAGGACCGGGAGCTCTCTGCTGCACTGAGAAATACTCTGCAATAATCTGTGATTTTTTCAGAGCTTTGGTCCTTTATGAGGCAAAATAGGGTGAATATATTGGAACAGGTATTTTGTGCTGAATGGAATTCAGGTTTTCAGGGCTGTGCTTGTTTCCTTGCCTCAGGAAGGAAAGGCTGATTCCTTTTTCCTTCTCTAGCTCCTAGTGTGAGGCTAAGTCCTGTCTGCAAAGTGGTTGCAGTGCAATCTTCTCCTTTTAATCTGTGACAATCTGGCCTTGCTCATCCCTGGGTGTTCCAGCAGTAAATTCATGATATAAATTCATAATTAACTCTTTTACAGCAGTGGCTCTTTGCAATCCTCAGCAAGGACAGGGAATGATTTGCCCAGTGTAACCTAAAGGGAGAGGTGTCAAAATGAAGGTGGGAGAAACCAAACTCCTGCTGAGCAGTGCTGAGAGAAAAACTGCAAATGTGTCTCCCAAGGGAGTCTGTAAATCCCTTCCACAACATTCCTGCTCATGCCAACACCCCCAAACATCCTCTCAATGAAATCCACTGGAAAATGTGCTTTGAGAGCTGACAAAAGCACTTCAAACTTACTCCACACAGTGCCTGTTTAAAAAAGTGGGCCCACCTGTTACTTTCTCATTTATATCTGTTAAAAAGGAACAGTGACTGACAGATTAAACCCTCCCTCTTGGTACCACAGGGTGGTTGTGAAATAGCAGGAGGTATAAAAGCCAGGAAAGCCAAAGCCTGCCCTCCCCAGCTGCCCTCAAAATGCAGCTGCTCTGGCAGTTCCTCCTCCTGCCTCTCTTCACTGCCCTGGCTCTCTCTGAAAGCAGCTCAGTAGAATTCACAGGTATGGAAATCTGTTTATCTGTGACATTTTATTGATTTCTGCACAACAGGTCTTACATAGGCAACTGAAGGGCAAAATGTTAAACATCTCTAAAAGTGAACCTTATTTTAATGTGCTGATGGCATGATAGTGACACCTAAACATGACTAAAAATTGTAAATAACAAAAAATATTCTATACATTCCACCCTATGGCAGTTATTTTATTTTAAGAACTTGATTTTGGAGCAGTTTTACTCTGCAATGTAAATTTGCTTCTATAAATTAACACTATATTGGAATAACAGAAATCAGGAGACTAATTGGGAAATGTTTGCTTTTTGAAAGAGATTTGTTCATTTTTCCTTTGTTCAATCAGAAGCAATACAGAGCTGTTTGCTGCTCAGTCTGGGATGCCCAGATCAGCATTCTGTGCTCAGATCAGCAATGTGGCTCATTGAAGGAGGGTGGCTATTGCAGGATAATGAAACATTGCAGCAGAGCTGCTCCACTGGTGTCTGACCCCAGAGAGTGCAGGAGGGTGGGACTGACCTGGAATGTTCTTACAGAGGGGAGGTTTCTTTTGTGATGGTAAAAGTCTCTCCTCAACCTTTCTATTCCCTCTGGAGTGCATCAGAAAGCCTGACTTTATTTTCTGGGGCTGCATGCATTCTACAGAAAAGTCTTCTGACTTGTTTAGAATATTATTTTTATATTTAATATTAAATATAATCATGTAATTAAATATAATATAATTATATAATTATATTATATTTAATAATATTATAATAATTATTAACAAATATTAATTATATTTAATATTAAATATAATATATAATTAAATCTATATGTTTAATTCTATATATAAATTTTTTATATATTAATATATAGATATAAATATATTTTATATATATATATAAATGAACATATAATTAAATATAATATAATTCCATTAAAGTAGAAAGGAGATCTTATGCTCAGAGTGGATTATAAACTTTCTCCAAAGTTTCCCATCCAATGGCCATTACTTCAACTACTTCCTAACCTATTAATTTGTGTCAATGAGGTCAGACATAGTTGAGTTGTGGGGTTTTTTCTTCAGGGTACTTAAAAGTCCCAAGGTCTGAATTGCTTGTGGTGACAAACCTTGCTGAAAAGGGTTTCTGAGGTGTCCTGCAGCACTTGGCATTTCACTTGTGCTGCTGGTTTGATTCTTTTCTGTGCTACTGAGAAAATCAGGAGAAACCATGGCTTTTAAATCTTCTTTTACCATCTAATTAATCAGATTTCATAAAATGAAGTAATATAAACAATTTTTTTAAAATTAGCACATTTTTCACATCTGTTTGGTGATGGACTCTTCCAGTCTTTACATAATAGAGGATTAAATATTTACTGCAAGAGAAAACTTGAGAGATATCCCTGCAAGCTGTTTGTGTGGTTGCTGCTGTCCAACAGGGCTGCCTCGCTGTGGGGCTTCACTTCATGAGCCCAACAAAGCACTGAGGATTGAACTAAATGCAAATGCAAACTGCACCTGGCAAATCCAGAGGAATGCAAATCAAACTATCAGGATTGTTTTCTCCCATTTTAAGTAAGTGTTTCCTACAGATGCTTTTGTATTGTTTCATTCCACTAGAATACAGCACAGAAATGTATTGCCCCTAAATATTTGCCTCTGTTGAATCTGTGTTGTGCCCTCCAGTGAATCCCAGAATGGTTTGGGTTGGATGTGAGTTAAATCCCACCCAGTGCCACCCCAGCCATGGCAGGGACACCTCCCACTGTCCCAGGTGCTCCAGCCCCAGTGTCCAACCTGGCCTTGGGCACTGCCAGGGATCCAGGGGCAGCCACAGCTGCTCTGGGCACCTGTGCCAGGGCCCCACCATCCTCACAGAGAAGAATTCCTTCCCCAAATCCCATCTATTCCTGCTTTCTGGCAGTGGGGAGCCATTCCCTGTGTCCTGTCCCTCCATCCCTTGTCCCAGTCCCTCTCTGGAGCCCCTTCAGACCCTGGAAGGGCTCTGAGCTCTCCCTGGAGTCTTCTCCTCTCCAGGTGAGCAGCCCCAGCTCTCCAGCCTGTCCCAGAGCAGAGGGGCTCCAGCCCTGGGAGCATCTCCATGGCCTCCTCTGGACTCCCTCCAGCACATCCTTCCTGTGTTGGGCTCCCCGGGCTGGATGCAGCATTCCAGGTGGGATCCCCTGGGAAGAATCTCCTCCCTCAATCTCCCATTCATTTTTGATGTTGCACTTTTGGGTCATGTTGAGTTTCTCATTCACCAACACCCCCAAATCCATCTCTTAGGGCTGTTTCCAGCCCATTCTGTATCTGTGGGACTGCCCCAGCCCCTGTGCACATTTGCCTGGGTGTCTGCCAAGGAGCTCAGGTGATTCTCACTCTGCTTTTCCCAACAGATTTGCTCCTTCTTCAAGCTGTGAAACAGAGAACATCAAAGTGTTTGATGGTGCCTCCACTGCTTCACCTCTCCTTGGACAAGTGTGTGATGACACAGATGCAGTCCCAGTGCTTGAATCATCCTCTGACAGTTTAACTTTTATCATAACAACCAACTCTGTGCCTTTCACAAGAAACTTCTTTGTCTACTACTACTTCTTTTCACCAGGATCAAGTAAGCCATTAAATAACATTTGAACTGGGGCAATGAAACATAATTTAAAAAACTTTAATCAGTCTCACTCAGGTCTTCATGCCTCAGAAAATAGAGTGGGGCAAAAATCAGGGAAAGAGGCACAAGCAATGCATTTGCAGAGATTCTAAGAAGTTAAATTTAACTTAGAAATGTGATGGCAAAGTGACATTATGGGACTTGGCTTTTACTTCCAGACTCCTATGAAATGTACTCAGCTTGCAAATATTACAGCATCTACCCAGGAGAATTGGACCATCTAGTCAGAACTCCTGCCAAGTACAGATCACAGAAGCCAGTGAGGATCTTAATTCAAGAAGCTCCTTACTCTTTTTCTTTTGAAACATAAAAATAGCTTGGATAAAATCAATCTTAGCTTGTGACCAGTCCCTTTGCTTCTGCTGACCTGGTGGCATGGTATTAAGCTCTTAAAAACTTAATTTTACAGAGTAGTTACCAAATCCCAGTTCATGGTCCTCCAGTCTTTAATTTTGCTGCTGAAAAATTCTGCCCTGTTTCTAGTCTACATTTGTCTGAGGTTCCACTGGTTTGGGTTTTTTTTTTTGCCTTTGTCAAGTAAAATCTCTTTCATACTTGCAGATTTTGCACTTCCATACAGATCATGTATGGTTGGTGTAGCATTTTCATTAGCGGTTTTTCAGGAGGGCATCAAATTTATCCAAAATGTGATAAATGTGGCTCTCACTAAGCTGCTCCCAGTACCAAATTTACTCATCTACAGCCAGCTCAGGGGTCATCACATTGAGCCTCACAGAAATAGTAACCACTGGCTCCATTTTATAATTCCACCTCCAATTCCCTACAGAATTTCCATCTTTAGTACCTTTAATCATTTCCAAAGCACTGGAATCCCAAAGAATCAATCCTGATAGTTACATAAGGTTTGGGGTTTTTTTTAATGGCTCATTATATGACTTATTCTGTTACCAATATATCTCCTCTTCTTTTCAGGAACTGAAAATTGTGGGGGAGAATTAACTGGTCCCAATGGGACATTCACCAGCCCAAACTACCCAGCACCTTACCCTCAATTCAGATACTGTGTCTGGCACATACAAGCACCAAAAAACTCCAAGATAAACTTAGAATTCCGAGATTTTTTGTGAGTAAATTCCCTATTTATATTCATTTAGAGATGTCTAAATATAGATACATAGATATATAGATATAGGTGTATTTATATACATATCCCTATTTATATATGCTCTGTTTCTCTTTATACATTCTGTTTGAAGGCATTACTTTGTTAAAGACAGGAAGAAGTGCTTTTTAACTTTTAGAGCATCTCTACACCTTTAAAATAAAAGGTTTTGTTGACTGTTATGATAAAATAATTACAAAGTGTTTCACCCCTAAAGCAGCTGCAGTGCCAGTCAGGGAAATGCAGAAAACATCTCAGGTGACCAACCACGAGGTGCAGGTCCATTTCTTGAGATATTCAGACTGCAGGATGCCCTGCAAGAATTCAGTAAGAAATGTACAGGATTCCACAGGAAATCTTTACCTTGACCACTGAGATGATAAACTTTGCACAGGATGGAATATGCTCTGAGCACTCCTGGCCAGGGTCCATCTCTAATGCTGTTCTGGGAGAATCCACCCTCCACTGGTGAAAAATTGCAAAAATCTTCCTCTGTGATACACTCAAGAGGTTTCAGAATCCAACCCTACACGTTAAAAATTATTTTGAGAAACACAATATATTTTATATATTTTCTTTTGTTTTAACAATCTCTATTTGTGGTGCTCTGTTCTCCATTCTATGACCTCAGTTGAGTGGAACTCTCAGACACTTTATCTGCACTGGATCCTCTATCCAGTACAACCAAAGATTTCCCTGTAATGACTTTTTCCTCTGTCTGCAGCCTGGAATTGGACAGAAACTGCCAGCTTGACTTCACAGCAGTCTATGATGGGGCCAGCACTGCCACTGGGTTGTTGGGGAAAGTGTGTGGACTTGCCCAGCCCACATTTGAGTCCTCTTCAAACGTGCTGACAGTTGTGCTGTCCACAGATGATGCCAACTCCTACAGAGGATTTTCAGCTCAGTATTCCACTGCTCCCCTGCCAGGACCCACAGAGCCCAACAGTGAGTGCCCCTGCTACATGGAGAGGATGATGATTATTTTTATAACGTGATTTTTCTCTTATAAACATCCTAAAAAACTGGTGGTTGATACTGAGGAGTTAAGCCTTTTTATTGGTAGTCTTTTAACCCCTTTTACACACAAAAACCCCACATTATCTTACCTGTAGAGCATAAGTTACTTCCTGACCCATCTGTAAAAGAAAAACAGTTCTTTCACTTTTGGGTGTTTTTTTTCTGGCTGGCATCACTTAAAATCTGAGGTTTTCCTTCTTTTGTACAAAACAGGCGTTGTTACCATGCTAAGATACAAAGATAAACTATTATCTGGTTAGTTTAAATGGTTTTGTTGCCTAAGGCACTCAGGAATTTTCCTGGTCTGCACTGGTCAGTCAGGGTTTAGGTGTGTTGTAATTTCCTTTCCCCCTGAGCTGGGCCTCATTTTCCTTATTGGTCCTATATCCTTGCATACCCATCTTGCCATTAATTGAGGTGGAAAGGAGTTTCTAAAACCTCAGTGCCTGAGATAAATCAATTTCTTTACTCACCATTCTGTACACCAGCACTTTGATTAATTTTCCCTTTTAAAAATGCAGACACCCTTCTGTGTTACTGGGTTTTAAATTAAACTTTCAGCATGAGTTTTATGGGGTTTTGCTCTAATTCTGAGCATGGAATTTTGGAGCAACTTCTGCATGACCTCAAGTGGGCATGAACTTTTTCACTAACAAATCCAGACTCATGTGACAAGTTCAAGGATTTAGACAAAGTGAGAAATGACCACTGCAGTTTGTCCTAATGTGTTTTTGGGTTTTGTTTGATTCTTTTTCAATGGCAGCAACTCTTACATGCTCCTCAGACAGCATGAGAATTGTTCTGAGCAAGTCTTACCTGGCCTCCCTTGGCTTTGGGGAAGCTCACCTGCAGCTGAATGATCCATCTTGCAGACCAGTTGTAACAGATTCAGTGATCTTCACCTTCCCATTGGCCAGCTGTGGGACAATTAAAAAGGTAAAGGGGATAAAAATGTGAATAAGCTAACAAGAGTTTAGGAAAGATAAGAGCTGGTAAAAGCAGTGTTTGAAGAACATGTGAGTACATTGATTTTATTTTCACTTAGCTCATCCCATTCCATGTTTCCTGTCTTGAAGTACAAAGAACATTTTTTCTCCTTTAAGAATCTGATGATCCATGAACCTTTCAAAAGAAATATGGGAAAATCCACACAAATTAACCCCCTAAGGATTCCCAAGAGCCAGTTCACAGCACTGATTTGATAAGGGTGACTGGAGCATAGCTTTGGTACTTCCCACACTCCAAGCACTATTCCTTAACCTTGTTGCTGCCTGGATTGGTTCAGTGTTTAGGAAAAACAAGAGGAGGGTTGATAAGATTTTTTGGTTGCAGCCTGTTTCACACTTCCAAGACTCTAATAAGCACAGCTGGGCAGGTTTGTAAGTTTAGTTGCAATTCCTTAATTATTCCTTAACCTTATTTCTGCCTGGATTGGTTCAGTGTTTAGGAAAAAAACAAGAGGAGGGTTGTGACGGTGTTTGCAGGGGTCTTAAGATGAGGGAAGAGATGAGAATGTTGACTCCATGTTTCAGAAGGCTTGATTTATTATTTTATTATATATATAGTATTAAAACTATACTAAAAGAATAGAAGAAAGGATTTCATCAGAAGGCTTGCTAAGAGTAGAAAAAGAAGGAATAAATAACAAAGGCTTGTAGCTCGGACAGAGAGTCTGAGCCAGCTGACTGTGATTGGCATTAATTAGAAACAACAACACGAGACCAATCACAGATGCACCTGTTGCATTCCACAGCAGCAGATAATCATTGTTTACATTTTGTTCCTGAGGCCTCTCAGCTTCTCAGGAGAAAAAAATCCTAAGGAAAGGATTTTTCATAAAATATCACGGCTACAGAGGGTTGATAAGATTTTTTGGCTGCAGCCTGTTTCAGTTCTAAGCCTGTGATAAGCACAGCTGGGCAGGTGTGTAAATTTAGCTACAATTCCTTTCAAGTGCTCTGCTGGTGCAAGCCCAGCTGAGCCCTGGCACGTTCCTTTCCCAGGATGAAGGGCACAGCATCACTTACACCAACACCATCTCCCTGGCTGCAGCTGGCAGTGCCATCACCCGCCAGAGGAGCACCGAGATCACTGCCCGGTGCACGATGAGCAACAATGAAACCCTGGAGCTCATCTACACCACAACGAACAATGCCATCCAAAAACTGGCTGCAGGGGGGAGGTACAACGTCAGCATGGCCTTCTATGAGTCAGATCTGTTCTCCAAGCCCATACAATACTCCCCATACTACGTGGACTTGAACCAAACTCTCTTTGCTGAGGTGACTCTTCACTCCACTGACCCAAATCTCCAGGTGTTCATTGATACCTGCACTGCATCTCCACAGCCTGGCTTTGGATCACTGACATACGACCTAATCAGGAGTGGGTAAGGCTGATTTTATTATAGTCTCCTAATGTGAGAGGAAACAGGATCTAAATGTCAACTGCACTTCTTCTATGATTTATTTTATTTATTTTTGTCTCTTCCACCTACCTTCTTTAGTAGACTGTGATTGGAAGTGAGTTGGAGATAAATTTGACAATTCCACAAACAGAGATAGGAAAAACATGCACCACATCATGCGGGGCAAAGGCAAAAAAGCACATCACTGTATGCCCACGTGTAGAACAGTGCCCTGGTTAAATGCTGTGGTTACAGGACTCAGCCAGAATGATTATTCCAAGTGGACTGTTTTAACAGATCTGCACATCCTTTTGCAGCTGCAATAAAGATGACACTGTGGTAACCTACCCAGCGTTTGAAAACCATGGAAGATTCAAATTCAGGGCCTTCAGGTTCCTGAGGAGCTTCCCATCAGTTTATCTGCAGTGTGACATTGTGATCTGTGACAGCAACAGCACCAACTCCCGCTGTGCCAGGGGCTGCATCTCCAGGCAGAAAAGAGCCACCTCTCCCTACACGTGGAAAACCAACACTGTGGTGGGGCCCATCCGCCTGAAAAGAGATCTCAGGGCTGCTGAGCACTCAGGTGAGAGGGGAAAAATAAAAAATTAAATGTATCTATGTGTGCATTTCACTCAGTTTTGTTGTAGGTAGTCCAGATAATAAACACAGCTGACTGACTCCAGGGCAGGTTAAATCCTCCCACTGCATGCACAGAACAGGAGGAACAAGGACAGTCCTGAGAGCAGAAACCAAAAGCACCATGGCTTTAAATCAGAGCAGCAGAAGTGTCTGTAAGACAACTAAGCTTTGGTGCCATTTGCAGTCTGATCTGCAGTGGTCAAGTACTGAGAGCAAAGAGAAACTTCAAAATATGGAAAAATTATTTTTAAAAGCTTGTATTGCTACTCCCACTGTGCTCATTGTTCTTTCATGGAGCCCAAAGCTTCACCTGAGAAAAGCACATTGGGCCACTTGCTCTCAGGTATCAGAGCTAGGAAATATTTAGAATTGATCTGGCTCTTAATAGTAATTAGAATATTTTCTCTTTTTTTTAAATGATTAACCTTTCTAGCAGCATCTTAGGTATGTTCCCATTTATTTCAATAGTGAAAGATTTTGCATCCATATGTATGGAAGTGAACACATCTGGAACTCAAGGGCAAATATTCAAGTGCAAATATTATAAAGCAGAGTTTGTTTTACTGAGAAGCAGATAGGAAACCACTGAAACCACAAACTGGGTTTTTATTGCCCAACTTTGCTTCAGCAAATGCCTCAAATCTCTCTCATGGTGACAGCACTGCTTGGCAGAAACTTGGCTGCAGCAATACCAAAAAATCATCATGATGATTTGCAGGATTGTTTTATTAGCAATTTTTACAACTCTTCAGTACTACTATTCAGGATTTGCACTTTGGTGGGTCATGTCAAATGAAAATATCTAAAAAAGATGCTTATTTAATTCTCAGTTAAATCATACAGTACTCTAAACTTTATAAACACTTTATTTTTCTCTCTACACAGAATACCTCACTGAAGTGGAAGCTGAAAAAACACCAAACCTGCAACAATACAACTTCTACACTCTGGCATTTGTGGTTTTAATTTCAAACATTCTCATTGTGATAGCTGTGATGCTGAAGCATCACAAACACCAGACAGGATACAGCTATCAAAATGTCCAGAACTCATTTTAACTATTTCTGGAGATCTCTGCTTAGTGTCAACTGCTATTCATATTTGTCACCCACAGAGGGAAGAGGGAAAAAATAAAAAATCATTAAATTAACAGCATTGGAACTCAACACTCAGAAATTCATTCTTCTGTTATCAAATAAAAAATCCAAACTCAAAAACATCTCAATTTAATACTCTGTCTCAAGTCACTGAGTTGAAAAAGTGTGTGTACCTCAGGATAGACTTTATACCCTTACAGGTATGAAGTACAAGATAATTAAGATAATGTTTTGTCTTTAAAAAAAATCTTTTTGTCTTTTTTAATCACTTTGAAACTGCACCTGGCAGGAGTTAAGATCAGGGACAACTGCAAGATGTCTTTTCAGAGCAGATTATCCTCTCTTCCAAATCTGTTCCTGTGTGTTCACTACCACCAGGATCTGACAGTCTTCAAAACACATCACTTTTCCTGGAGAGGGAAATATCAGGCAGAGTAAATATAGTGGCTTGGACATGTTTATGCTGATTTTGAGTCAACACTTGCTTCCCCATCATCAGCTTTTGCCAAAAATGTTTGTGCACCCAACTGAGGGGTTTCCTAGGAAGTCCCTACACCCTCCAACTGAAATGGTGCACCCAGAATCCAAGAGCAACAAACAGAATGAAGTTTGAAACTCAGCCTGCCACAGAAGAGGGATTTGGAGTCACATTCCTACCTCCCCAAATGACAGCAAAACTGACCCCAACAGGTTAAAGGAAGTGTGATGCAGTAAGGAAAACTCCTCTGGAGCCACCCCAGCACATCCTGTCTGGGAGCAACATCCACTTGAGAGGAGCCATGGGTGAAGTATTTGCACTTCTTAGGATAATGAAACCTGGATAAAGCCTGCTGAGTATGCTTTCATTTCACTTGTTCCAGCACACCGAGCTAGTTTAGGAAGAAAAGACATATCAGTCTTGTTTTAGGTATCTCTTAAGGAGCCAGGATTCCTAATTTAGGTGCCCGTACAGCCAACAAGGCTTCCAAACAACCCATGCTGGGTTCACATTCCCCCAGCTCTCTAAAGACAGCTCCATAAACTGCCCAAATCAGGCAATGACAATCCAATCTTCATTTCAGAGATGGAACAAGAAATGTCTTCAACAGGAGGGCAAATAAAGCAAAAGCACAAACTGCATTCTGTTCTACTGACAACACACTCCACATCAAAAATTAACACAACCCAAAAAAGTGAGCTGATTACATGTAGGTAAAAAGATAGGCAGTAACTCAGTTTATTTAGAGTACTCCATTGTTTAAACTGCAACTGGGGGACTGCTCATACAGCTCCTAGCAATGCTCTTTAAATAAATAAGCCACAAAGGGCATACAAAACTGTTGTATTTAGGAAAAAGCACATTCTTAAGATCTTTCATAAAACTAAAAAGTGTGTACAACGGTGGATAGAATTACAGTAACAAAATGCAAGTTAACAACACTGAGGTTCTTCATAGTTTGAACTGCATAAATACTAAGCTTTGTAAAGTGTAATTGTGTAATTACTGCAGGTATTCACACTGAAACCCCACCTGTGAATCCCTCTATCTCTCTCCATTAGAAAACCCCTCGTTAGAATCATAGTGTGCTTGGGAAATCTTGTTTGGTTTTGAGTTCTGAACCAAGTCCATCAAGAGAAACATTTTATTGTCTATGTGTGTCTGAAGAGCCTGGATTTGGCAGTCAATATAGTCCATTAGCTTCTTCTCCATCAGATCCAGGTTTTTTGAAATGATCTTTTCCAAATAGGAGCAAATAGGCTGTTGTTCCACTCTGTAAGAAGAGCAAAGATAAGAATAAATGTAACATATTTCTTAATGACAAGGAGCAATATAGAGATCTGGGCACCTGAACATCTGTTAAATGTAAAATTTCATTTATTAGGCAATGAACTTTGGAAGACATTAGGTTTCTACCACAAGCAAAATACCTTGCCTGCCACACTTAAAATATTTTTTTTTCATAAGCAGTGCTACTGTATATAGTCATCCTCTTTCAACCTTGCTTTTTCAAAGGCTCAAATATGCATTAGAGAGCTCAATTACAGAAAACAAAATCCACACTAGTCAACAATATACACAGAGTTTGTATTTTGTCAGCATGGCAGACTGTCCTTGTCAGCAAAAGTGCTTCAAGAGTTATCCAAACTATGCAATTCTCTGGGTTTGTGTCTGCATTCTTTACAAATACTGGAGTTGAGATACTCAGTCTCCATTAAATCCTGATTGCTACATCTCAGGAGTTCCACTATTGCTCCTGAGGTACCAAACTGGGTACCTGTGACACCTGTACTGTAAATGCTAAAATGCCAACAAGTGAGGAGGAACAGGAAAATCAGTGGCATGATTCACACCAAGTACAGCAGAAAGATTATGCCACACTGTGTGAAAAAGGGAAGATGTGAGAATTTAGGGGTAAAAGTAATCAAAATGGAAATATAGTACATGAGAAAGAAAAGCTAAACGTGTATGAGGAAACATGTTTTTTAAATTAGATTAAATTAAGATGTTATAGATGGATAATGAGATGATTGGCTCTCTCAATTAAAAGACAACTATTGTGTGAATATTAAGAACAGCTTTAGTGATGTACAGTTGTTATTGTGGTTTAGATGTCCTCTGATCTCCCCCTATTCCCCTTTCCCCCCCTGTATTGTGACCATCAGACAGACAGGGCTGTCTAAGACAGCTAACACAAAACAGTTTAGAACCAACAAATGATGTGATTTCTTCTGAAAAAACTCCTACATTCAAAAAAATTATGAAACTGAAAATTTGTAATGCTCATCACCACACAGCCTTCAAAACCACGTATTCTAAGATTCACTATTGCTGCTAATGAGAAGAAAATTACATTACACATTTTGTTTAAACTTGTCAGTAAATATTCAAAACTACTCTGAGAGATTCACCAAACTTAACTCACCCAGCACTCTGAACAGTCTCCTCTTTAGGCACTGCACTCTTCCCAAGGTGCCTCTCTCCATCCCTGAGCCGGAGGTGATTCACCTGGGTGCACAGGTTTTGAAGAAAAGGAAGAAGCACCTGTGGGTTGGCCAAGTTTGCAGTTTCACCTGCTTGCTGCTGCTGCACTAGCAGAGATCCCATGACTTTCAAATCATTCCTGAGGTCAACTGCATTTTGCTGGGTAGGAAGTCTTTCAGAATCCAAAGTATTCCCTCTTTCAGGTAGCTCTGAGTTCAGATCACGAGTTATTTTTACATCTTTATACACTGCTTCACTTGTTAAATGATTTTTAACAGGCATAGGTTCACTGGCTGGGGGACTCAGTGATGACTGCAGAGCTGCTCTGTGCATTCCATCCATTGCATGGTCACCTCCAAAGTCAGAATTTCTCCCCATGAGCCAACTGAGCTTGTCCCCAAGAGAGAAACTGTTCTGAAGGGGAGAAAAACCCATTTGAGTATTTGAGATTTCAATACACTGGAAATTACACAGCAGTAACAACAGATACATTATAACCCTGCATTCTACTAGTAAAGATTTTAAAAACAGTTTTGAACTACATTCCTTGTTAAGTATGAAGTGTTAATTATCTTGTCAGTGTCTAAGTAATAAAAGAGCTTTATTGACTTCATTTTTATCATGCTGTGTCCCTAAAACTGAATTATTAACATCAGATGGATTCAGGATTCTTGTATTTAATATATATATATATAATATTTTAATATATTCTATAAATAATATTTTTATATATTCTGTATTTTATATAATATATCTATATCTATATATTTTATATATAGATATCTGTGTATATATATATATGTATATATATATATATATATATATATATATGTATGTATATATATATATCTGTATATACATAAATGTAAAATGACCATTAAAGAGACAAACCAGCCCATCTATCTACACCCCAAACATTCCAGGGAAAATGCCCACCCATCCTTAACCAGCAGTGAAACTTAAAATTACAACCATGCAAATCATGATAATGATAATAATAATAATAATCCTGGAGAACATAATCTTTATTCATTGCACTCATTAGAGTGACAACAGTTAAACCAGGATGAAAATGGCAGAAAGTAGAGATTAAAAAACCCCAAAATCTCTTTAAAGCATTCCTAAGTGGTGAAGTGCCACTTTGTACCTGTGGAAAAGTAACTTACTTTCTGCTGACACCGGACCATGTCCATCAGCTGCTGAGCACCTGGAGACAACTTAGATCCCATGGATTCCATTATAGTCTGCACTCTGTCTAGATCTATGCTTGAGCCTAGTGAAGGAAAATCAGTTGCTAGTTTTGCAGACACTGCTTTCACTTCTAGAATTATTTTACTGATGAGTACTCTGTGTTTCTCACCAAAGGAGAGCAGCTATTGCAAGAAGGAAAAAAGAATACTTCAGTTAGGGAAAAAACCATTTCATGTTTTCTTTGTACACAGGGGACAATGCATTGCTCTTTGAGTCTTGGGAAAAACTGTGATGAACTCTTTTCCAGGGAAATTAAGCCAATTTCTCCTTGCTATTATTCCCCATAAAATTCTGACTGGAACAGAGGTGCCTGAGTACCCCAAAGATAAATAAAGTTTTTCTAAGCATTTAAGAGTCACGGCCACACAATTTTCACAAGCTTATTTAACCCCAGAGCTGACAGTTCTAATCACAGAGCTGCAGTTTATCTGGTTTATGGCTTTTTTCTCTAAGACTAAATTATCTGTATCATATAAAGTCTTCACGAAAAGAAAACTGAAATACCAATTTAAAAGGAGCACTCTGCCACCAAGACAAAGTACCAGCAAACAGATTTTTAAGTGATTATGTGAAGAGATGAAGTGTATAAAACCAATAATATTACTAAGAGCAATGCAATTTAGTCGATTAAGTGATTAAAAAGATAGAAGAAAAAAATAAAACAATGCTGCTCAACTCCTTACCTTAATTCTACAGGAGGCTGCTGGGCATTCAAACTTGAGGTGTTTGTGATATAAAGAAACCTCTTCAGTTTCACTAGAAAGACAAAATAAACAAGCTGTGACATCAATTTACAAGGTACTTTTCTTTTGCAGAAACACATTATATTGGAAAATATTTAGATAAGAAACAAGACTGACAGGAACAGATTTCTAATGCAGATTTATGGTTTCCAACAGCACTTTTAGTTTCTAGTTTTTAGCAGTTTTTTGCTTTCTAATAGCAGCTTTAATGCTTATATACAACTTGTAATTAATCTTATAAAATATTTATGTAAAAATTACTTGTATGTGTGCTTGCACTGTGCACTAGAGAAGCTTTTGAGGTTTAGTACATTATTCACCCATCCTCCCTGAGGCTCTGAGTCGGCTGGTTTCTAGTTAGCTAATTAGGCAGCAGATGTGCCATGTAATGACTTAAAAACAAATCAGAAACATTGCTTTATTTCCCCCGGCAAAGCATGGAAGGAAGTGTTGAAGGGGAAAACAATATCTTCTTTTCACAATTTTCTCTCTTGTTCTTTGAAGTGTGAGATGACTACATATCAAAGAGACTTTCAGAGAACTCAAGAATGGACTGGGTTTGAAGGAACCTTTAAAGTCACCCCGTGCTACTCCTGTCATGGGCAGGGACTTTCCCCTGTCCCAGGATGCTCCAAGCCCTGTCAAACCCGAGCCTGGACACTTCCAGGAATCCAGGGGCAGCCACAGCTGCCTCCCCACCCTCACAGGGAGGAATTTCTTCCTGATATCCCACCTAACCTGCCCTCTGGCAGTGTAAAGCCATTCTCCCCATCCCATCTCTCCAAGCCCTTGTCCAAAGTCCCTCTCCAGCCCTCTCGCATTCTTTCTAGGCAGTGGAAATTGCTCTAGCGTCTCCCCAGGCGCCTTCTGTTCTCCAGGCTCAGTCCTCCCAACCTTGTTACACACATTAGGTCTCGAACAGCAGCATCACCCCAGACACCGGGTCTCGAACAGCCGGGTCACCACAGACACACACAGAGCAGTGTGCGGGCCCCACCACTCACCCCGGGGCCGGGCGGGTGCCGCGGCTCTGTCCCCGGCCGGTGCCGCAGTACTCCTCGCCCACGTACACCTCCATGTTCCGGGCCTGGCTCACGATGCCCACGGACACCATCTCGGCGCCGGGCCGGCACTGCAGCCGCAGCTCGCAGGGCTCCTCGCCGCCCTCCCGCCGCTCCGCCACCACGGCCTCGCCGCTGCGGGGGGGAAGCGACACGCGTTGTCCCCTCAGCCCCGCTCCCGCCCGGCCCAGCCCGGCGCCCCCTCTCGCCGCCCGCCGCCCTCACCCGGGCTCCTCGCCGTCCCCCGCGCCCCGCCGCAGGCACAGCGCCCGGGCCAGGCCGCCCGGCGGCGCGCAGGGCCAGGAGCACCGCGCCGACACACAGCGCGGCTCCCGGCCTCCCTCCTCCGCCTCCTCCTCCGCCGCCGCGCAGCCGCTCGACATCGCGGAGCCACGGGCAGGGCCCGGCCGGGACAGCCGAGCGGCACCGACCGGCACAGACCGAGCCTCAGCGGCCACCGCGGCCGAGACGCGCCTGCGCAGCGCGGGGGCTCCACGCGTGCGCGCTGGGCAGCGGCGGGAACCGCCCGAGGGAGCGTCGGGGGCGGGAACGGGGAAAGAGGAACGGCCCCTTCATCCCGGGGAAAGGGCACCCTTATCCCGGGGGAACGGCACCCTCAGCCCGGGGAGCGGCGCCCTCAACCCGGGAGAATGACACCGTCAACCCGGGGGAACGACCCCCTCATCCTGGGGGAACGGCCCCCTCATCCCGGGGGAATGGCACCCCTCATCCCGGGGAACGGCCCCCTCATCCCGGGGAGCGGCGCCCTCAGCCCCGGGGAACGGCGCCCTCAGCCCCGAGGAACGACATCCCTCATTCCAGGAGAACGGCCCTCTCAGCCCAGGGAACGGCGCCTTCAGCCCGGAGATGGCCCAAGGGGCGCAGAGAGCCGGAATTAATTTGCGTGGAAAACACCTTGTGAGGTTACTGAGTCCAGTATATGACCCGTGCCAACCATACCTTGGCTACGTCCAGGTTTTCCTTAACCACTTCTGATTTCTGCACCTCCCTGGGCATCCCATTCCGATGTCAAATCACTCCTTAAACCTCCTGTGGTGCAGTTTAAGGCAATATCCTCTTGTCCCGTCACTGGTGGCTTGGGAGAAGAGACTGAACTTCTGCCAGGAGAGGTCTAGGGTGGATATTAGAAAAAGGTTCTTTCCCCACGGTGTGATCCAGCTCTGAACAGGCTCCCCTGTTGGACTCAACACCTCAAAAGTCTTTTTCTACTGAAATGATTCTTGGATTCTGTGAAACTTGCTAATATATCAAAATTTGGAGCAGCGGGATTCTCCCGAGTTGTGTCCTGACAGTGCACCGAACAGGAGAGAGGCTATGAATAAAAGAAGCCATCAATAAAAGATGGGCTTCATTGAATTTGCAGTAGGATCTCACCTTCTGGTCCTGGGGAATGCTGGCTCCTGAGGCTGTGGCAGACACAGACCCAGCGAATGAGGGTGTCAAGTTCTGCTTCCACCAGTGCTCAATGCAGGAATGTTCAGGCTGTTCTCAGTCTGTGACTCTCTGGAAATGGACCTGGATGGGCTTTGACAAACTAATATTGCAAATACAGTCTGCATGCTGCTGTTTGTCCCTTAAGGCATTGTTTTATAGCATTTACCAGCAATGGAAAACTGAATTTTCTCTGCTTTAATCAAAGAATTAATTAAAATTAATTAATGTAAATGCTTGAGTGTGTTGTCTCAGCCTCATTTTTGTGTTTCTACTTTTGAAACACGTTGCAAACTCATCCACTTTTAGAAGCGTTTATTTTCTGCTTTTGGTGACAATGTGGTTATGTGGAAGATGACTGAGCCTGGAGGAGCAATGATCTGCACAAAATTACGGACTTCTGGTGAGGAAAATTGTATTTAACATAGAAGGGACTGGGTAGAACCTCTGTTTTGGGGATTTTCATGTGTTCATATGTTCACTTTATATTTTAAAGTGAAGATGAAAAAAAAATTGAAGAAAATAAGCTGAAATTTCAAAGAGTAAATTGATTCACACTAGTTTTTTATTGAGCTGGCAATAGCCAGGATAAACATTCTAAACACTGCATTTGTCAGTTGCAATATTTTATGTTTCTAATCTCACATGATTTCACCGTGGGATGAAAGTCCTTTGGAATAAACCAGTTTGATCCTGACACGGAACTCACCAATCAGCATTTAAGAATGTGCTGCTTTTTATTTGCATTAGGCTGTCTGACCAGTTTTCTCACAAGCCTAGTGGATTAAATTTTACTTCCCATTTCCTCAGCAGAGATGCAGTATCAGAGAGTTTTTTCTCTTGTTTACCTTTGGAGCAGACGGTTCTCGGTCTTCTGGTTCCCTGCAGAGCAGCCAGAGCCAGCTCAGATGCTGGAGTAGTTTCCCTGGGAAGTCATGTTAATGCACAGTTTCTTTTTGTTCACTTTTGGACTAATTTTTACTGGAAACCCTTTTTGGATAAAAGGTAAGCTTTCTTATTTTATGTATTCAGAAAGTTTTCTCCAAGTCTGCTTGGACACTGATTGTAATGATGCTCACCTTTGTCACTGAGCCACAGCTCTCCCTGTGCAGCCCTGCTCATTGAAAGAATCTTGGAAAAGATTACAAGTTAAAACTTTTTATAGTTGAGCTCTTTGTGGGGTTTTTTCCTTCTGGATATTGTAGGTGTGTAAATCCATCATTTCCTGGTTGTGACAACTGCTGCTGTCACTCTCACCAATAGCAGAGACTGTAGAAAAACATTCTTTCTTCGCTGATATGAGGGAAATTCCTCCAATTTCATTGGAATTTTTCATTAATTCATCTCCATTTATGATTTGGCTTCACATTTTACATTTAAGTAACACCTGAAATGTTTCTTAGAAAGTGGTATTTTTATGACGTGCATCAAAGACAGTTTCCTGCTTTCAGGTGTCAAAATTTGAATTGTTAAAAGAGCATCTCTATGGTTGGTTCAACATACACTTGAATCATGAAACAGAATGGATTTTGTGACTTAGATAATAAAATTACTGAAGAGTAAGAACAAAATCACAACATGAAGTGCTGATATTCTTTTCAGACCAGTTTGCTAATGTCAGCTTCCCCATTTTGATTGCAATTGCAGCCTGTATTGTTAAACATGCTACCTGCACCTAACTTTAAAAAAATCCTGATGCTATCTAACAGGTAGAGATCATCATTACACTGGAGAAACCTCCTCACTTTGAATGGCTGGTTTTGTGACTTTTGTGCAATTATGAATTCCTTTCACAGGAATGGGGAAGCTGAGGGTGACTTTGTACTACTGTAAATGTGAAGAAATCTCTTTGTTTCCTTATAAAAGAGGAATTTATTAAGGAAGAAACCACTTCCTTTGTTAAAACTCATATTATTGTTGATTCTGTTTAAAAGAGGTGGTTGTGTCTCTGTTGATCAAACCAGTTGATGAGCAGACAAGAAAAAGGAAGATTAATTCAACTTCACACAATTTTTTAAAGTCACTGGAGATTGGTTTTGTCTTTATAAAGCCACTTACCTGAAACCAGACACTTGGCAGCCTTCTTATCTTTAGCTTCCTGCATTAGCATGTTGTTCTGGAGATAATTCTGATATCATGTAAAAGGCTACAAACCTTTTGCAAAGATCTGACCGTTGCTAGAGCAAACAAAATGCAAGATTAGGCAACGGCAGGAGGCAGCGTGGTGAGCTGTGTTCTCTAAGGAAGGGAAGGGAAGGGAGGGGGACAAATTGTATCCAGAGGACAACTAAAAGTATTCCTTATTCAGGACAATGGAAAAAGGAGATCCACCAATTTCCTGTGGTACATCAAGTTAAAAGTGTCAGTCATGGAAGAAAAAATGACAAAGTCACAAAGTTAATAATCCAGAATATGAGAGAATTTAAGATTTTGTTTGTTTTTCGTTGTGTGCTCCAGAATACCCCAGCTTCAATCTGAAGTAACTTTTTTCAAAGTCAGTTTGATCATTCCTGAACTCTTCACTCTTTCTCCATTTCTGGCTGGATCAGAGTAGGTTTTTGGCTATCACCACTGTGCAGGTGCCAACATAATGCCTTATCCTTTCTGATTCTTTACCAATTTCAAACTTTATTTTCAGGTGTATCCTCTGAACATACATCCAGATTTTCTACATTAGAAATAATCATTCCTCGAAGTCTGACAGGCAGAGAGAAACATCCCCCATTTTCTCATGAGGTTTGTTATTCTGATTTTCTTTTTTTCTGATTGTTGATGCTGTCCTTCATTACACACACACACAGAATGGATAGTATATAGAGATTTTTGTAATGAAATGTTCACCACACTCACTCTTCTGATTCTTAGTGTTTTCAACTACTTTTAAGTAAATTTGTCCCTGCAAAGGCCTGTGATTGTACTCTGAGTGCCTTCCAAACTTCTAATCCTGTTAATGACCCTGTAAAACAGAAGTGAGGAGGGACATGAAGCATATTTTCATTTCTTCTGAGTCAGATTAGATGTTGAACCTGAGCTAACATCCATGCTGTCTGTGTTCTGGTCTTTGGATAAGAACCAGAGGATTTCAGCCACGTAGCACCCAAAGGACAAAAATGGTCCCACAGAGTGGCACAGGTTAAGAGATGAGTTAAAAGAGAAACCTGAGCCTTAATTCTTCATTTCTGAGGTAACTTACCTTTGTGCCAGATACCGAGTTCATTTACTGAAGTAACTGTTAATGAAACAACATTAGTCATCTTTGTGCAAACCAATTAGGGGATAAAAGACTGGGACTCGTTTATCTGATTTACATAAGGAGTGTCACACAGCACGATGTGGTACTGAGCAAAGAGTGCATTCAGGGACTGTGCCCTCCTGTCTAAATGAAAATATAGATTCAGAGAATTTACACTTTACATAGGAGAGAATGTTCACTTTGCTGCTGAGAGTTTGAAATATGGAAGCCTGAGAGTTAGGAATCTTGTGGTTTTTTTACTTAAAACATAGACAGGAGTTGGGCTTCTCTTGTCAAACAAAATATGGAATAAACAAAACCCAATAGAAAAATCACCTAATTAAGTGATATATTTTCTTCTGTTTTCAGGAGCATTCAGATGACAATCTTTCTTACTCAATTAAAACCAGAAATGGAACATACCTCCTAAAGCTGAAGAGAAATAAGTATGTGATAGAGTGTTCAAAGGAATTGTCTTGTTTCAGGGCTAGCTGCATACAGAGAACAATTTTTATACTGAAAAAATTCGGAAGAAACCATTTAAATGTCAGATTGTAGCAACTAAAAAACAGCTCTGTTCAATACTGTTAAATATAATGTCTCTTTTGTGGTGATATCTTGTAAATAGAAGGGAATAAAAGCTTTCTAGCTTTGAAGAAATTAATTTTGACTGTTCTTTATTAGCAGAGCAAGACAGTATATTTCAGAAAATCCTTAGGAAAAATTAGAATTCAGTTCAATATTAGTTTTCCATTAGCAGGTCAGAGGGGTTTTAGTTCTGTTGTATTTTAAGAAATGTTTCTGTTTCTCTTATTCCTCATTCCTGAGCCTGTAATAGACCAGGTCCTTATGCAACTGGGTTTGCTTAGATTCCTTTCTATGGATATTTTAGTTAAAATAAATAAGTTTCAAAATAATTTATTTTCCAAAAATTCCAGCTCGTTTTAATGTATTTTGTTTTATGTGCTTGGATTTTAATAATAATTTAGCATTGAGTGTGCTGCTAACAGAATGTAGCACTTACCAGGACTCTTGACTTGTTTCTTGTTTTTAGACCATTAAAAGAGCAGTAGTTTATTTTTGTTTCCAGAAAACTTCTTAGTGACAACTTTCAGCTGTACACATATGGGGAAAATGGGAAACTGCAGGCAACACCATCCAAAAATGAGGTATTGTACATAATAAAACTTCCCCTTTGTGGCAGAATTTTCTGTGAAAAACCAAGAGCCAAGAAAAAACAGATTTGCTGAGCATGAGATTTTGTGAGTTTTCACAGTGGAGCATTTCTGTTTAACAGCCACCAGTGATCTAAAGATGAGCTCCATGAGGATCTGGGCTGTTTGTGGGGTGCAGCACCTCTGTTCCCCAAGGTGTGAAATGTTTTGCCAGGAGATTATGCCAAATCTGAATTTGAGCCCCCTTTGCATAATATGCAATTTAAAGTACAATGGCAGTATCAAAGCTCTGTAGTTTTTCAATCCTGTATCAAACAAACCTTAGAAATACTTCTAAATTTAATTTCATCTTTAAGCTGAACATGAGCTCAGTGAGACATTATTGGGTGGTTTGTGCATGAAAGATCTTCTCAGAGCAGTTCTGAAGCAGGATGAGCAATGTAGATTAAAAATATAAAAATATTCTATAATTTTATTAAAATTCCATAAAAATTTATAAAAATCTAAAAGATGGTGATGGGTTAAACAAAAAAGCTGGCTGTGTTCTAGAACCAAGGGACTTTAGGTACTCATTTCAAGGGATATTCTCCTCCAAGAAGGTCAGGATTACTTTCCAAGTAGGGAACTCTGTAAATTTCTAAAAGCCAGCCCTGATGTCATGCAAATAATATGGTTAGTTAGAAAAGAAGTTTGCAGTTGAAGGCAGCCACCTTGTTGTGTCACTAATGATGTGGGTTTGTTGCATTTCAGACACACTGTTATTATCATGGCACTGTTGAAGGAATTGCTGACTCCACACTTGCTCTTAGCACATGTGATGGCCTTAGGTATTTCCTCTTCCTATTTTTTGTTTAATATTTCACCTTTTGATGAAGCTGAAATTCATTATAGGTCTTATGGTTTTCCTCAATTCCCACTTTTTTCCTCTTTTCCAAAATTCCTTCACAGAAAAAAAGATAATATCAGAGAAATTGTAATAAATTTAGAGAGAAACTGGGCATGACCTGAGGCTTCCAGTACTTGATGTGAATGTTGTGACCAAAGATACCTTTGTAGAAAAAAACCCTTACCTTGATGAAGCTTTTGTTGAACTTAAAACACTCCTGCAAACAGCTTTGTCTTATGAATGGGCACCTTTCAAAAGACAAACCATTTCCATGAAAAAAAAATGTCCAAATTTGAACTGGTTTTTGTGTTTCAAATACAATAAAATCACAAATGGGATAAAATTCACCCATGTATCTTTCAGGTGAAGCTTCACAGAGAGATGTCACTCACAATAAATCAGAACATATCGTGGCAGTTTTTTAAATTAATAGAGATAAGGGCTGAAGGGGACCCTTTGCATCAGCTCTATACCCACAATCAAGAGTAATTACTAACAATTTGGCTTAATTTTCTTTTATTTCCTTCCTTTTATAACTGATTGAAGAAGCTCATACTGGTTGAGTATTTTAAAAAAGTTCTGTTTTGTCTTTTATTGTAAAAGACTGAATTTCCTTTTATTAATATATATATTAATATAATTTCAAATAATAATTTATTACAATGTAGTGTCTAAGTATCCAGCTGTTATTCATTCATCTAGTCATAACCACAAGGAAAAATGATGAAATAATGTTTCATTCTATTATGATTCCTAGGGGAATTCTCTACATTGGAGGCAAATGGTATGGAATGGAGCCCCTCAACACATCCAGCACATTTGAACATGTGCTTTATGAACTGGAAGATGAGCAGGGTATCCTCTTCCACTGTGGGGTGCTGAATGGCAGCCTGGAGCATGAGATGTTGGTGAAGCAGTCTGTGAAATCCACATTTTCATCAAACACTACCTCCAGCAGGGACAGGCTCCTCAGGGTAAATATATTTCTGTTTCCCCCTTGAGCTGCCGTCCAAGGCATCTCCAGGGCTTTTGCTGATGGGATTGGCCTGGCAGGACATTTCCTTGTGCCTTCATTTCCATGGACACCAAGCTGAGGAAATCCTGGAGCAGAAGATCAGCACAGTGGGGATCTCACCCAGCAGAGTCTGGCCAGGACAGCTGTGGGTAGGACATGAAATGCACAAGCTGCCATTCAGCTCATGCATCCCAGTGTCTGACCTGCTGTGAATTACTGACACAGAGATGTTTCTGGGGTAGTCTGACACAAATTGAGGCCACGTTACAAAATGCAACATTGCAAACTCATTATGTTAATTTACTGTGTTTTCTCATTTGCAGGAGAAGAGAGCTGTCCTGCCCCAGAGAAGCTATGTAGAGTTATTTGTGGTTGTGGATCACAACAGGGTAATTTTATCATCCAACACTAAATACATTTTTTTGTTTTGCTAATTTTTCTCCTCTGACATTGTTATGATATTTTACAGTTTTTGCTGAAGAATTCTGATCCTGCTGCAGTACAAAAGGAAACAGTGGAGCTGATTAATTATGTTGATGGGGTAGGTCAGATAAGTTGCCTGGATTCAGTAGTTTCTATTTTATGATAGTGTTCAGAAGAGCAGCTTCCTTTAGGTACTTTCATAAAGTAGAGTGTTTTCAGTTATACTTCATTTTATATTCTACATATTTTTATTTCATTTACAATTTATAAATATTTTATATTTCACTTATAATTACAATTATCATATATTGAATTTCAAAGAAACTGAAGTTATGTCTTGGTCACTATGTTCAGCTTATTGTTTACTCTGTAGTAATGAAGTCAGAAGTCAAATCTTTCAGAATTCCATCAGAACAGCTAAGGGACATTAATTATCTTTTTTTTTCAGATGTATAGTGCATTAAACATCCAGATTGTTTTGGTTGGATTAGAGATTTGGACAGATGGCAACCACATAGCTGTGATGGATGGTTCAGCTGGGGATGTACTGAGCAGATTTGTTTCTTGGAGACAGAAAGATCTTCTGAAGCGCTCAAGAAATGACGTTGCTCACCTCATAATGTAAGTTTGCATTCAGTGGCAAAACCAGCCATGCTGTCAGTGCTCATGTATATGATTTGGGGCTTGTATATTCATTAAAATATACCTGGAGTAAAATTCTCTGCACTTCCAAAATGGTTTAACCTGGAAAAATGACAAGAAAGTATAATGGATTCTTAAGAGTTAATCTGTTCCAGGGACAGGGTGACCTCCAGAGGTCCCTTCCCTCCTTAGCCTTTGTGTAATTGAGTGCATTGACACAGCAGACTTAAGTGATTGATCACTATTTTCAAGTTCTTATTCAGATATTTATTATTAATTAGAATAAAACCCTGCTGTGGTGATAAATTCCTTCTTGACTTCGGGAAGACCAAATTTTGCCTTGCGATATTTCCAACTTATCAGTGTCTTTTAGTAGAAATCATGAACTTTGAACCCACCTCTAACACCACCTCCAAACTGCTCTTGTTGCAGAGGGAGAAGCTCTTTCAGTGGGTCCATTGGAATGGCTTTTGTGGGCACTGTGTGCTCACATGTCCAGGGAGGGTCAATCAGCACTGTGAGTACATCATCATTTGGGTATGAGAGAAACTGGTCCTTGGTCTGCTGGGTCAAATCACCCTGGTCTTGGAGTTGGCTGATTTCTTTCATGTGGTTTTTTACATAAAGACTTGTGCATATTTTACACCTTTTTAATTGTTAGCTTGGTTGGTTGGTTTTTTTTAAGCATTTCCCAATTTCTTTGTCAAATTCCAGCCCATTTGGCTCATTTCATCTTCAACAAATTTTTTTGGTCATCTTTTGTGGTTCATCAAACTCAGTATTGCATAATCTCATCCTTATACCATTGAAGTTCATAACTACACAGGTTGGGATGAGAATGCAGCTACAGAATAATCTTTAAATAGAAAGTGAACATAATGCACTGTAGTCTCAAGTGTCTGGAATTCCTCACAATAGGACTCTAAACATGCAAAATTTTTTTAAAAATTTGTACAAAACTAATTTTTTTCTCCACTCTTGGGGGAGAACCAGTAACTGCAGAGGTCCCTGTCCTTAAAGTATAGATGCCACAACATTGTGGACAATCTCAGCAGCAGATCCTGCTCTTTGCTAGTACATTTGTTGTTGAAAACTCCTTTGAAATCAGTGTCTAACAGTGTTAAAATAGAATAGAATCCCACAGAATGAAACCTGCAATGGTTATCAGCTGCCAACTTATCCAGAATGGGATCCTCATGAAGGAGTGGCAGATCTGGCCCTACCTGAAGATAAAGTGACACATTTTCAGTCCTTGCTGCTTTCACCTTACAATACAATTTGCTATTCTGCCTTCACAGTCCCTGAGAGGTTTGTGGTGGGAGTAAATCACTGGGTACAAACAGTATTTTCCACATTTCACTGTTTTAAACTTGATTCTCTTTATCAGCTGAATCATGACAAAATGTTACGGCATGCCACAGTGGTGGCACATGAGCTGGGGCACAACCTGGGAATGAAACATGATGACAAGAGGTGTCCTGCAAACTATATCATGCACAGCACAGATAAGTAAGATTTCCACTTATTTCATTTTAATGATTTGTTTTGTTTGCAGTGACTATGCCTTACAAGCTGTGAAGCTCCTATGAATCTGGAAGAGCTTTAGTGGATGAGGAGTTGTTTGAAAAATTTGATCACAGAGGTGGAGTCACTGATTTAGTATTTGACATAATATTAATTCATATGAAATTTCATCTGTTTTCTGACCTCATCATTCTTTATTTGTAACATTCCTAAAAACATATTCAGACTTAATTATTTGTTTTAATAATAGTGTGTTGCTGGTGTTTTTTCACCCTGCTGAGAATGCTTTACATGTACTCACTGGGTTTGTGCAAATATGCAACAAATTATTTAACAGTTAATTTAAAAAAAAACCAAAAAACCAACAACTTCTTGTCTTATGTTTCCTTCAGTTCATTTATTCTTTGGCTTCCCCTTAAGAGAAAAAGATTGTAATATTTTATCCCTAATTTTATTAATAAATCAGGGTAACTGAACACTGGACAAAACTACTTTAGGAAGGGGCATTCCTCAGTTCTTAGGGACTCCAAGTTAAGATGAATGTTTTCTTGAGGATACTTTTTAATCAAACGTTTTTAGACTCAGTATAGAATTTTAAGGTCTGTTTCACACAGGACACCAGAATAGATAACCTGATGGTCTCTGGCCTCTAAAAGCATTCATATTAAAATAGTATTTTAAACTTCTGGTACTGCACTTTAATGCAAAGTAAAATAAAAATTAACTGGTTTATGATCTCCTAGCCTTATTAAATACAATATTTATTATGGAACAACAATATTTTAAGAGCTTGAGTTGTATATTCTCCTGTAAGCAAAATATTTATAATAATACAATATCATCCTTTCCAGTGGATCCAGGAATTTCAGCACCTGCAGTGCTGATGATTTTGAGGCCTTTATTCTGAGTGGAGGAGGAAACTGCCTCAGAAATCCTCCCAAAACAAGTAATGTGTACAAAGAACCTGTCTGTGGTAATAATGTGGTCGATAAAAACGAAGAATGTGACTGTGGCAAACCACAGGTAATGCATCAAATTGAGCTGGATACTTATTGTATGTATATTATATATTATATATTATATATTATATATTATATATTATATATTATATATTATATATCATTATATATCATTATATATTATTACATATTATTATATTATATTATATTATGTTATATTATATTATATTATATTATATTATATTATATTATATTATATTATATTATATTATATTATATTATATTATATTATATTATATTATATTATATTATATTATATTATATTATATTATATTATATTTATTGTATCATATTGTTCTATGTAATACTGGCCTAATTGCATTATTATCTGAGGAGTCGTCTTTGTAATTTTGCATTTTTTCAAGCAATATCAAAATAATTAGTAAAATTTAAAATCATGCTTTGATTTTGATGTGGACTCAGTTAAGAGCTATTGGACTCCAGAGAACATTGAGGCACTGCTGAGAAAGAAGTGAAATTCAGAGCAGAATGTGTAGGAACACCACTGGGTTTTGTGCTGGTTTTAGCATCATGGATATTTCTGTTCCATGACAAAGACTGTTTATCTATAGAAAATGTGCAGGTTTGTCAACTGCAACCTTTCAACTTTGCCTACACAAAATGACTTTTAAGAGTCACATTTGCATTGTCAAAATGTCCCTCCAAGAGTGGGAGATGTTGGTCATTCTTCACAGGGTAAAAGTGTCTCAAAAAAGGCAGCAATAAACCAAAGGGCTGCCAGCAAGCCCTGGTTCCATTGGCATTCCTGTGCCACAACCCATCAAACAGGTGTTTTTCTGCTGACTGGTACAGTTAAAACACAGCAGCAGTGTCTGCTGCTTCTTTTTACAGCAGGAGAATGTGAGAATCTGACACAGTTATTTAAACTTTGGCTTGTCCATCCACATGGACTGGTGAGTGCTCTCCTGGCTGTATAAATAAAACACAATTCTCTTTCAATGTTCTCAGGAATGCTCCAACCCCTGCTGTGATGCTGCCACCTGCAAACTCACACCTGGCTCTCAGTGTGCTCAAGGACTGTGCTGCAAAAACTGCAAGGTGGGCAATGCTTTATTAAACTACATTGTTACTGTTCACTGGGATTTTTTTAATGTTTAAATAGAGCTATCCTAGTCCTCTTGACATATTTTCAAATTGCATTCACCAGTAAGAGAGCATGTAAGAGAATTTTTCTTATAAATGTTCCCAGTTGGTTTTGTTTCACTCTAGAACTTCCTCTGTTGCAATACTAAAAGTGTTCTCCCTCTCTGGTCCTAGTTTAAAGTGGCAGGAGCAGAGTGCAGAGCAAAACAAGATGTCTGTGATCTCCCTGAGTACTGCAATGGAAGCACTGCCTACTGCCCAGATGATGTTTACATCATGAATGGTCACCCATGCAGCAACAGCAAGGCTTATTGCTACTATGGGGTGTGCCAGAGCTTTGATTCACAGTGTGAATCTATCTATGGCAAAGGTAGGGTTGGCATTTAATGTTAACCCATTTGTATGCTCCTGATAAATATTTCCAATTTTTCTTTCTGGTATTTTTCAGATACCTTACTGAGATTCAGTATTTTTTTTTGTACAGGGGCACGAAAAGCACCTGATATATGCTTTGAAAAAGCAAATATTAAAGGAGATAGGTTTGGAAACTGTGGGATGAAAGGTGGAGTGTACAAGAAATGCCCTGTCCAGTAAGTCACCACCAAATAAAAGCCAACCCTAAAATCTTCAATGTAAAAAAAATAGATTTGTTACAAAGCCATAAAATGAGATATTTTAAAGATTTTTTTTTAATGCAAGCTAAAAAGCTGGAATGGATTACACTGATCCTGATGTTTATCTGTTCACCTTGTCTCAGAGTATCCTTTACCCCAAACAGGCACAGTCTGTGTGGGAAGCTGCAGTGCACCTCTGTCAGCCTCCACAACCTGCCAGCCTGGAGCGTTGTCAATAACGCGTCCGGGGTTTTGTGCTGGTCCTCTGACTTTGACCTAGGATCAGATATCCCTGATCCTGCCCAAGTTCATGATGGCACAGCCTGTGGAGAGAACAAGGTAAGAGGAACCACAGCAGCCTGACAGAATATATTCCAGGTGGAAGGTTCTGAACTTCCAAAAATATTCTCTGGCTCTCTTGTTCATATGCCATAACACAATAAAAATCTTTTGGGATTAATACATGCAAACAATTAATTATCTCTTCAAAAACTGGGCTGCTACATTATCAGTCATTCAAATTATTCCATCAAAGTGCATCCACAGAGTTAAGAAAACCTGAGACAAATGAAGTTATAGAATTCTGAAATACTGAATGTTGTATCAGTCCTTTTTCTTAACATGTAAGTGAAAGCTGCAGACTTGTAAACATACACACTTCAATAGTATATTTATAAAAGGATGGGATTTTTTAAAGTTTTGTGTTTGCAAGACACTAATTACTTGTTGCAGGCCTGTTTAGGTTTTGAATGTCTTGATGCAAGATTTCTGGGCTACAGCTGTGATGTAAAGCAGAAGTGTAATAATAATGGGGTGAGTAGATGGTGCTTTGTGTCCTGTTTCTAGACTGTGCAAATTCCCTGCTTTTAAGCAATAACCAAGCAGGTGGCTTTGCTTTTTCCTGATCTGTATTAAAAGTTAAATCCACTTTTTTTACCTGTAATTTCCCAGAACACTGCAAACCCCTTAGGACTAACATTGAGAGGTATTTTGTCTCAATTTTCCAAGGGAATTTTTTTTATTATTACTGAGCTGGTGAATTACAAAAGGAAAATATTCCTTTGAGGATGACAGTCTGGTAATTCCTGATTTATATATATCTCTGTGAAAAATCAAAATGGAGTCCAAAGGTTGTAAAACTAAGAAGGTTTCTGGACTGTGATTAATTGCAGACAAATAACACAAATGTGAACTTAGAGAGAATTACCACGGGGCATCAGAATCCCTCAGTGGTTTGGGGTGTTATGGAGGGGCAGAGCTTATTCCCAGTTAACATTTCATGTATTTCTATGCAACACTATGCAGTATTTTTTATTTCCACATGCAATCCATGCATGGAACTCCAAATCCATGCCAAAGTTTTGAGCGGACACTCTCAGGGAGGTGTTGTTTGACTAATGAGGTGTTGTTTGACTAATCCCAGTGTTTGGGCTGTAGGGGTGTGACAACACCGGGGACTGTCCCTGCCTGACTCACGAGTCCCTCTTGTTTGAGCTGCAGGTGTGTAACAACAACGGGAACTGCCACTGCAACCCGGGGTGGGCCCCTCCTTTCTGTAACCAGTCTGGCTACGGTGGCAGTGTTGACAGTGGTCCAGCTCACAGAGGTAGGACACTGAAATGGCCCTCATTCTGCTCCAGGGGCTGAGAAAAAAATATATTAATAACATAAAAATAATCTACTAATAACATAAAAATTGTCTACTAATAACATAAAAATTATCTACTAATAACAAAGAAATAATCTACCAATAACATTTTAAAAATCTACTAATAGCATATTAATTTTCTATTGCATGAGAAAAAAATCATGGACTGACTTGAAGAACAAACATTATTGATAATGAAGTCACTTTTGCTGGCGTTTACACACAAAATATTTTCCATCTCTTTGTCTAAAAGCAAAGTTCATAATCTGTAGTTTTCTGAGGAAAATCTCTGATACTTTCTGCAGAGCTTCATTGGATTTTACTAAATTTGTACTTTGGGAAAGAGAAAAAACGTTTCGTATTTATTAAAAGTTTAGGAAGGCAAAGCAAACATGCAGAGCATTTGTGGTAAGCAAATACAAAACGAATTTGTCTGCTTCAGAATTATTGAAAACATTTTATGGAAAAGGAAAAACGTTGCATATACTATATATATATATGCATATAGAGTTGCATATACTCTATAGTGGGCAAGGCAGAAAGCTTGTAATACCACAAGGCCAAATCCTACTTTTCTGATTGCAACATGTTATACATTTCAGTGAAGTTGTTAATTCTATTCTGCAACAATTTAAAGATTGTACTGTTTAAAAAAAAAAGTTTTAATAGCTTTTAAATAATTTAAAATTCTATTATTTCAATTCTTTTTCCCTAGATACATCACTTCGGGATGGGCTGCTGATTTTCTTCCTCCTGGTGCTGCCTGTAGCCATCCTCATTGCTGTAGCAGTATTTAAACGTGATGCAATAAGGAGAAAACTTTGCAGGAAAAGCAGAGGACAGCACAGGTATTTCCCTTCTCACAGGTGCTATTCCAACATGAGAGTGTGCCCCAGGTCAGTGCAGCAAGGCTTCATCTACACAAAATATTCCACACCTCCTAAAGGACAAGCCTGCCCTGCTAATAGCAGCAGTGGAGAATTTAACAGCTCATCCCTGCTCCTTGAAAGTGCAATCCAGACACTCCACTTGTCTGTTTTCAAGCATTTTTTTCCCAAATCCATTGCACTTTCCTAATTTTTGTTGATAATTTTATTGTGTGGACACAGAGGCAGAGCATATTGAAATTGCCTGTCAAGTCCAGAACAGGATTCAAAGCAGAACCCAGAGCTCTGAGCTGTAGCTGTGTCCTTGGAAAATGCTGCATCCCTGAAGGATTCCTGATGATGTGGTTTCTGTTTCAGGGATAGAAATGGGCAGGAACCAAAGCAAGGCAACAGAGCAAGTCATGAAACAGGAAATAATCAGGTAAAATAATAGATGGAGACTTGGATTATTTCATGTTGGGTAATCCAGACTGCACAGTGCCTTTTCCCCAACACATTAATCATGACTTTGTGACTTTCTGATACATTGAAACCACCTCTCTTATTTCTTAGGCCAAACACTGGGGATGATGCTTAGCAAGGCTGTGGGCTCTGATAAAAATTATCAAAACAATATGTTGCAAGAGAATATGAAGAAAGCCCCAGCAAATGAGAGCCAGTTCTAAAATGACATTAGCTTAATACTGAAGAATTACCTACACTTTGTGTTTTCTGCTAATCTGATTTTTTGCAATGTCTTTTCCAGCCTGCTGCATCCAGCCACAATATTTTTACCATATTGCATTTTCCTGGTACAAGGTTGGTAGTGTTTAAAACATTCTTCACTTCATCTTCCCTATGTTTGTGTTGCTGTAAGTGAAGTTATTGATGTCCTGTGTCCTGCTTAGGGGGACTTTTCATGCAGCATCATGAAATATATTTAAGATTAGATTACATTTAATTAATATATAAATGAAATTTAAATTAATTAGATTAATTAATATATTAATTAGATTTAATTCATAGATTTTTCATGCAGCATCAAGCATAGATTAAAGGCTTGAAGGAAAAATGTTGGCATAAACACAGGTAAATGCTGCAAGGGAGAGGAAGGGGCGGAGAGAATTCGGTGGAAATGCTAGAAACTGCTTAAAAATGGTAAAGAACCAGTTTAGAAATGTCAGCTGTCTCAAGTCATGAAATACTAAACCCAATGTGTTTTCCACACTTCAGGCAGCCAGTCCAAACCCAGCCTCCTGCAGCTTCCTCAACACCTCAACGACCCCCAGTCCCACCTAGACCAGTTGTCTGAGATGTTTCTTGGGAACCCTCAACCAACTCTGACAAAAAACTGGCCTGAAAAACAAATGTTGGGCTCCTTGTGCAGCCAAAATGCCTCTGGGAAGCAGGTCCCTCCTGGCCCCTGGGTGCCAAGAGGCTCTGAGCACAGATTGGTGACACCCCAGAGTTTTGCTCCTTGCTGCTGGCTGTGTTTGTGCCTCCTCTACCTCACCTTTTACAGATCCTGGAGTTCAACGTGCACAGGAGTGAACCTGGGGGAATGTCAGAAAACAGGACTCTGGCACTGCTGCCTCTCCCTCAGGCCACAGAGAAGTGAATTCTGCTGTTCACAGACAAAACTCAGAGATGGGAGATCTGCACTTTACCTCCTGGGCTCTCCTCTCCTCAGGACACTGCCAGGAACTCAGGGTCTGCAGAGCCAGGTTTGGGGACAGTCCCTGTGACCCACTCTGACACCTGTGTCTTGGTTTGGAAAGCCAGGTGTCTGCTAAGGAAGGCAGGAGCCTCCCCTGAAATGGAAAATGTAAACCCCCTCCCTCTGAATTATTATAATTTTGAAATTAAGAGGCTCTCAGGCAAAAATATGGGAGCAGGAATAACAGTTCTTTACTAGGGAAGAAAATAAAAAGATAAAATAAACAATGCAGTAAACCAAAACAACACTGACAGAGTCAGAGCACAACCTGACACCCTGTTGGTAGCAGTCCCATTGGAATTGTGGCTGCAGAACTCCTGGAGTGCCATCAGCCCAGAGCCCACCTCTCACACCCCACCAGCCAGGTCAGCTTCCATTTCAGGTAATTTTTAAAATTAACCTCACCTGGGGACACCAGAAACTCTGTAGATCATGTCCAGAGTGTGAAACAACCCATCCATCTCTGTCACAGAAAATGTGGGATATTGGGAATACCTCTGCAGCTCCACAGGGTTTACGGGGGTGGCAGCTTGGCATTTTTCCTAGAAACTGATTCCACCACAAAAGCAACAGATTTAACTTCTGTCATTCTAAATGGGACAGTTAGAAACCAGCACTGATTTCAAAGAGGATGTATGGAGGGATATAGATTTCCAAATAGGCCTCCCTCAAATGTCTCTGTAGGAGATGGATGCAGGAAATCCAGGGAAAATCTCCACCAGCTGCAGTGCAGAGAGCACCTCACGGCCAAGAACAGAGCTGTGGGTGTGCATCCACCTGTCCTTGGGGACTGCAGCACACCCTGGCTGTGCTCATGCAAATTTCAGAGTGCAAACTGGGAAAAACAGTGAATAAATTACAGGATTGCCTCACTGAGAGAATATTTCCAACCCTTCAAATGGCCACATCACTGAAGAGCTGGATAAAAGAACCCAAAAGGGATTGCTGGCAAAAAGTTTGTGTCTTCCAAAGAAGTGTCCTCTTCTTTGGTCCCTCAGAATCTCAAAATGTTCTTATTAAATATCCCTGTCATTTGGACCTAAACTATAATATAACACTGATTTTATTTATTGCAATTTAAAATAAATCCTCAGGGGCAGCACACATGGTTGTATCTTAGTTTTGTGATCACCACGGGGCACGGGGGGATGGATCAACCTTTGACACTGCAGGGGGGGGACAAAAGAGAATTCTTGTGCTTATTGTGATACCACAGTTGGGTAAAAAATGGTAAAACCAGAACTGGGTAAAAATGGGTGAAAAGGTAAAAGCAGAATTGGGTAAAAGCAGAACTGGGTAAAAAATGCGTAAAAGCAGAATTGGGTTGACAAATGGGTAAAACCAGAACAGGGTAAAAAATGGGTAAAAGCAGAATTGGGTTGACAAATGGGTAAAACCAGAACAGGGTAAAAAATGGGTAAAAGCAGAATTGGGTAAAAAATGGGTAAAAAACAGAACCGGGTAAAAAATGGGTCAAACCAGAACTGGGTAAAAAATGGGTAAAAGCAGAACTGGGCAAAACCAGAACCGGGTAAAAAATGGGTCAAACCACAAAAGGGTAAAAAATGGGTCAAACCAGAACCCAATAAAAAATGAGTAAAAACCAGAACCGGGCAAAAAATGGGTAAAAGCAGAACCGAGTAAAAAACCGGGTAAAAGCAGAATTGGGTAAAAAATGGGTCAAACGAGAACCGGGTCAAACGAGAACCGGGTTAAAGATGGGTCAAACCAGAACCGGGTTAAAGATGAGTCGAACCAGAACCGGGTTAAAGATGGGTCAAACCAGAACCGGGTTAAAGATGGGTCGAACCAGAACCGGGTTAAAGATGGGTCGAACCAGAGCCGGGTTCAAGGCGCCGTTCGTGGCGCTGTCGTTTGCACCGAGCCCGCCAGGGGGCGCCTCGCGGCGCGGGTCCGGCGCATGCGCACAGCGCCGGCGGAAGCGGCGGGACGGGCAGCGCTGGCGGCGGAGCAGCAGCAGCAGCACCAGGAGAGCGGCGGCGGCGCCCGGGTGGGGCTGTTCCTGCTGTGTGGGCTGCCCGCGGCCGGCAAGTCCACGCTGGGCCGCGCCCTGAGCCGCCGCTTGCCGCAGCGGCGGGGTTGGGCCTGCGCGCTGCTCGCCTACGACGAGCTCATCGCGCCCGAGGCTTTCCACACCAGCCCGTCCCCATCGGTCAGTGCGGCGCGCCGGTGTTACATCATCGCATGCGACCGCGGTTGCCAGGCAACGGGACGCGGCCTGGCCGGGCCGGGTCTCCTCACGGCGGGCGCGGCGGCGGGAGCGCTCAGCGGCGGCGATGCGGGCCGTGATCTCCCGCCTTCCTCTCTCCACAGCTGCCCGGCTGGAAGCAGAGCCGCCGCGAGCTGCTGCAGTGCCTGGAGGGGCTCCTGCGGGCGCTGCTCACCGGGACGCCGCTGCCCGGCCCCGCGCAGCCGGGCTGGCCGCGCTTCCTGCGCTGCTGCCGCCGGGAGGGGCTGCTGCCCGTCCCCGATGGGGACGCCGGAGCCGCCTCCCGGCCGCTCGTCCTCCTGCTGGATGACAACTTCTATTACCAGAGCATGCGCTACGAGGTGTACCAGCTGGCCCGTAAATGTAATTATTCCCCGATCTTCGGCATGAGGATGTTTGTGGGAAATTCTGCGCCTTCTTTCAAGTGCTCTCCCGGAGCGTGGTCTGTTCTGATTGCTGGGTACCTGTAATAGAGTAGCAATCAATGTAACTTTGCTACTGCCTTATTATAAATTGGTAGATCGTGTAAAACCCTTCCTAGTGCAGCCTTAAAGCACCTTCCAGTACATAAGGAGGCTCCCAGAGTGCTGGAGAGGGACTTTGGACAAGGGCATGGAATGACAGGGCAGGGGAAATAGCTTCCCAGTGCCAGAGGGCAGGGATGGATGGGATTTTGGGAAGGAATTCTTCGCTGGGAGAGTGGGAGGCCCTGGCACAGGTGCCCAGAGCAGCTGGGCTGCCCCTGGATCCCTGGCAGTGCCCAAGGCCAGGCTGGACAGGGCTTGGAGCAGCCTGGGACAGTGAAAGGTGTCCCTGCCCATGCCACAGGGATGGAATGAAATGACTTTACTATTCCATGGTTCTGTGTTTTGATCTCAGACATTTCTTGAGCAGCCTTGAGGTAAAATTCTGTTCCCTGTCCAGATTTGTGTTCATGTCAGGCTCAGAACCAGAGCAGAAGCTCCTCATTCATGCAGATACAATGCATGATTTCTCTTGCATGCTGCGCCCACAAATTGTTACTTGAACTGTTTAAGGATAAAATTATGTCTGGTTCTGTTCTTTCTAGATTCCTTGGGCTTCTGCCAGTTATTTTTGGAGTGTCCAGTGGAATGCTGCCTGCAGAGGAATCGCCTCAGGAGTGATCCTGTGCCTGAGCACACTATACAATTAATGGCAAAGAAAATAGAGATGCCAGATCCCAGGAAGAACACCTGGGAACAGCACAGCCTCATTCTGAGCAGTTCTGATGGCATCTCAGAGGATGAGTATGTTACTGATTGATCCCAGAGTCTTCCCTAAGTGCTATTTCCAGTGGTAGAAGCTTCTTTTTGTATCTGCACAATGTGTCAAAAGTATTCTCAGTGGTGATTTTTGGCAGAATCCAGGTTTGTTGGGAGCTCGCACCCACCATCCTTGGCAGAGTTAACCTCAAAACTCACAGCATTTCTGCCCTGTCACTGAAAATCTGTGCAGGTTGTCTGAAATGCTAAGGCTGGAAACAATTTGAGTTGTAATTGTTTTTCATTTCAGATTATTTCACTGATTGCCTTAAAAATTTACCTGAAATCTTGGTTGTTTTTTTTTTTTTCCTGTGGCATCTTTAGAAAATAATTGTATCTCTGTGACTGCCATGGTTTACTCTGTTTGTTTTCTTAGTGAGCAGATCATGAACTTGCTGGCTACTGCTTTGGAAAATCCAGAGAGGCCAAACGAGGAGGACACAGAGCAGAAGGTAGCACTGCAGGGACACAGGGCACAGCTTTGGAATTGCTCCCTGGCAGGGTGGGCAGGCCCTGGCACAGGTGCCCAGAGCAGCTGTGGCTGCCTCTGGATCCCTGGCAGTGCCCAAGGCCAGGTTGGACACTGGGGCTGGGAGCACCCTGGGACAGTGGGAGGTGTCCCTCCTTTAAGGTCCCTTCCAACCCCAACCATTCTTAGACTTTGGAGAAATCCTTAAAAACCTGGCTATTCAAATAAACAGAAGCAATTTTCATGTACAAATTCAATTTGATGTAAAAGTTGCTTTAATCTGATGAAGGTTAATAATAAGTTTTTGTTTATTATAGTCTGAACTCTTCATGCTAGGACTTAGACACTAATTTAGGCCAGGTAGGACACTGGGGCTTGGAGCAGCCTGGGACAGTGGTGCCAGCCCAAGGTGCTGCTAATGTTTTGTTCTCAAATAGCACTTCAAAAGCCAAGTAAATTCAAAATGTTTGTTTGTTTTCTTCCTTGCTGGTGGCCCTGGCCAGGAGGCAGCTCGAGCCATCTGTTCAGCCAGTGCTGTCCATCAGGCTGACCAGGCGTGCAGGAGAGCCATCTCTGAGGCCATGCAGGATGCCAAAGGTACCCATCTGCCCTTCCCACCCATCCCAGCTCCAGCTGGCAGTGGGAAACAGCCCCTGCAATTCCCTTGGGATAAACTGTCCAGGATCCTATCCCAGCAGCTGTGCCTGAGGCAGCACCTTCACAGCTCTGGTCAGGATGGATTGTAGAAGTTTGTAGGTTTGAAAACCAGTATTGTGTTTATTAACTGTATTAATTACAGCTTTAATGAAGCCATTTATACAGAGCAGCATTTTAGGGAATTTTAATACTGTTTTGGGGACATGTGTCAATAAGGACAGGGGCAGATTTATATGAGGAGCAGCTCAGTGTCCTTAACAGCAAAGCTCAGCTCTGTGCCTGTGTTCAGGCTTCTCCCTGTGACAGGGACAGGAGGGAATGGCTGGAGCTGGACCAGGGCAGGTTTAGGTTGGATTTCAGGGAAAGGTTCATCCCCAGAGGTGCTGGCACTGCCCAGGCTCCCCAGGGAATGGGCACAGCCCCGAGGCTGCCACAGCTCCAGGAGTTTGGGCAGCACTGCCAGGGTGGGATTGCTGGGGTGCCTCTGCAGGGACAGGAGCTGCACTGGACCATCCTGCAGGTCCCTTCCAGCTCAGGATATTCTGTGGTTCTGTGATTTTTTTTTGTAAGCATGAAGTTAAAAGTTCAGCTTCGATTTTGTTTTAGGTAAAAACGTTCTCCCGAGTGAGATGAAGAGCCTGGCAGAAGAACTCAACAAACTGAAAGCAGAATTTTTGGAAGACTTGAGGCAAGGAAAGACTTTGAAAACCCAATATTCTGACCCTGCTACAAGTGTTATTTCTTCATTCCAACATGAGGCAACCAGGGTAGTAAATAAATATATTTTAAAATAATGACACAGAGAATGTTGGGTGTTTAGGAGTCCCAAGTATTTCAAATGCAATAGTCTGAGCACTGCTGCTGAGAGATCTGAGGTGCAGCTCCTTTCTCTGGAGCCCCTGTGCCTCCTCTCCCCATGATATGGAAGAGAAACACCTTAATCAAGTCTGTTTTCCTTGATCAGCTGTTCTTGGCTGTGGAGATCAAGCCAAGAGCAAACCATCCTGAGATTTAAATTTCACAGAATCAGAAAGAGTTAACCCAGGAGGAGCACCTGGGAAATCACCAGCTCCATCCATGGAAGGATATGCAATTAAGAATTGACATGGGAGCTAATTAGAAAGTGTTATTTTATTCATATCTTACAAAAGCAAAGCTTCACAACATGAACTACACGAGATAGAGTTATTTCAGAATTAACCTTGTCATCTCAGAAACGTTCACTAACATTAAAATTTATTTTACAACTCTAACAGCTTTCATTTTTGCATAAAATCTGCTCTTTACACTGAAATACATATTATTAACAAAGTAGGTACTTAGAAGCACATACACAAAGATTGCTCAATGAAAAATGCTCTAGCAGGAGAGAGATTTCCTGCAGCAGAACATCATTTGCTGTAGATTTTCAAAGAAGCTTAAAATTAGTAGAAAACTTGCCAGTGAAGACTCCTAAATTACATTCCCTTTGTCAAAAAGAAACAGAAAGAAAACCCCCAAAACATTCTGGACAAAACAAACATTAACAGATTATTTGGCTGGAAAACACTGCTGGAAGGTGTCCCAGCACTGAGTTTTATATTAAGAAGCCAATCAACATTTTATGTCTAAATCCTCTTCATCTAAACATGTGTCTGTGAAAAAACAAAATATTTTTCCTATTGCCTCCTTCACAGTTGAATATTAACTGAGACAATGATGCTGCTCAAATATTCAAGTGTTCATTGGAATATTCAGTCTCAAAACAGTGAGTTGTGTATTAAGAGTGCTATAAATAGTGCACGTTAGAAATGTCCACAAAGCTATAAAATAATCTGTGACAATAAAAACAAAACCTCCACAAAGTTCATGTTTTGCAACTACAGAACTATGGAAAAATTCCATCTCCTTTCCAAACTTCCATTAATAACAGTTAAAATGTTAATCACCCACTACCTTACAATGTGAGGATTTGGGTTTTTAGAAAAACCACCAGAACAAGTGAGTGCAGTGTGAGTGCACATGGAGGACTCAAAATGAAAAATTCTTTTAACAAAGGACTCAATCCCAGAATCCTGGACAAGTCTCCCTCACTGATGCTGGGTAAGGCCTGCTCGTGCAAGGGATCACACTTGGAAAGAATTTGCCAGTACCAGCTCTGGAGTTTAAATTATAGTCAACAGTATGTATAAATTATGAAAAATAGGAAAATGCACCTTCCAAAGCTGCTCAGTTGACAGGAGGGGACAGTGATGGCAGGGCAGTGTTTGGCACAACTGAACACACAGTGTGATCATGGAACAGGAACAATCCCATCCTGGGAGGGACACAGGGATCCACCCCAGGGCTCTGGGGGCAGAGCCAAGGGATGAGCACCAAAGCTGCCAAAGCTGCTGCTGCTGCTGCCCAAGACCCCCCCTGCAATGAGGAGTTTGCCCAAGGAAACAGGGAAAAGAGTTTTTTCATTCCTCAACCGTTCAGAGATGTCCCAACTAATCCACTCCAGAGCAGAACCAATGTGCTCAGTCAGCAGCAGGAAAATCCTTCCAAACATCAATTTGCAAGGCTTGGGGACAGATGTTTTCACATGAGTTCTGTTGTTAAGAACATCCATTCCCCACCATGGGATCTCCTCCTAAACCAGGGCCCCTTTTCCATGAGATCCTGCAGGCTTCCTCCTGCTCCCAACTCCTCCATCAGTGACCTGCCCTGAGTTCTGCCCAAGGCCATCGTGGTTCAGGATTCATTTCTCTAAATCACAGAGAAGCCTCTGACAATGTGAGCGTGGCCAGCAGAAGCCCCAGAGGTCAGAAGCCACATCTGTGCACAGGGAAATGACTCTCCATGGGACACCAGCAGGGAAAAACCCACAAGGCAAGGAGCACTTGGCTGCTGTGATCTCTCAGTACTGAAAGAAGCTCCCTGGAGCTCCAGCATGCCACAGCTTTCCTTGGGAATGCCAGAGCTTGGGAATAGGAGAGTGCATCATCTACCAAAAAGGCAAGGAAAAGCACTTCCATAAATTTATAATCATAAAGTCTTCCAGTCTTCTCTTATCCTAACACTACATTTCAGCCCAATTTAAAGTGTAGAATTGTTCAATGTGTGATCCAAAGAGAGCCACCATTTCTGCTCTCTTTGACTGGAAAAAATTTTGATTCCAAAACCTCTCCAGGAGCAGTAACTTCTAACTGGATTCCAGCTCAATCAGCTTTTACTCCTTAAAATAAAGGATGTTTACACACACAGACTTGCAGTTTTACTTATAAAACAAATCTAAAAAGTATAAAGCAACAATGAAATATTTTGGAATTACAGAGTGTCCTGATGAAAAATGCAAATTACATTCTGTCTTACAAATCCAGCAAAACAAATTCTGAACCAGGCCTGAAAGCAAAACAATTTTTAGGGATGACAGTGTTATTGTTCATCTTCACTACACTGGAACCACTCCAGAGGCAGATTTCTGACCTCAATACTTCAAGATTGCCAAGAAAAAACCCAGTTCCTCAAGCATAGAAATTCAGAAATTCAACAGTAGGTCAGTCAGGTAGACAGAAACACATCTGGTATCCAAATTTCTATTTAATTAAAGTCAAAATTACTTCTACAGCTAAAATTATTGTACAGGTGGTTTTCCTGCATTGAGCTCACCCTGACTACTGTAAGTTTTTCCATTGGTTTCAGGAAGTTTTAGCATAAAAATATAAATTTGAATAAGCCAAACATTTCCTATTGAGATTCCAACCTCTGACTTGTAGAACATTATTAAAATCTCCCTGCTTTTAACAAAACATGCTGATAGGAAAAGGGGAATATATAAGGGAAGCTTTAATTTGTCTCAAGTAGAACAAACCAAGGTAAAAGTGCATGTCTCAATATTGGAAAATAACAGTTCTTCCTTTATTTTTAATGTCTCAAATTCTTATCTAGCACATAAAGTTATTATTCATTTTAATTAGATGTTTTACTCAGGTTTATGTTAAAGTGCCTGTCCTTTAGCCTGAGGGTTCCTAAAGGTAAGTGTACACTATGGAGCAAAATAAACAACTTCAGTTATCATTTGCCATCCATAATTCCTAAAAACAACTTCAGTGTAGTCAGTCAGTTTTCCTTTGCATCCAACATGGAGCCCAGAAAAAGCCAGAGGTGCTTCCCCTTATTCCCAGCACAGCCACAGGACATCAAACCTGGGAGAGGGGACAAACCAGGCCTCCAAGTCAGCTGAAATTTACAATAAACTGGATTTTACAACTCTCAAAAATACAGGCAATCTCTCAGTTGTAGCCTGGCCCAACATAAAACTGAACAAAGGAGTTTGATTTGTAAACTTCTTGTTTGTTTCTATCAGAACTTCTATCAGCAGGACAGAAGTCTAATTGTGCAAATTTTAAATAACTGTACAACTCAGTTTAAGGCAGTTAGAAATCTCACAGAATATATATTAGTTCTACAGGCTCTTCATTATCTCTCTAAAAATTGCCTCCTCTGAAAAAGCAGTGACATGGAAAATTTTGTAGAGTGTAGTTAAAATAAGGTTTCTTACTTTTTTATTTTATAACTCATGAATGACAGGCTTTTAGCTCTTTTTTTTTCCTACCATAGTTTTATTCACAATAACCTGTTATCTTCTACTTTTGTGCTAATAGTTAAATTAGTGTTTAAGTCCTAGCATGAAGAGTTTAGACTATAATAAACACAAACTTATTATTAACCTTCATCAGATTAAAGCAACTTTTACATCAAACTGATTTTGTATGTGAAAATTGTTTCTGTTTGTTTCAGCAGCCAGGTTTTTAAGGATTTCTCCGAAGTCAAAGAATGGTTGGGGTTGGAAGGGACCTTAAAGGAGGGACACCTTCCACTGTCCCAGGGTGCTCCATGCCCTGTCCAGCCTGGCCTTGGGCACGGCCAGGGATCCAGGGGCAGCCACAGCTGCTCTGGGCATCCTGTGCCAGGGCCTCAAACCCTCACAGGGAACAATTCCTGCCTGATATCCCATCCATCCCTGCCCTCTGGCACCATGAAGCCATTCCTCCTTGTCCTGTCTCTATATGATGTGTCATTGCATTTACCTTTCATATTTTATGGATAATCTATCTTGTCTTGCCTAGTGAACAATCTGGGAATTACCTCCTCTGGTTCAGGACACACGCTCTGCTTCTCCACTTGCAGAATGTTTATTGGGATTAAGTGCAAGCAACTTAAATTTAGCAACCACAGCATGTAAATGCATTCCAACCCTTACAGCACTCTTGGCTTTTTTTGAAAGGCTACATATAAAACAGCAACTGAATCTGATACAAAATTTCCCTGGCAAGTTTTACAAGAACACAGAAATCAATTTGCCTCCTTTGTCGAATTGATTAATGTGAAGATTCCTTATGGGAATGTGCAAGCTTTCCATCAGCAAGTATGAAAAATAGACTGTAATATGTTAAAAAACTAAACAAAAGCATGTTCTCAGTCAATGTTGATTATGTTGGCCTCTTGCAAAGTGGCAAGCAAAGTCGTACTTGTTTTTACACTTACACCCACAAATGTTACACTGGAAAGGATTTTCAAATCCATGGCATCCCATGTGGATGGTGTAAAGGATATTGTCTGCAAAGTACATGTCACAGTGTGGGCAGTGGTGCAGGAGCTGAGGGTCCTGCACTGGCAGGGTTGGAGCTGGAGTACTGGGCTGGCTGTTGCTGATACTGGGAGTACTGGTGTGGGCACTGCGGTCGCTGCTGGGCCCTGCCACGGGACTATAGTTCCTCTGATTGTGTGTGGGCCGGGAGTCAGGGCTGGTTGGAGAGGAATTCTGAGGAATATTTGCTGACACAGCTGAAACTACTGCAGGTGCAGCAGGCTGCTGTATCATGAAAGGCTTTTCGTCCTGACAGGAAACGACGTCAGGAGAGGCCGGATTTTGGTTTTCAGGTGGCAAACTGGACAACTGTCCTGCTAAGGTGGAGAGCTGGTTTAAAGGATTATCCACCATCAGGTCCTGTGGATCTCTTGGCAAGCCCCCGCTCGGAGTGGTCTTTGCCATGCTCTCATACGCCTCAGTCTGGATATTGGGGATCTCGTGGGTGAAATCGTTAAGGTAGTCTGGTTTCTGCACCACCATGGAAGGCGGACTCAGATTAATTAACGCTCTTCTGCTGTAGCCCAAATTGCTGGTCTTCTTCTGCAGAACCCCCCACATCTTCTTGCTGCTCAGGGAAGACCTGGTGCCCTTGATGGGCACCATCTTGTGCTTGCGCCGGCGGTGGTGGGACAGGTTGCTGCGGTCGCTGCAGCGGAAGGAGCACAGCTCGCACTTGTAGGGCTTCTCCCCGGTGTGGGACCGCATGTGAGCCTCCAGGTGACGCTCATAGGCCGAGGCAAAGGGACACAGGTGGCACCTGTGTGGCTTCTCCCCTGGAAAACCAGAACACGTTAGCCCACAGCACCCCAGAGCGCCCGGAACAGGCTTTGTGCGCGGCTCGTTGGGAGCCGCTCGTCCAACTTCAGTCACGGCCAGCCTCGAGCTCAGCTGGGTGTCCTGGGAGAGTGGGGAGCACTGGGACAGCTCTGCCTCACCCAGGGATCATCAGCACACAGAAAAATCCTGAGTGGAATCAGCAAAACACACAAACCTGCCTGGGAACTGCAGCAACAACACCAAGGACTGAGTGCAGTGATGTCTGCGTGGTGCCCTGGGTCCCAGCTCTGCCTCACCCATGGAGGGCACAGGGGAACACTGGAATGTCTGCACCACCAAAATGTCACTGTTCTTCTTGAGAACTCTGAGGGAGAGTATCCTTCTGGGACCTTCCACACATCTCCTAAACATCCTGGAACTACCACCTAAATAACCCACACATACAGGCAGCCACGCAAGGACTGAGCTTTGAAAAAGGATCCTGTGGCTAAAGAGTTGTAACAGAAATCAAAAGCCAGGCATTCCCTGGGAGCTGTGTGCTCTTCCAGATGGGAGATGGGATGATGATCAGGGAGACCATCATCTCCTCTGCACATGCAGAACTTTGTTCTTCTGTCAAATTAAATTTATAGATACAAAGATTTCTGAGTATTTTTAAAAAAGGTAATGTGAATAACATAATAACAGGCCAGCCAACACTTTTGTATGGCAGCACTTCAGGAGTTCTGATTTTCCCTTGATGTGCCTAAAGGATCAGAAGTGCCTAAAGGATCTGATTGGTGTTCAGGAGCTGAAATCCAAAATCATCTTACTCTTCCTATCTCAAGTGCCAGCTCAATTTCGAAATCCCTGTCACATGACTGATGAGCATTCCACAGTTTGGAATCACAGTCTGGCATACCAAATAGATTTCTTTTATTCTCCCTATATCACTGGCTCTCTAAGAGGAAAGAAATCAATTTTTGTGCTGCCTCTAAGTACCTTCTTTGCACCAAGTAAAACCATGATTTCTCCATGAGCATTTCTCTACACTCATATAGATACACACAAGGATGGGTAAAGATCTGGAGACTTGATAAAATGGTATGAGAAGATTGGCAAATTCTGTGTGAATGCAGGGAGTTTGTGAATCTGATTTCATTCTAAACTGGTTACACAGAGATAAAAGTTTTGCATCACATGCAGCACAATACAGCTGGTGAAATACTCATTATCTGCTCTCAGACTCAGCAAGACAATCCTGCAGTAGGCTACACTGAATAATAATGATAATAATGATGGTTGCATGATCATGCCTGGGTCACAGTTCCTTTGGCAGATGTCCAGGATGCTGTACCTGTTTATTTACATTACTCTGAGGCTGTGAATCAGCTGCCACTTCCCTATTTTAGTGCTGACTCATCTGAGCCTTCACAGCACAAGCAACATCTCCTGGCCCTCTGCCAGCCTTGCAAGGGCTTGGAACACTCAGGCCTTGGATCTTCTTCCCTTGAGTGGAAAAACAAACCAAACCAGGAAAACCAAACCAAAGTAACTCTTTTCTTGTTCTGGAAGACACAAGAGAAGAATTCACCAGGTCCTTCAGAATCTGAACCTCAGAACTCTCTGATTTCTGGCTGGTTGCCATTTCCTACCCCACTGTGCCCTGTTGAAACAAGCCAACACTGCAGGGCCAGTGCAAGGAGCCCCACCTTTCCCAAAATCCACCCAGGGAGCTCCAGTGTGGGAAGAATGGATCCCAGCAAAGTGAGAATCTGAGGAGATTAACTGTACCTGAGAGAGCTACAATCACATCAGCTGGAAACCTGTAAAAACTTTATTTTTTGCAGGACACAATTTTTTTTCTGCTCTGCTTAACACCCTGAAGTCATCCATATTGGTGTGATACACTTGACAGAGTTCACAAGCCCCTATTTTCTTGTTTTCTCTCATTTGCCACGAAGTTGGGGCTTTCAGAACAGTTTAGGATATTTTAACCTTTATGGGAGTTTTGGTTTTCAGGTTTATGGATCCAACAGTGGCAAATGCTATTTAACAAGCCACAGTTGAGAGTTTTTCTGTTCACTTCTGATACCAGTCATTAACTTGATGGTATGTCTTCACATTTGAATATTCTATCAATAACTTTATTCTTATTACTATGCTTTGTACTTCCACATCTAGAATGTTGTGCAGAACAGGAATATTTTCATGGCTAAACAACAGAGGAAGAAAAGGCCCTATAAATCTCTGTGTAGGAATACATTTGTCACTTTTCTCATCAGCACAGAAAAACTAAAGGATATTTTTAGGGCACTTCAATTTACATTGAAGCTTTCATGCTAAACTTTACTCCCATAGAGTTACTTATAATAATAAATGTCAGCAGGGATTTGCACAGTTTAAATAGGTACATGGCACACCTTTACAAAAACAGACTATAAAGACCCACCAATTATTGTTAATTATTGTTATTGTTAACAATTCTCTTCCAGATGGGATGATGATCAGGGAGAGCATCATCTCCTTTGCACATACTGAACTTTGTTCTTCTATCAAATGAAATTTATAGATACAAAGTTTTCTGAATATTTTTTAAGAAGTTATCGTGAGTAACATAATAACAGGGCAGCCAACACTTTTGTAAGGCAGCACTTTAGGACTTCTGATTTTCCTTTGATGTACTGATCTTCTACGAGTTACAGATCCAGGTCTGCAATGTCAGAAGTGCCTAAAGGATCTGATTGGTGTTCAGGAGCTGAAATCAAAAATCATCTTACTCTTCCTATCTCAAATGCCAGCTCCATTTCTAAATCCCTGTCATGTGACTGACGAGCATGATCAATTTGCCAACTGCTGACATGGAAATCCCAATGCAGAGTAAATCCCCAAGGCCTCCCAGGCAGGCAGAGAGAAGATCCCATACCTGTGTGAATCCTGATGTGCTCGATGAGCCGTGCTGTTCCTTTGCTGGCATAGTTACAGTATCGACACTTTAACTTCCCATCAAAAGTCCTTTCAAACCCATCCACCAACATTCCTGAGTTTTCATCCAGTGAAACTTCAACAGAAGGATGATCCAGGCCATTCTGATCACCTTCTGTCCCAGCTGTGAACAATGCAACACAGATTTTAATGAACAATCTGTAGGATGCCATCTGTCACACTGTGAGCAAATGCCAAATAGCCTTTGCTTCTCTCTGCCCTTGGTTTTTAAACATAGAGAGTTATAAGAACATGCCCTGATTAAAACAAAGGTACATACACATCCTTTGTGACATGAAAATGTCTATCAGAAATGCTTCCATACAGCTGCAGCATTACTGCACTGTGAACACGGAAGTCACTCTCAAAACAATCACATTTATGGTACTGGGAAAAAAAAATTATTGTAGAGCTCACCTCCCTGGAGAGTCTCTACTTCCTTGTCACCAGTAACTGATCCAGAAATCATATTGACATGGTGAGTCTGCTGGGTCAGATATTCCTGAAAATCTTTCACAAAATCCAACGGTTCTGCCTTCTTTTCCCCCATATTGACTCTTTCATTTACAACCTCTCGTGCCTAGAAGGGAAAATATTTTCAGAACACAAGTGTCATTGAGTTTGGCTGCATTCATAGTAACAGGTTCAGGTTTTAGGTTGGATTTTGAATGAAGAATTATCACACAGTTTGAGTGTCGTGGTTTTCAGTTGAGGGTGTGGCTCCCTGTGGGGCAGAGCCAATGAGCTGCCTAGTTTGCATAGCCAATCAGCTGGCTAGATTTGAAGATTGACATCAGGTTAACCAATCAGCAGGCTAGTTGGGAAGAGTGACACCCATTTCCACCACTCAGAAGAGCTGAACACACCTCTATGAAAATGCATTTAAGGACGGGCTAGGCCGTGAGGACTAGCGGCCTATGGCCTCTGAAGCGGTCACTGGCTGGGCCAGGCCGGGCGCATATGGCCAGGTTAGGCCAGGCCCAGCTGGGCTGGGCTCTCATGTGTGGTGGTGTTCACAGGGGTCCCAGGATGAGGGAAGAGATGAGAATCCTGACTCCATGTTTCAGAAGGCTGATTTATTATTTTATTATATATATTATATTAAAAGAAAATTATATACTAAAATTATACTAAAATAATAGAAGAAAGAAGGCTAGCAAGGAAAGGAAAAGGATGGAATGATAATAAAATCTTGTGACTGACCAGAGAGTCTGAGACAGCCACTAATTAGAAACAACCATATGAGACCAATCAAAGATGCACTGTTGCATTCCACAGCAGCAGATAATCATTGTTTATATTTTGTTCCTGAGGCCTCTCAGCTACTCAGGAGAAAAATCCTGGCAAAGGGACTTTTCAGAAAATATCATGGCTACACTCATGGCCAGGCCAGGTCTGGCTGGGCTCCCGTGGCCGGGCTGGCTCACTGCTGGGCTGGGATTGCTGCCACCACCGGGCCGTGCTGCGGGGACTGTCCCAGCACTGTGGGCGAGCGTGTGCCCAGGAGTCAGAGCTGGCATGGCCAGGGCCATCTGGGCATGGCTCACAATGGACTTGGTTTGCTCAGCTGCTTTCAGGCAGCCACGCTGCAGGCAGCAGCAGCAGCAGTTTTGTTTCCTTTCCTGACACCCCACATGAAGGAAAGGTGCAGGGGTGGCGCTGGCAGGGAGCACGTGATCAGCAGTGAGAGACACAGCCATTCCTCAGTGGTGGAGCCTGGGCAAGATCAACCTTGCAATGCTGCAGGACTCCATAAAAACTGCTCCAATTGATAAAACTTGAGAAAAAATGAACATACTAATTCTGTCCCAGGTCAGGAAAAGGAAAGGGTGAAGACATGTAGAGAAAACTGGACATGGACACTGATGGCAGTAAAGGAGGAGTCAAATTCTAGATGGGAGGGCATTGAGGAGATGCCTTAGTCTTGGGCTGAAATTCTTTTGTGAGGCTATGCTGAAGATATATTTTTGATCTATCAGACTTGTTTTTTTCCCTGTAGCTCATGAAGTGCATGGGAGGATGCAGCATTCATCTCTAGCCCCTGAGAGAAGGACACTCATGCTGGAGTGTGTGGATACTGAAAAGCTGTAATCCAACGAGAAGCTTGAACAGAGAGAGATGAGAAACTTTGCCCCAGGGACAGAAGAAGAAAAACCTCTGCTCCCAGGGATAAAAGTGGAGTACTTTTGTTTTTCTGCATCCATAAAATAGTCCCCCATAAGTTAACATGGCCCATGAAAGCAGCTTTGGGAAAGCTGTAACTCATGGCAGGGACTTTCACACTGCAAACAGATTTTCCTTTCCTGGCAGCTGATTTGCTGTGACACTGAAGCCAGAAGAGAACTGCTCCTTGTGGAGAAGTCTCTTTGGCATGGCAAAAGAGACTCCACACCCTAGGTGGACTGAAGAAAGATTATTTTAGAGGTGGCAAACTGACTGAAAGTTCCAGGTTTTGCCTCTTTACATTATCTGTAGAAAAAAAAAGAGGATGCTGGGGGAGAAGTGTTCTGAAAGTTTGTTCTGATTTTATATTTTTTATTTTAATTCTGTTAACAAAGTTTTCTTTATATCATTTAAAATTTTGAGCCTGGTTTGCCCTCCCCCTCCTAATCCATATATCACAGCAGGAAATGAGTAAATAAATAATTTTTAGTGCATGCATGGGCATTTGGCCAGCATTAGACCCACTACACTGAGTCAAAGAGCAAATCTGCAACCATAAGAATGTTGGGTTTTGAATTTTTAACTCATTAAAGATCACCAAATACAATTTATGGGGAAATCGTTGTAAATGACATAATAATTAAATAAAATTTTAAAACAAAAAAAACCCCACATAGTAATAAAAATCAACCTGCATTTTTAAAAATAAAAAAAAGGGATCATACCTGAATTTTAGTTCCCGGCTAAGTAGCAAACATGCTCCAAAATGTACCTCAACACGTCAGATAAAAAGCCCTGAACACAGCTTCTCAACTTTTCCTAGAAGGAATGAAAATGAAATTTGAGTCCATTACTCTTCCCAACTCCCATGAGTTATAAGAAAGAAGCCTGAAAAATATTTGTGTTTGAAAGACAGGAATCTAATGCTCTGCTGCTCTGAATTTTATTAAAATGATCACACTTCCAGTAAAAGTTTTTCAAAGACTGCATCCTCTGCTTCCTGGATGTCACCTGAAGGACACTTCTGACTCACTTCTGTTTTCCAATAAACACCTGGCTCCAAAAACCCCAGATTTGGGTCAGTCAGTTATGGGAGCTGCAATGTGGGGAAACAACTGAATGTTGGTAATTAGCAAAGCTGGAAAGAAGCCTTAGACAAAGCACTGTTTCCCAGTTCTCCCAAAATTTGACTTTCCTATCCTGAGTAAAAATCTTAATCCAGTCCATTATTTTGCACTGAAATGATTAAAATATTCCCCAGAAATCAGTGGTCATGCTTGTTTTGGGGAGTGTAAATAACAAACCTCTATAAAGTCCCAATTCACAATGAATTTGGGAAGAGAGAGCTTGGGATACATTTGGAAGGAGAACAACAAGTCTGTCACATTATTTCTGCAGATTATAATAAAAAATAATTTATAATGCTACCATTTCAATAAGAATATTGTTTATTTTTAATAGGTACTCAGGTGACCTACAGGAACTCAAGTTCTGAGTTCCAGACCACATTTAAATATCTTAATATTTGGATATCTTCTATCCAAAGCTACTTACAGGTATCTGTTCATTCAGATGTTCTTTCCCATCTTACCTGAGTGTGCTCAATTCCCAGCATTAATTATCATCATTAAGTTAGTTCAGAACACATCTTTATGTATCTACCTCCCTACCTACCCTCTTCCAGGTGTCACCAGCCTCCTGTAGGCTTAAGTTAATTTGTGTTCAATTTGTTGGTGTCTCCTGCAATAAAACAAAGACATCAGGATATGAATTATAATATTAAAGATATGTCTAATATTGAAGATATGAAGAGGAAAAACAGGACAGTGTAACACAGAGTCCTGAACCAGGCCAACTTTCCATTAATTATAATAAGAAATAAGAATTTTAAATTAAACCATTCAAAACAACATCAAAGGTTTGTATTATCAGAGGAGAATCTGTGTGTGTCTATGGGTAAGGCACTAAAACTTATTTCAGAGAATCACAGGATGGTTTGGGATGGAAGAGACCTTAAACGCCACCCAGTGCCACCCCAGCCATGGCAGGGACACCTTCCACTGTCCCAGGCTGCTCCAAGCCCTGTCCAGCCTGGCCTTGGGCACTGCCAGGGATCCAGGGGCAGCCACAGCTGCTCTGGGCACCTGTGCCAGGGCCTGCCCACCCTCACAGGGAGAAATTTCTTCCCAATATCCCATCTAACAGCCATTTCCCCTTGTCCTGTAACTCCAGGCTCTCATAAATAGTTTCTCTCCATCTTTCTTTTGTGTCCTTTCACGTACTGAAAGGCCACAATTAGGTCACCTCAAAGCCTTCTCCACACCACGCTGAACAACCTCAGTTCTCTCAGCCTTACTTGATTGCACTGTTTGCTTTTAAAAAACATTTAATTTTGAAAGAAAATTACATAAAATTCCATAATCAGGTTAGGGATCAACTGCATAAGACTTCTTTTCTCTGCCTCACTGATTTATCTTGAGAACACTCATCCTTTTCTTTACACCAGTGTAGGGAAGTCACCACAATTTGAACATGACCCAAAGCTCCCATCTGTGTGCTCAAACACTTCTGTCATTTTATGTGGCATCTTTTAGAGCTACACAGCCAGCAGCTCTCCTTCTCAGGGGAGAATGACACACATCTGATCCTTGCTGTGTCACCCCTGCAAAGCAGAAAATGCAATTCTAATTACCAGAAACTGAGCAGCCCAGCTCGTGTTTCACACACCAGAGATGGGCTGATCACACCAGGTGTTACCCGAGCTCTGCTGACACAACCACACCTCCTCCAGCTCCACACCACCAGCAGCAGGGCACTGGTTACTCATCTTCTACCCAAGCACAACTGCTGGACTGAACAGGAGTCACAGCACTGAGGTGAGCTAAGTTTGCTGTCAAAGAACAGCCAGGATGAAATATTCTGCCTAAATAATGCTGCTAAAGAAAGCAGTTCATAGAGTACACCCAGCAGTTTCACACACACAGTCAGAACTAATCCTGCAGTAATTATAACAGCATAAAGTATCCATGAGGACACGTATGCAGTGAGAAAATAAATTTAGTGTGAGCATATGCATCCCACCCTCTTCTACGGAACCCTGGGGGGAAAAGGGGGAGTGTTCTCTGTTCCATCTTTTCCACAGTTAAATAACTGAATGCAGAAAGGATTCCAAACTCCATCCAAGCCCTTCCCTGTCCTCCTGAAGGAGTCTGACCGTGGAGAGGGGAGTGAAGCACAGCGTCGGTGGCCACCGTGACCTGCCACCAACCCCGAACGCCCCCGCTCGATCCCGCTCCTCCTCCTCCGCCCCATGCCGGAGTGGGGAGGGACACGGGCACGGGAAAGCTCCCAGAAACCCGCGTGTCCCGCTCCGGGCTCCGCGGGACAAGAGGGACGGAGCTTCTGGAGAGCATCCAGGGAAGGGCAGCAAAGATGCTGAAGGGACTGGAGCATCTCCGTGCCCAGGAAAGGCTGAGCGAGTTGGGGCTGCTCAGCCTGGAGAGGAGCCCCAGCTGGGAGGGCCCTCAGCCCTGGCTGTCCCTGGCTGTCCCCGGGTGTCCCAGCAGGGCCCAGGCTGTCCCTGGCTGTCCCAGCAGGGCCCAGATTCTGCTCCGGGAGCCAGCAGTGGCACCAGAGCCACGGGCAAGAACTGATGTACAGCAAGTTCCATCTCAACGAGGAAAAACTTCTTTACCGTGAGGGTGACAGCGCTGGAATAGACTGCCCAGAGAGGGTGCGGAGTCTCGCTCAGTGTAGGTACCCCAGAACCTGTGCGTGCGCTCGGGGATGGCCCCGCCTGAGCAGGGAGGTGGCCCCGGATCGATTCCTTCCAACCTCACCCACTCCGTGATTCTGCGATTACAGTGACCCTGCGATTTCAGTAACTCCGTGATTTCTGCACTCTGTAATTTCTGTGATTCCTCTGATTCCCGTGTCCCTCAGCCCCACACCAAGGCAGCAGCCTCAGGGCTGCGCCGCTGACCCGGCCCCGCTCCCGGCGGGGCAGCGCGGCCCTCCCCAAGCGCTGCCCCCGGCCCGGCTCCATCACGGCACAGGGAGGCCCCGGAAGGAGAAGGAGAGAGGGAAAGGGAGCGGGGAAGAGAGGGAATGGCAGGAAAGAAGCGGGAAGGGGAAGACAGGCAGCACTCACCGCCGCCGCCCCGCGCCGCTCCCGCCTCCTGCCGCCGCCGCCATGTTTGTTGTGCCTCCCCCCGGCCAGGCCCGGCCCGGCCCCGCCCACCGCAGTCTCGCGAGACCCGCGCGCACCGGCGGGAGCGGAGGAGGGGGGCGTTGGCTCGACGTCACGGGGAGTTGGTTGTGACGTCACGCGGGAGGTGGCCCTGACGTCACGGGCCGGGCGCCAAAATGGCGGCGGCGGCGGGAGCTCGGCTGAGGGGCTGCGCTAAGGTGACGCCTCAGGGCGGGACAGGGATGAGGGGACAAGGGAACGCGGCACCGCGTTCTGCGGGGCTGCAGCGCCTCCCCAGCCCGCCGCTGCTGCTGGGTGCGGGTCTCTGACCGGGGCTGGGCATGTCGGGGTGCAGAGGCAGCTCTGCGAGGCTTGAGGGTGGTGGGGAGCGTCCTTCTCTCCTTCTGCCCTGTGGGTTTGTGTGTGGGGCGGCGGGCTTGGGTTTGGCGCAAGGAAAAGTTCTGTGAGTCTTGTGTAATGGTTGTGGGGAGGCAGCAGCGGCCTGGCAGCAGAGGCGCTCTGGGGGCTCCTTTAGTTATAGAGCAGCAAAAGCTCTCCCGGAGGGCGCTGGCACTGCCGGGGAATGACCCCGAGAGCTCCAGCAGCCTTTGCACCGCTCCAGGGATGCCCAGGGTGCGAATTGTGGGGTGTGTGTGCAGGGCCGGTGGCTGCACTGGGTGATGCTGTGGGTCCCTTTCAATTCTTGGTTTTGCTAAACGCACCTGAGGCACTGGAGCTGTGACCAAGACGTGCAGAGACCCCGGGGTTTTGCCATGTGTGCCTTGCTCTGCACGGTGAGACCTTCTCCTGCAGTTCCTGGGAGTGTTGTGGCTCTAGAAGTAAACTGAAATAAAGAAAACCAACCCTAGAAACAAATGCAAGATTCCCATTGGGGAGCTTCTCTGCTGGGAAATAGGAGCTGTGTGGAAAGCAGCTGGGATGGACACAGGAGTGGAAGTCACCAAGGCAAGCAAAGTGAGCTGAGGAAATCATTGCTTTGGGGTTTTTTCTGTTTATATCTTAATGATGCTGCCAGGTCCAGCATTAAAATCTTGTTTTAGATTGTAAAGCAAACAAGGAAAATGGGAGAACTGATCTTTTAAAGAGCTGAGGTGGAGGTAAGAATTGAGATAAACAGAAAAATCAATGTTATCAGCAACCAATTCTCAAAAGCCTGTGTTTAGTAGGGGAGGCAGTCTGAATCCTGTAGCAGCATAAATCACCACCTACAGAAGAAAAGCAGGAAAAAAGGCAGGGAAGCAACAGCCAAGGATTTAAGTAATGCACATGCTCTTTAAATAACTGCCTGAAATTAGTGGTACTACATAGCCTGTAAGAAAAGAAAGGTGCACAATAATGTAGTGACTTGATTGTTTACTTAGTTTTTAAATCTAAATGTGGAACTAAAACGTAATTTCCACACTGAGCTGTTATTCCTCTGGGGCAGCTGTGAGTTGCTGCTCCTTGTATGGGAGGTGCCAGCATTAATCCCATCCCTTGGATGCATCCCATTGGTTTTAAAACTTTTCAAGGTGACCTTTTTAGGAATTTTAGGAATATTCCTTTGCTCCTGCAAAGGAGCAAAGTGTCTCAAACAAGTACTGTCCAAAGCATGGTTGATAAATGCCTGATCCAGCTTGCAGCACTCTGGGGTAGTGGAAGGTGATTCACCTTCCCAGTGATTAACCTTATTTGTGCCCCCATGGAGGAAAACACTCTTTTCTTTGTGCTTGGGAATGAAGCAGTGGAAGGAGCAGGAGGTTTGTGTGTGGTTTGCAGCCCTGTCAGTGCTCAGGAAGCAGCACAGTGTTAAATAGAAATGTGTATGCTCAGGTTTTTCCTTCTCAGCCCTGGCCAAGGACAGACTTGTACAGGTGAATGTTTGCACACCTGGGTGTCAGGTGACCCCAGCATGTTTGCAAATAATCCATTCCTGCCTGACTGCTCCCACAACATGGGGTTTAATCTCTATTAAAACAATGTTTTCTTTCTTTTGTGTGGACCCACAGTAACTCCATCATCATTTGAAAGTGTTGCAGGCCATCCAAATGTATTCATAATTTAGCCCTGCTCACCAGTGGTTGTTTTATGTCACCAGGGGTGTTGAACGTGAATAAACACTGAATTTTCACAGCAATATTTATTTTCTCTATTACCACTTCTGGCTGTTTGTTGTTGTTGGGTTTTATTTTATGCACAGCTGTTTGTGCCACAATCAGAATTTCCTTATCACAGCAGACTTTAGCTTCTTGTCTCCACAAGAGTTCATGGATGTGTTTTCCATCAGTTCTTCAGCCAGGAAGATGACAAGTGTTGAAAGCCAACATGAAAGAGGAGGAATTATTAGAAGGATCAAAGGAATTTTTACTTCCTGACCCCAGATTTCTGCAGGTTTTGGAGGAATGCTGCTGCCACTGTGTGCATTGTGGGCTTGCCCTGTGTTCTGTGAGCTGAGCAGGCGCCTGCTCGGGGCACAGCCAGTCTGTTCCTCACTCTGGGGGTCACAATCACCCAAAAACCTGTGCTGCAGATGAGTTTTTATATCCTCCATGGCCCAGCTGTGTCTCTCCTTGGGGTTTCTGTCAGCACTTGTCCTATTGGGACATTTGCGTCTCCACACTTTGCACTGACAAGGCAGAAGTGGCAGAAATCTGGAGCAGAGATCAGCCCCAGAGTGGCTTTGGGGAGCTGGGGGAGAGAACAGAACCATTGTTCTGTCATTTTTGGGACACAGACTGTGTTCTGTCATTTTTGGGACACAAACTGTGCTTCTTTTCAGGAATATGTTTTAGCTACTGCTGGCCCATTACTTTTTGAGCCAGATCCTTTATGCCAAATTCCTTCAAAATCCTAAGGAATTATTCTGTGTTTGGAAAGCAGATTGGCCTTCATACCAAACTTGCCTTTCTAAAGTCAGATTAAGTCTTTGAACACAAAAGTTTTTAGGTCTCTGAGGGACAAAACTGTTACATTATCTATGTCCTGATAATCATTATGTGTAGCTTTCTCCCTAAAGCCACTGTTATGTTCATTTTTGTGACTTTTGCCATATATTCTTAATACTATTCCCCACAGTAAAATGCTCAGCCTCTGCTCTTTTGGTTGGAGAGCCAATGCTCCTTGAAATTATTGTTATATATTGTGGACAAATGGGGAACATAAGCATAAATCACTTAGTTTTAGTTCCTTCCCATGCTTTTAAAATAAATCAACCAAATAAGACAACATTATTTATTAGTTGTACTATCAACATACTGACTGTGGGATTTTAACTGTGTGGAAATTATCTGTACAGAAGCATTCAAATGCCAGGGCTTTGTCTATAAAATGTGTGCTCATTCTGAAAATCATTAAGTGCTGGGTAAGAATTCAGTCTGAATATAGAAATCCACAGTGCTGTTAAAAGTTAGGCTCTTTCACAACAAAATACCAATAATCCACATGAGGGGCTGTCAGATTGCTTTAGAAACAAGAGCTGCTGGTCCCTAGAAAAGCAGGGAGAAAGCAAAAGTCATTGCATGTGTATTTTATATTTACTCTTATCATTCTTGTTAATGAAAGTATTAATTCTATTGAAATACACTCTGAATTGAGTATTACAGAAGTAGTACTCATTGCTCTGAATATTGCAATAGACTTGCAAAATCATCTATCAAAATAAATACTACCAGCAGGGTTTATTTGCTGTAAACACTAAAATTGGCTTAAAAATGCTTGTGCATACTTTGTAAAATAAAAGTTTGTAAACTTCCATTAAGAAAACTGTTTCATTTTAAAAGAAAAGTAATTAAAGGATATTTTCTTTTAGGACACAGGGGAGGGAAAGGTTATATTTTCTCAAAAGCTTTCAAGCTGAATATTAGATGTAAGTTATATTTCCTAATAATTTACTGAATAAAAGCACTGGATAAAGTTACATGTGGTTGTCTGCATACAAATCTAACTGTTTGCATGTTCTGTGTTTGTTGCCAGCAGCTGAGAAGACACATGCCAGCACACCTGGCTCCTTGGAGGGTTTCTCCCTGTGCTTTTAGATCCTCCAAATCAGAGCTCAAGCCAAATGTAGCCAGTGATGGACTTGCCTGTGCTCCACTTCAAACGTTCACTGAAGAGGAGGCCATGCTGAAAGACATGGGTAGCTATTATCTCTGCTGTTAAAATCCAGAAATAGTTCAAGTAGGAGGGATATTTTAGCTTAAAATTTTGTTTTCATTATTTATTTCCAGTCAAATGTTGAGATTTTTTGGGGGAGTTGTGCTTTATGTCATATGTTGCTTGGACTACACTTGTTCTTCTGACATTTATAACCTGTCAGAAGCACCACATTCCTGGTATATTGATCCCCAAGGAGACTGTTAATTTATTTATTTATGGAATATTTACACATTTTCTCTCTTCTCTTCATTGCAGTGACCAAGTTTGCCCAGGAACGAGTTGCACCTTTCGTGCAAAAGATGGACGAGAATGCGAAAATGGAAGAGTCCATTGTACAGGGATTGTTTGAACAAGGGGTCTGCACACCTTTTCCTAATCTTTTATTTGGAAAGTAACAGCATTTTATGTGTCTCTAACTGTGCCTTGTTCAGATTTATAGCTGAAAAGATTGAGGGATGTAATTCAAACGAACTAATGAATTATTAAAAATTTTGGAGTTGTCAATCACATGACAGCTTTCTTTACAGCATTATCACTCTCCATCTTTTACTGTAATTCTTTTTCCATCTTCCCCATACCACATACTTCACCTTATCTTTTAGTTCCTTGTCTTCCCTCCCTCAATTTTTTTTAATTGGATGCTGGAGAGGCCATGACTCCAAGTGTTGATGGAAAAGAGAACCAATATTCCTCTGTGCCTTACTGGGCAGCCATGAGGACTTAGATTGTTAAAATCCTGGTGTTCATTCCTGGATTCAATTTTCCCCTTTCCAGCTATCAGGGCCAACAAATTTATACATTTGCACCTTTTCCATTTCAGCTGATGAGTATTGAGCTTGGGGAAGAATATGGAGGAACTGGAGCTTCATTTTTTTCAATCATATTGGCAGTGGAAGAATTGGCCAAAGTTGATCCAGCTGTGGCTCTTGTGTGTGAACTCCAAAACACTCTGACAAATAAGTTGTTTACCACCTATGGAACAGAAGAACAAAAGAGAACTTACCTGCCCAGGGTGTCCAAAGATACAGTGAGTCAAAGTCTTACTTGACTTAACTATTGAAATTATATTATTGTTTAGTAATGTTAGTGGGGATTTTTTTTTTCAGTGGCTAATGTGTGTCTGCAGCTCTGGAAAATATGTGTGAACTTTGAAACACTGGTTAGAGCTGAGATCTGTGGTGATGTAGATACATCCTGTCATCAGTAGCTGAGAGGTAAAAGTGGAAAGGCACTTATTAGTTTCATTAAAATTTAATTTACTGTGGAAAAGAACTGTAAAGCAGTTGACTTTGAGAGATGTGTAATTACACAGTGTTTCTATTCTTAATCTTCATAGCTGAAATTCAGTTACTCTAATGCAATAGGTTAAAGTGTTTGAATTTAAGAGACTTAAACTGGCTTATAAGTATTTTCCTTATAGGCTTTATTTATATTTGTGGAAATTAAATTGGCTTTTTCCCTTCCCTTGGCAGTTAGGGAGTTTCTGTCTGTCAGAGGCTGGCTCTGGCAGTGATGCTTTTTCCTTGAAGACTCGAGCTGAAAAGAAGGGAGACTACTACATTATCAATGGCTCAAAGATGTGGATTAGCTTGGCAGAAGATGCAGGAGTTTTCTTTGTCATGGCAAATACAGACCCATCCTTAGTAAGTTGCCACAGAATTCTTGCATTTCAGTGACAGCTGCTGATATATGAAACTGTGGATTTTATACTGATAATCTGATGTTAGAGGTTAATACTCTCTGCACCTTTTCCTAGCTGACTTCAAACCTTTAAAAATATTCCCCAACAAAACTTGAGAACTTGGTGAGCAATTTAATAAATTCTTCCAACCAGGGAAAATAAAAATATCAGGATTATGGTTGTTTAGATGAAGAGCACAGCACTGGTGGTGTTCTGAGTAACAGGACTCAGTCTTACATTTTTCCAACCTTTCTGACTTAGCTGACAACTTCCTGTTATTAAAAAGCAAAATGGAAAGCTAAAAAGTATTTTATAGTCAAATATGTCCAGTAAAAAATTACATAACTGAATATGGAAGTAGTAAGTTTGTGCCCAATCTGGGTGTAGGTGTAGATTTTGAGGGATATTGGTATGAAAACCAGTTTTTGATTGTTTTTAATTCCCCCCAGGGCTACAGAGGAATTACCTGCTTCGTAGTGGATCGCAACACAGAGGGGCTCCAGGTGGGGAAAAAGGAGGACAAGCTGGGCATCAGAGCATGTTCCACCTGCCCTGTCACCCTGGACAACGTGAAGGTATTGTCAGTTCAGCTCTTCCAGCATAATGTGTGTGCAGCTGGAGCCTGGCCACACATAAGGAAAGAATATTAACTAAATTCCCTATTTTTTTCCCTTGGACACACTGATTTTTGGGCATATTTAGCATCTTCCTTCTGCAGAAGTCTAGAGAGGGGTTTTGGATTTCTTAAATTTTGATGTAATTTCTTAAATTTTGATGTAATTTTTTTCTCAGTCATCAGTTTATAGCCATGGAATGCTCTAATCAGGTATCCTAGGAATCAAACTGTGGTTTGTGTTTTATGCCTTCACTTATGAGGAACAATTGATAAAACTTGTCAACCCTTTCAGTAGTTGCAAAGCAGAACAGAGCAGGAATAATTGGGTGGTTTTGTTTTTTAGGTTCCTGAGAACAGTATCCTGGGACAAGTTGGACAAGGCTATAAATATGCCATTGGAATGCTCAATACTGGCAGGATAGGGATTGCTGCACAGGTGGGTGATTTGGTTTCTTACTGAGCACAGCCAGGATATCATTTGAGTCTGGACTGAAATTTGTGGAATATTTAAACTGTTTGGAAAATACTTTATTAAAAGCTCGATTGCCACTAGATGTCACTGTTCCCGTAGCAAAGTTACAGCCAAGATGGGAACAGCTGCCAGTGGGAAAATCCTCCTGTGGTAACACAAGCAATAGACTTCAAAAACATTAAATGGCAATTAGCTTCTCTTTGGTCGTTAACTTATTGCTACTGAGCTATGTCCACGTTCTTGTCTTCCACTATGAAAATTTATTTTACAAAGAAAACTAACTTTGGAAACTTTAACACACTGAAATGTATAAATTAATGCTTCCAGCTGGGATTGTATGGGGCTGGCAAATGTAACCTAGTGCTAACTGTTGCTTTCCCAACTTGTTTATAAAGTCAACTTATTTTTAAAATAAATGTGATTTTCTCTAGCAGAGCTGTTCCAGTTCATTGTTGTGTTTGAAAATTACACTGTATGGCATCTTAGGGGAAATATTTACTGACATTGTAGTTATTTCAAAGTGCTGTATTTTGCTGTAAAGTCAGTTTGTACTTCAGAATGCTGCTGATCTCAGTGGAAATCAGGTTCAGCCCCAGAATAAAATTACTTGTCATAAGTTTTTATATTTTTGATTTACTTTAGAAAGTAATCTTTTCTTTGTTTATACCTTGTTGTGCAATATTTCTGTAGTACCAATCTCCTTTATCTTTTGCCCTGGTTTGCAGACAGACCAGAAGAAATCATCTTCATGAAACTGAGATTTTCCACATGGCAATACTCTATGCTGATAATTGGGCTGGCTTTTCCATCATTTCTAAAGATTACCTCTGATTAAACTTTGTCTGATATGGCATTTAAAAAGGGCTGTGGGCCTCACTGTTCCCAGAGATATAAATAATATAAAGGCTCTGCCAGTAAAATACACGGTCTGGACTTTACTCTTAATTACTCCAAGTTACACCTTAATTAAAAGCTAAGGTCAGGTAGTTGTTATATCTTAATTACTGCCTTCTTGGCACCTTCAAATTAAGAGAAATGGACTTGACAAGAGCAGCAGCTCTAAAGCCCTGTGGTATTGAGTTTAGTTTTGCAGTTGTAATAGTTTTAAAAGATAATGAAGATCTTATAAGAGGTAATTGTGGCTTTGAAAACAGTTTCAGATGGTTTTAGTGCAAGGCAGCTGCAATATTATTACAGGTGCTGAAGTTGATGTACTTTGTTCTTACAATTTATCTAAGGAGATGACAAATCTGATAATGGGGCTGATTAGCAGCAGACTGCAAAATGTTTTCTTTTATTTTTTTCCTATGTATCATTTTTTTCTGTTGTACATCATTCAAGGTAGTTTTTCTAAGCTGTCTGATGTGACACTTGACTGCTTCTGCCTTTGTCAAAAGACAAAATTGATTGAAATTCTTTTACAATTGTTCTGCAGAGTTGGAAGATAGTGCAAGAAATGTTCTCTCTCCTTCCACACCACTAAGTTTCTTACTTCTGAAATAAATTGCTAATTCTGCCAATTCAGTCTGGTGTCCTCTAGAAAATGAGAAATTATTTTGCTTATGAAAATAGTTTTGATTAATAATTCAGATTATTTTTCCTTTAATAGGGTAATGTAAATCTATAGATCTTCAGTTTACAATCATTTTCTTACGCAATTACAAATTATCCAAAAAATTAATATTTTTACAATTACAGTTGACCCTTAAGTTTTGTTCAAAAAATGAGTGGTAGTGTTTTCACAAATACTTGCCTATGGTAAGAAATGGGCATGTAAAAGGTTTGTTCCTCAAACTTATTTTTTTATAACTCACCTCAGTTTGTGTGATAACTGTAAAATTCTGGCTCCTAGGATTCTCTATACAAATGTTACCAATATCTAGGTAGGAAGAAAATAACTTTTCTCCTGGATATCAACCTGCCTGACCAGAACATGACCAATTATGATCACCTCCATTAGGTGCACTCAATGAATCAATTTTTTTTGACCTAATTCTTATTTTTCCTTACAGATGTTAGGACTGGCCCAGGGGTGTTTTGACCGTACAGTTCCCTACACAAAGGAGAGAGTCCAGTTTGGGAAGAGTGTGTTTGATTTCCAGGTAATTGTTAATGGGATGGTTCCTCCAAGAGAGAATAGTGACCACAGTAAAAAGTAAAATTAGTATTATGATTTGCATAATTCATGTTCCACTTCACGTGTTGTCTCTCCTCCTCAATATTTGAGTGTTTTTCAAAAAAATTTCTGGATGAACATTCATCTGCCATGTGAAATTCAGCAATTCAGTGACTTTGCAAGTGCCACAGAAATAATTTAAAACTTAAAAATATTATTGATATATTCCTTTTGCTTGATAACTTCTTTACATACTTTGAAAATAATACACATGGAACTCCCTTCTGATTTTAGTATCACACTCTACTGAATGTCCTCCAGTTTTTATACCCTTTCATGAGGTGTAGGGCAAGGGCTTTTTCTGGAGACTAGAAATGATAAAAAGATGAGGAAAACTGAATTATTAGATTTCCTGTGTTGTACAAAGACATTTAGTTTTCATTATAATATCTGTTTCTTACAGCGAAAAAGACTCTTTGTTGCAAAAATGATGTATAGTTTAATAAGGAAGATACATAATTGTAATTACTCTGGTAATTTTCTTGTTAAAAGAAACCTACATCTCAGCTGAAGAGAAGGAACATTAGCACTACTCATAATTTATGCAAATTTTAGGAAGCACTCATAGATACCTAGGAAATGATTGGAACTACGTCTTTTGAATGGGAAATGGAATTTATAATTGCCAAATCATTTTGGTATTTTGACCTGCCTATATATTTCTGCAGATCTGAGGGAATGGTGTTAATGTTCTAATAAGATGAAAGATTTCATTGTGTTTTAGACTACTAAATGTTCATTTTCAATGATCATAATATTTGGGTGTTCTTAAATAAACCCATTCTTCTGTAATACCATTCAGATGTGAGCTCCACCACCTCTTTCCTTCCCCTTGAATCCATTCCTCAGTCGTGTCCTCTGTACCTTTAAGCTGCTTCTAAATCTTGTCTTGTGCCTCTGGGGCAAGGAAAGGAGTTGTCACCTTGCTAGTTCTCCACTTGTATTTAAGAAATATTTGTTTACAAGTCTTCCTTGGCTAAGCTCATTAGGGAACCAGACCTGCTTTTGTCTCAGTGAACAGTTGCAGAATGAAAAATGCAGCTCTGTCTTCCTCATGCCTTTGTAATCCTGAGGAGGATGTTAACATTGGGAAAAAATGATCCTTTTTATTCCCGGGTTTAAATAGGCAACCCTCTGTCCAGTCAGGCAAAAAGAACCCCAGTACTCCTGAATCCAAGACCAGGAAAGGGGAAAAAGAGGACTGCAGTTCCTGAGAGCACTTCAGTGGCCAAGGAGTGTTCCCAACCTCTGTCAATAAACACAGAAGGAACATTGAATTGTTGGAACCCAGGAAATTCCTCTGACTGCCCTGGAGGACTTGAGACCCTGACAGGGGGCTCAGAGACCTTGGCATGGAGTCAAAAACACCTGTGCCTTCGATTTTAACCCATGGAGACAATTACCAAATTGTGCAAAGAGTTACAAGAGTTTGAATAGAATGATAGTGAATTTATCACCCTGTGAAAATGTAGAATTTTGAGGTTTTAGAACAGGGGTTCAGGAGGCAAGATGGAGGGATTTGGACATGTCCTGTCCTTTCTCCTGTTTCTTCTTAGCCTCCATCTTCTGCTGTGATGGTGGCACTTTTGGATTGGTTTAGAGTAGAGACAAACTGTCTAACATAGGTGATGGGTATTGGAAAATTATTGTAAATAATGCACATGCAGTTTTTAGTATAAAAAGATAACACCACCCCAAGGGTGGTCAGTGTGTCACAGACCAACGTGCTAGACAGACCCCAGGAAAAGAATGTTCTAGATAACAGAAAATAAACCTTGAGAGCCAGAGCTGAGGAATCCTGACTCCTCCTTCAATTGTGGGGCTGGGGAAAAGAGACTTTCTAACACCCCGGGGTCATCTCAACCACAGAGACCCCGTCACAGAATTACTTCCCACCTGGACCTGATGTCTTTATTTTAGAGTGCATTGCATGGTGAGCAGGATGGTTGTTGGGCTGTGGCTCTGTATGGGTGCTGTGCTGCCCTTGCAGGATCTGTGGCTCTGTGTGAGTGCTGTGCTGCCCTTGCAGGGCCTGTTGCTCTGTGTGAGTGCTGTGCTGCCCTTGCAGGGGCTGTGGCTCTGTGTGAGTGCTGTGCTGCTCTCTCAGGGGCTGTGGCTCTGTGTGAGTGCTGTGCTGCCCTTGCAGGGGTGTGAGTGCTGTGCTGCCCTTGCAGGGGCTGTGGCTCTGTGTGAGTGCTGTGCTGCCCTTGCAGGGGCTGTGGCTCTGTGTGAGTGCTGTGCTGCCCTTGCAGGGGCTGTGGCTCTGTGTGAGTGCTGTGCTGCTCTCACAGGGGCTGTGGCTCTGTGTGAGTGCTGTGCTGCCCTTGCAGGGGCTGTTGCTCTGTGTGAGTGCTGTGCTGCTCTCACAGGGGCTGTGGCTCTGTGTGAGTGCTGTGCTGCTCTCACAGGGGCTGTGGCTCTGTGTGAGTGCTGTGCTGCTCTCACAGGGGCTGTGGCTCTGTGTGAGTGCTGTGCTGCCCTTGCAGGAGCTGTGGCTCTGTGTGAGTGCTGTGCTGCTCTTGCAGGGGCTGTGGCTCTGTGTGAGTGCTGTGCTGCTCTCACAGGGGCTGTGGCTCTGTGTGAGTGCTGTGCTGCTCTTGCAGGGGATGCAGCACCAGATTGCCCAGGTGGCCACGCAGCTGGAGGCGGCCAGGCTGCTGACCTACAACGCGGCGCGGCTGGCGGAGGCGGGCAGGCCGGCCATCAAGGAGGCCAGCATGGCCAAGTACTTCACTGCTGAGGTACCTGAGCTCCCTCACTGCTGCCAAAGCTCCTTCTGCTACCCCCTGTGTACTCGGGATTCATCTTGGCTGTGGAAGCTCTGCGTGTTCTTTTATCTGTGTAAAAGATACCATGCCAGGGATGTGGCATGATAAAAGCGTGTATTTTTATCATGCCACATCCCTGGAGGTGTTCCAGGCCAAGCTGGGTGGGGTCTAGGGCAACCTGGGCTAGTAGAAGGTGTCCCTGGCCATGGCAGAGGGGTTGGAATGAGATGGGTTTTAAGATCCCCTCCTGTTGGGGAAGATGAAACAGGAAAGCCTTATAAATATGATTGTCTGGCAAAAGATTTTGAGAATATAGAAACTCTAAGGGAGATTGAAATGAAAGCAAGCTTTGAGACACCTTAGTTACTGAACAACTGGAAAACAATGGTATTACTGGCTGAAAGTAATCTCTTTCTGATTAAACAATACCCTCTGCTTGCAGGCAGGTCCAAGGGTCTGAGCAGACCCTACTAGCTTGGCAGAAGGGGCCTAAAGAGGAGCTTTTAGGGATTAAAATGTAACACAGTATGGTAATGTAATGATTCTTATAGGCTGTATGTAAATGCTATAGGATTTGTATATTGTACTAGATTGGTTAGTGAGAATTAGAATATTCAACACAGAAGATAATTTATTGTATTGTAATGGGAACCTCACTCTCTTACCTTTTTAGCTGCCTTACCCTCCTTCTCTCTTACCCTCTCATCCTCTCTACCCCTCTCTTCTCTCAGGCCTGCTCTGAGCTGTGGCTGGCAGCTCCAAGCAGGGCTCTGCACCCAGGCCCTTTGCAATAAACCCCAAGTTCCACAACCTGGCTGCACAGATCTCTCGTCTCCATCCCCTGACGCTCCTACACCCTCCAACCCAACCCATTCTGTGTTTCTCACTCCATGCACAGAATCTAAAATAAGTCACCAAAGAATAAGCTGCTCATGACCATAAATAAAATCTTTAAAACCAACCAACAACACTAAAAGAGGAAAGTGAATTCATACTTTCACTTTTCAAGAAAGATTTAATTTTCTCAGAAATCTTATTGTGGCATGAGAAATGACACTGGAAAGAGTTCATTTATGACCGTTTCAGCTCTGCTGGTCACATCTGTGAGTCTTAAAATGGCTCAAAACTGGATGACTTTTCCCTCTTTGCATACCACTGCTATTCTTTTGCACAGAGCAGCATAGAAACTATTATAAAACAATTACTGAACTCCTGATGTCCTCTGGTTTCTGTTGTTTTAATCTTAAAATGGCTTGCTGAAGATGAATACCAAAATGCCCATCCTTCTTCCCTCCTGTTCTAGTCACTGCTTAATTCCCTGTTTTATTATTAATCAGGTACAAAGTATAAGTTTTACTGCTACTGTCTGAAGTTTAATCCTGTAACTCTGAACCTCTCTTCATAGGTTGCAACACTGACAACCAGTAAATGTATTGAATGGATGGGAGGTGTTGGATTCACCAAAAATTTCCCAATAGAAAAGTACTACCGTGACTGCAAGATAGGTGAGTGCCACTTTCTTACCAAGTCTCTCTTGTAGGTTTGGTGCTATTAAAGTTTCAGGAGGAAGTCCTGGCTTTTTTCCTCAGGATATTTTTCCCTTGAGACTGTATCAACACTAATTCAAAAGCTCAGATATAAAACTTTAGGTATAAATGTATGTACATGCATAAAATGTTGCTTTAGATACCAACAAAATACAGACACAGTCACTGTTTCCCATTCTATTAAGAAAATTTCTGTGAAAAAAAATAATTTAAAATACAGTCATTGGCTTTAATATCTGAATCCATGTGGAGTTCTCTTTTCAAGGCTTTCTTGTTCATCAGGATAATCCTTGGACACAACTGTTTGATATTTTTAACAATATTACCCTTTGGCTTTTATTACAACAACATTTGGAACTTATTCATTTTTTTGGCTATTTAAGACTTGCTTTTCAGGAAAATGTCTTTGCATTATGTGTTGCCAGCCAGAAAAGTGCTTTTATTTTTATAGATAATAAAATATGAATGTTTATAATATTATATAAATAGTTACAATTCTGTGCTAGTACTTGGACAGAAAAGCTTCCTTTCATAATTGTAAAGGTTCTCACTGGGCTTTAGGATGATATTTTGATCTCTCTTCATAAATTCACTCTGGGTTTAGAATCTATTAATTTGTTTTCTTCTGATTTCAGGTACAATATATGAAGGAACTTCAAATATCCAGTTGAGCACAATTGCAAAGTTCTTAGCACAGGAGTACTGAAACCATAAGGACTTCCTTCATGCTATATAAAAATTATTTCCCTTAACACTAATTGTAAATTTATTGGTAAATACAGAAGGCATTGATGGCATCATAAATAAGAATACACTATCACAGTGAAACCATAGGGAAAACCATGAGTTCCCCATTTCAGCAGAGGGAGTGATTCATGTGAAATCATGAATTCCACATTCAAATCCAAACTTCTTTTTGCCTGAGACACTTCCAAGCACTGGATTTAGCTCCCATAAGTCATGCCAGCAGTTCACCTCCACCTGGGGATTTCAGATGAAAACAAAGGAATCCAAATCCCTGGAATCCAAATCCCTGGAATCCAAATCCCTGGCATTTCTGGTTTTCCCCCTGGGAGAAGGGACTCTCCATGAGCAGCAGAGCTGGTGTGGGGTGGAGCTGCACTTGGGGTGTGCATTAGCATGGGGTGCAAAGAGAGGGAATTGATGCTTTCCTCTCTCCCAGGTGGAGTGATGTCTGTGGAGCTGCTGTAATTGGAGTCATTTTTATAGCAGCCCTCAGTGTGTTCTTAAGGATATCTTTGTAATTAAGCCCTTGCAGCCCCAATTTGTACTCCTGAAAGGTGGATAATATCCACCTCCCTTTCCAGCCTTCTCAGCTGTTAAGGGTTTTAATCTAAGAGCCTATTTATAGTTCTCCTTTCATAAAAGGTTGAGTTGAAATCTTTCTGAAATCGGGTTAAAAAAGCTCTAGTAGTCCTGCAAAAGGACAGATATAAGCTGGGTAATGGGAGTGCTGTGATTCTACCTCCCAGTGGCCTTTCCACATTCAATGCATTTTACAAACTTTAAAGGGGGGCACTGTTAATTTGCAGCCTAGAATTCCTTGCTCCTGGAAGTTAGTGGTTCTCCAGCACAGTTTTTCCCTTTTTTAAGAGAGAAAAAAGGGCAGGGGGTTGGGAAGTATTTGCTTTTTTTATTTGTCTTTGTTTACTCTAAAATTAGACATTTTATTTACAGCAGAAACCTCTTCAGTGCTGGAGAGCTAATTAACTAATAATCAAGAGACAGGAAGCTTAATATATGAAAAATCATCCTAATTGCTGTAATTGGCAATCTGTTTCAAGTGTTTTGGGGAGGGAAGGATTGGTTTTCTGGTTTTGGCTGACTTAAAGGAATCTCATTTTTAAAGCTTGCCTTTCACTGATGATTCACTCTGAGAGGAGCTTAGAACATTACAGACTGAGACTCCCAGAGGATTTCCTAGCAAAACCAGGGCAAGTGACACTTAACAAGTGGGATTTGTAAAACAAGCAGTGCCTTAGACAAAGAAACAAGCAAGGATGAAAAGCACTATTAAAAAGTTCTCTGACTTCAAAGGGAAGTAACTGCTTTAGTGAATTAATCCCTCTATGTACACACTTTGCCTGGTAATGGGCAAAGAATTATTGTGGTGATTATCCTTGTGCCAATAAAAATGCCTCTCCCATATCATTTTGATCAAGAGCTTTGAGATTTACAAAAATACAAGAGTAGGGAGGTAGGCTAGATGGTTTCTGAAGTTTTCTTCTAGCAATATTATTATTAATCATTATTATTATTATTATTATTAATGCATTTCAGATTTACTTGCAGACTTTCTTTCAGCTGAATTGAAACAGCTGGGGAAATTTAGATTAAGAATTAAGACTAGTCTTAATTCTAATTTAGATTAGAGTTAGGACTACAGACACCACAACATTTAACTACAGTTATTCTGCTCAACACAGTCTGTCTGTGAATCCAAAATAATCAAAACCACACTGCAAAATGCTGGAGTTAGTGCTGATTGCTGTGCTGAGTTGTGGCAAGGTGAGGCAGCCCTTGGCTGCTGAGGTTTAATCTGCTTTGCTCACATGAGTGTCCACAGAAAACAGGGTTTGGATTTTGCTGTGATCTCCTGGTTTGTGACACTCTCAGCTTGGCATCTGCAGTTCTGTGTGACACTGGCAATACTTTACTGATTGAATACAGTGCCAGAAGCAAACCCTTTGTGGAGGAAAATGCAGAGCTCTTTGAAGGACTGTTGAGGGCTGGATATTCAGGATTATGTAAAAAGACTCTCTTTGTGTAGAACTGTGTCAGGTATCCATTTGAAAAAATAACCAGGGGAAAATGAGATTAATGTGATTCCTGACAGTCTGATATGGGATGCCTGAGTCCAGCAAACAGCCTGAACATCCTCAGCAGCAATTCCACAGCAGCTGATGAGCTTTTCTTCTCAATAAAGCAAGGTCAAGCCTTTAACTAATGTTACAGCTGTAAATATTTCATGTCTTTGTTATGTATGCTGTATTTTGTACACAGTTTTGAAATAAATAAATATTATGTTGTATTTATGTACAAAGTTTTGTGGAGGAGTATGTGCACAAATCAATTACAACCCCTGAGTAACTTTGCTTGCTGTTTTAAGAGGACAGGTACCTGTGTGGAGAGCATTGGCTGCTCTGGTCATTCACTGATTGTGGGGAGAGTCCCAGAATGGTTTGGGTTGGAAGGGACCTGAAATCCCAGCCCTGCCATCTGAGCTCAGCTGTTTGCTTAGGAATGAGGAGTGCTGTGCTGTTGTCCAGGAGCTGCCTGTGCTCCCAGCCCCTGTTCTGCTTTGGGACAGGCATTTTTGGGTGGTCATCAATGGCAATTCTATATTTGCCACCGTGGGTACAGGCTGCAGAGCTAGTGTGGGCAATGCTGGGAGGCTTTCTGAGCTTTTAAGCTGCTTTATGTACTCCAGATGTATTTTATTAGTGATTTTTCTTTTTTTATGCCTTTAGTCCATCCAGTCTGTTGTCCTGGAACAGCAACTTCAATATCAAGTGTTTCATGTGAGCTTCCCTGGTTAGAAGAAAAGACCTGTATTAAGAATGTATTAAGAAGTGCCTGAGTTTTATTTTTTATTTGATATAATGTTTGTATATGAGTTCATGGTTCTCTGGTAATGTGCCATTTAAAATTGTTACCAGATCTTGCAGGTTTTGTACCAGGCTGGGTCATGACAGCTTTCTCTAGCTCTGTTCTGCTTGGTGATCAAGGCAGATTTCACTACTTTAGGAAATACTCAAATACAACATTTTGTATCATCTTTTCTATGCTGTTGTTCTTTCTTTCATATTTTCTTTTCCCCATGTAAAGATTGTGTTAGAAAAGGCTTCCATCAACTACAGAGTTATTGTTCTTTGGGAGCCTTTTGCTATGCAAAGACTTTTCTAATTAACATGTTATTGCATTTCCACTTGAAAATCTTTTGGTGAGAGACACATTTCAAGTTCTTCTACCAAGCCAAGCTCGACTGGAAGCCCAGTCTGTTTTGAAAGCAGCTGCCTGACTTCCCTGAGCTGGTACTGGATACACAAAAGCTGAAGAAATGCTTTTCCTCAGCCCCAGAATGTATTCAGGGTAACTAGAAATAACCACTGTGTTCCCTAATAGCTTGTTTATTGTTCAAAGGAACATGCAGTGTACATTGTAACATTTTTTCTGGTGAAATATTTAGAAATATAAATCAAAAATATGTGCAGTCTCACTAGACAGTAATAGCATTTTTATATATTTTGTCTTTCAAGATCATTTGGATTTACATCTTTCTGAAGCTATTCTTCCTCTCAGTAACTGTAGAGCTGCTAACACTGCAGGACTTAGACAAACTAAAAAAAGTCAAGTTTTTAGTGATTCCTTTTTAGTGAGGCTAAAGAGGGGCAGTTTGCTGCCTTCAGCCAGGGACATTCAGCCAAGTCTCAAGCAATGACCCAACCCTCAGTGGAGCAGAATCATTTTCTGATAATCTTTCTCATCACATCAAGTTTGCCACAAGACTCTCGGATTTTTTTTGGCCTGAATTTTTCTCAAGGACACCCTGTAAATTGTTCTGTTCCTTAATTTGCATCCTAAACGTGCAAATTAATTGCAAATTTTTCAGTACAAACAGAGCAGGTTTTAATTTAACACTGTGTTGTTGAGGTTTTCTGGTTTTGTTTAGCTCATTCCCAAAAACATGAGAATTGCATGTTTAACATTAGCTTCTCTGGACACTTTTTGGTTTTCTGTAGAAGAAATTTGCTAAACTGCTGTAAAAATAATCCAGGAATAATTAAAAAAGAAAAGTTAAGGTTCTGGAAGCACAGTTAAATAGTGAAAAACTCCAAAGAACTTGTTTGTTCAATGGAGCTGCTGAACTCCATTGGTCCTCTCAATGCCTGTCCAACCAGGCTTTAGAAGGAAAATATTTTTCTGGGTTTAATTGCAGCAATGTCTACATTAGATTGATAAGGCAGTTTATTTTGCCTGTTGCTTGAATAATAAAAGCTGGATTCAGCAGGATATTTGTCATAAAAAGCATTTGAGTGCCATGCAGGATTCACAGTTTCCAAGGACCAAGGGAAGGTGCAGCAGCAGTTCTTCCATTTATTGCTGGAAGAATTTTAGCTCTACTGTGCTTTGACTCCAGTGATCCAATTTGCAGAGATAAACAATTCTCTGGCAGTAATGCAGCTTGCCATTATTTAATAATTATTTAAAATGTGCCTTGTTACCCTTGTGTAAGAATCTGGGCTGCAGGGGAGTGCTCTGATTCTTCAGGGGCTGACACAGCACTGGGTTAAAGCACCCCATGGTCTGGTGTCTCAGACTGTTCTAATTTAATAGCAAACCTTCTCTATCCTGCTGCTTCTATTTAGAAGTGTCCAAAAATCTTTTTTTTTTTTTCTTCCCAACTGTAAAAGCCTTCTGGCACTAAATTACATCTATTCCTTGACTGAAACATATCTGCTCCATGCTAACCTCATTATCCAGGAATGATTTCTAGAAGAGGAAGTGAAGAATAATTAAATCATTCCTAACTGAAGGAAATGCTTCGCAGAACTATACAAATTCCAATTTGGCCAAGATGCTGTGGTTTCAGATTCTATTTCTGGGAAGGGCAGAGGGACAAACAGTTATTTTTGGAGCCAGGGGCAGCTGGGTTCTGGCTGCAGTTTTCTCTCTTACCTTGAGCTGGGACATCCCTGCTGAGGAGGGAGCACAATTCCTGCCACCACCCCCCTCAGTACCTGCCCTGATGGGAGTTCTGGTAAATTAAACTCATCCCCCTTGCTGCAGGTGTCACCTGCTCTGCTTGGTGCTGGTTGAGACCCTGAATTGGGGCATTTTCCTGCAAAATCCTGCCTCAGCCCTGATCTGAAGCAGCCACTTGTCAGCAGTGCTGCCCTTGCTGCCAACACAGCTGTGAGGGGACACACACTTCCCCCACTCAGCCTGGGACACAGTGCCTGGAATAACATCAGGATGGGATTTTGGGGTTAAAAATGAACTTGCTGTGTTTGCGCTCAGCCTGGGCACAGCCCCTCATGGGGCTCTGTGCTCACATCTCCATATTTTCACATTTTTCCATCTGCAAATCTCACTCTTCCAAAGCTTAAGGCAAAAAGGAGGTAAAAAACATCCATCCCAACTAGCTCTTTTTATGTGGGAATGTTTGCAAGTATATTAGTGATGTGTAATTGATTTATTAATTGGGAAATAAACAACCAGCATGCTGGAAGAACAGCTTTTCAGTGCTCCACAACTTTGGTCTTTCAAGGAATCAGATCACTGAAATGAGTTATGCATTCAAGAAATCCACTTAGAATTAAGAACATATGTCCTACTTTCCCAGCTTTTCCTTTAAAAGTTGCATATTACAATAATGGAGTGTAAAGAGTAAACTTCAGTGATTTGCAAAAGGCACCAGCCTTGTGCCTTTTCCAAACTGGTTGATTTATGTGCTGTTTGCTGTTTTTGAGAACACAAAACAATTAATTCATGTGTGAAAAGAACAGTGAATTAATCCTAGAGAGCCCTGGAGCCTTTAAAGACCTGAATCATATGTTGAGCTCGTTTAAAACTTGCATAAGAAATTAATGTAGAATAAAGCCCTTTAATTTGAAAAGTGCATCTATAGTAGGTGTCCCTAGGATATCTTCTGGATCATTATTCAGAAAGGTTAAGGAGGACTTTATTTTTTCCTTTCTTTCTTTCTTTTTTTCTTTTTTTCCCCCTTATATTCAGTAGGTATTTTCCAGTTTGCAGCTCAACGTGGTGCATTTCAACTTACAAAAAGGCAGAGATTTTAAAAAGAAACGGGGAGCTTTTTATTCACCTTCCACTTAATTTCCTTGCTGCCTTGCCAGTCCCAGCTTAATGAATGTAATTGCTACCTTTGATGAAAATACTATTATCAAGATCACACATTACATTGGAAAACAGTTTTTCTTTAAACACAGCTACTGCAGTCTCTAATTATGCATGTAACAAGTGGCTCCTGAACAAAAGAGCATGTTGTCTACAATTGCTAGGAATTGGAGCAAGGCAAATTTGAACAAAGAACAGATTAGATTTGCTCCATGCTCCACAAAGCCCATTCCCCTGATTAATTTCCTGCAAAAACTAAAACAATTCTCTCTTAAAAGAAACTAACCCTCATCCCCAGAATGATCCATATGCCATTTGTGTCAATCTATATGATGATAATGGCTACAGATTTAAATTATTAACTATTAGGTGGAGTAAAATAGGAAAGCTCTTTTATAAACTTACCTTTTCATATGTAAATAAGCAGTACAAGGACTTAAGGAACAAAAACCTGACTTTTCTGTGGAAACCAGGAACAAGAAAGCACCCAGTAACTGAAAGTCTGAATTGTGCATGTATAATCCAATTATTTTGTCAGTTTGCTCTGTGCTCCGTGTTCTGCACAGGCACTGCAGCAGGAGAACCAATGTCCTGTTGGGTTTTCCAAGGATGACACATTTGAGGGCTGATTTCCTTGTTTCCATTTGAGGAGAGTTCTTCTGAAAAGGCTTTCATTTAATTCCCAAAACAAATCATTTTGTCAACGGGGTTTGATGAGCCAAAACCAGATTTGGAGATGTACTTTGCTATCATTCCATGGAAAAGCAGGTAAAATTTTGAACCAGTACTCAGATAAAATCCTGGAGCATGGATTGAATTGTTTTTTGGTATTTCTAATCCAAGGAATTAGTCACAGCAGTTTAGAACACAGTGTTATTTTTCATCCCTACCTGTATTGATCCAGGATCCCTAGCTGTGCTACAGGATGCATATAAACCACACTCAGGTGGGTAAAAGCCAAAAAAAAAATAAAGAATATGCTCCAAGGTGTTTACAAGCTGGCTTAGGACTGGGTGTGAGCTAATACAAACCAGAGTCTAGATTATTTTTAAGCAAAATAACCAGCTAATACAAACCAGGGTCTAGATTATTTTTAAGGAAAGTTGATGATCTTCTGTCCTAGAAGGAAATAGCAGCAGGCATGGTGGTTTTGGTGCCAGCAGTGGCAAATTGAGGGGGCAGAGGTGTGTGTAATAGCAGCCTGCTTTTCTTTCCACAGAGCTGCCAGGGTCTTTGTGTCCTCAAAATGTCACTGCAGAGATCCCAGGGACAGTCCTGCCCCTGCCACACCTGTCATTTATCCCTCTCACTCCCAAAACCTGCTTTGGTTTGGGTTATCACAGTCCTTCCCAGTTCACATTACTTATAGTCATATAAAATCTTTAAAATCTACCCTGCAGATCAGAAAAAAAACCCCCAAAAACCAAAACCCTTCCTAATTTTAAATGTGGATAGAATTAATCAAGATGTAATTATGACACCAAATGAAATTACTTGTAACATAAAATCCTCCTTCACCATCTTTAAGAAACTGAATTAAAGAAAATGTAAGACATTTCTTAGAAATAAAAATAATTTCTGTTTCCAGACAGTTTTTCCAGATACTGTGGGTCTTCTGATGTTGGGACACCACAGAGCCTGCACTGGTGAGAAAAACCCATGAGAACAACCCTGTGGTTTTGAGGCTTCTGGCTGCAAATATCTTGTGACAAAACAGAGCAGGCCTATAATTACTACCTGGGGAAGCTGGAAAACAAAACCAATATATCCACAAAATCCAGAATAACTCTTGGTTTAGTTCCCTGTGTCCCCTCAAACAATTTGAAAGCAATCTCATGAGGCTGGGGCAGCACCTTTGGGTAGTTTTCTGAGAAAGTGTCAGGGTGTGAGTTTTTCTCCTTCTAGACACAAATCCATTGTTCATCTCTTGTTTTAATGTAGCATTTGCTCAACACACTGCAAAAAAGCTGGCTGGGGAGCTTGGCAATATTCCAGGGGCACTTGGAATATTTATCCCATCCTCACACTGTCCCTGTTTGGGTCTCACATCAGCCAAAAGCAGAAGTTTAGCACAGTTCCTGGTGGAACCCACTCATCTGTGTTTTTCTAGGTGTGATGTAGCAGCTAATAATGCACTTTTTTAGCACAGACATCATCTGGAATAAGCATTAATTCACAAAATCCTTCATGGCCCCTGGTGCAGGGGCTATGTGGGGACACAGCAGATTTCTCTGGGGGTGGGATGCACCTGATTTCTCTGGAGGATTGCTTATTTTTATAAAAGGATCAACCAGAAACTAAAAAGGCCAGCCCTGAAGCCTGCACATGGTGCTACAGTGAATGGAAAGGAACCAGCCCCAGTGCCAGCCCTGGTTCCTGTAGGGAATCCTCCTCTGACAGAGGGAAGTGGTGCTCCCTCCCTTTGCACAGTGCCAGGACCCTTGTGCTGATCACAAACTGAGATCTAATTATTATTAGCCAGTGGTGGGGAAGAGTAAATAGTGGACCAAAGAGAATGATAAAGAACTGAAATGGAGAAGGCTTCAGTGAGGTTTTGCCCACCTCAGTCCCCTTCTCCGTTCAGTTCTTAAAATAGACCAGGGAGCAGACCTTGCATCCACATTTAAATAATCCCAGAGCAAATAATCTCTTTGCTCTCAAATAATCCCTTTGCTTTCAAAAAATCCCAGTGGGGATGCAAAAGGAAAAGAGTCAGTGCAGATCCACTGATGCCTTGTGAAGGCTGCCCTAGAAAAGAGGCTGGACAGAGCTAAAGAATAAAGCAGGGATTTATTAAAAGGCCTCCAGGGATGCACCTTGGGCAGCACAAGAACCCAGCCAGGGCTGCACCCAAGATGAACCAAAATGGCCCCAAAATGCACGGCCGGGCACGGGGTCTGTCCCTGGGATCAGTTCTGCTCCATTTGCATCTTGCAGTTCATTGTCCCATCCCAGCTTTAGCCCAGGCAGTCCCACCCTGCTTGTTTTTCTCTCTGCAGCCCACGGTGTTTGTGCTCTTGGGCTGAGATTTGGATCATTTGTCCTTGGTGCCCAGCTGGAGCAGGAATTGTTTTGTGTCCTTGCTCTGTGCACAGAGCTCACCATCCCCTGATGTGAACCCAGACCCACACACTAAAGCAGCACAGAATGTGAAAAATAGAAAAGCCAAACCTGAGGCATCAGCAGGGGCAGCTTTTTCCTCAGCTGTGCTGGAGCTGAGCACAGGCCAGCTCAGTGCAGCTCAGCTGGCACACAGGGGCCGTTTGTCTCAGGCTCTTCCCTCTCCAGATGTATGATCCAGAGAGAAGGAAAAAGGAGTTGAGGTTTAAACTCTTATCACTAAAGTGAGTCTCCCTCTACATTAAAAAACTATCCAGACATTGTAACAGGAATGGGTTCAGTTCTTATGTCATAAATTTGTGTGTGTAGAAAAAAGACTTATTGGCGAATTTAGCAGTATTTTTCGTTGAACTGGCAGTTGCTAACCATTACACCAGTATTTATTTGATTCTTAAAGAGCACAAAAGCATGGACTACAAATAAAGAAGATGGAGTAATAGCTTTTGACTGGACCACTAGCTTTAAACTTGAAATGAAGTGTCCAGTTTTGAGTTACTGTGTCCAAATGCCATTTGTACAGTTTGAAAAGTGGGGGCATTTTTCCAGCTTGTCACTGTTAGCTGTAGTTCATTCCAGTGAATGATATCACTGAAGGAGCAGTTGTTCTGCTATAAGTACTTCACTCATGACTGGAATGTATTAAATGTATTAATCTGTGCCTGAGAGCGTAATTTAGGGAAGCCCTACATTTGACACATTCTTGTACATCCTTATTTTATTGCCTTTTCCTGCAGGTAACAATGTCTCAAAAGCAGAGGGACGGGATGAAGTTAAAATTACATGTCACCAAATATTATATGCACTTTTTGCCGCTCATTTCGCTGTCAGAATTACGGATTTTCAACAACATTAGTTTAAATATGTTTATGACTTGATTTACACCTCTGATGTCAAAATAAAATGCTAGGCAGGAGCCCAAGGTTTCTAATGAGCTGGGAGGTGAGATGAAGCCATGAGGGGAATGTCCCCAGCCTCGGAGCTCCATCTTTCATGACAAAACTCTGTCGCGGCCGGCGCCTGGGCCAAGCAAAGATAAAACGCGAGGGTTGAGTTATCCTGGAGAGTATTTGTCAAACCTGCTTTAAGCCAGCGGAATAAAAATGTATTTTTGTGGCAAGGTTAGGCTTTATGTCAACGAAGTGAACCCGTAAAGCATTTATAGCCACCTCGTGACTATTGCCTGTCATAAATTTGAAACGCTCTTAATCCATGGGTGCGTAATTTCGAGGCACTCCCAAAACCTTCCATGGGATTATCCCCCATGGGATTACTGCTGGGGGAAATTAGGGATGGGCATGGTCAGAGGTAACAAACAGCACTTTCTGAATGGTGCTGGGAGCTGTGCACCTGTGAAGAGGAGCTTGCTGCCCAAACCAGGTGTGGTGTGGGAGCCCTGGCTGCTGCAGGTGCCTCTGCTGTGGTGAGCAGCCCTGGCTCTGAGGAATTAGAGCAGTTTGGGTGGCTGGATGGAAAGTACAGCCCTGGTGACTGTGCTCAAACCAACTAACTGACCTCATCTTCCTCCAGAGCCCTGGCTCTTAGGAATTAAAGCAGTTTGGGTGGCTGGATTGAAACTACAACCCTGGTGACTGTGCTCAAACCAACTAACTGACCTCCCCTTCCTCCAGAGCCCTGGCTCTTAGGAATTAAAGCAGTTTGGGTGGCTGGATTGAAACTACAACCCTGGTGACTGTGCTCAAACCAACTAACTGACCTCCCCTTCCTCCAGAGCCCTGGTTCTGAGGAATTAAAGCAGTTTGGGTGGCTAGACTGAAAGTACAACCCTGGTGATTGTGCTCAAACCAACTAACTGACCTCCCCTTCCTCCAGAGCCCTGGCTCTGAGGAATTAAAGCATTTTGGGTGGCTAGATTGAAGGTGCAACCCTGGTGATTGTGCTCAAACCAACTAACTGACCTCCCCTTCCTCCAGAGCCCTGGCTCTGAGGAATTAAAGCATTTTGGGTGGCTAGACTGAAAGTACAACCCTGGTGATTGTGCTCAAACCAACTAACTGACCTCTCCTTCCTTCAGGGCCCTGACTCTGAGGAATTAAAGCATTTTGGGTGGCTGGATTGAAACTACAACCCTGGTGACTGTGCTCAAACCAACTAACTGACCTCCCCTTCCTCCAGAGCCCTGGTTCTGAGGAATTAAAGCAGTTTGGGTGGCTAGACTGAAAGTACAACCCTGGTGATTGTGCTCAAACCAACTAACTGACCTCCCCTTCCTCCAGAGCCCTGGCTCTGAGGAATTAAAGCATTTTGGGTGGCTAGACTGAAAGTACAACCCTGGTGATTGTGCTCAAACCAACTAACTGACCTCCCCTTCCTTCAGGGCCCTGACTCTGAGGAATTAAAGCAGTTTGGGTGGCTGGATTGAAAGTACAACCCTGGTGACTGTGCTCAAACCAACTCACTTCCCCTTCCTTCACGGAGAGTAAAGAGAATTTAACAACCAGTGCATCCCCAATTTATGCTCAGCCAGAATTTCCCTGAAGAGCTGAACCCCTCAGCCTTCAAACACCCTGGGCTGCTCCTTTCCTTTGACATCCACGTGTTCCCTTGTGCACATCCCAAAATAACCATCCCGGGCTGCCCCCAGCTTTTCCTAAGGGCAGGAAAAGCTGTGGGAGCCAAAGGAGAGCCTGTGGTGCCGAGATGCCCCCGCTCCACCTGCAGGCATGGTCATCTAGCAGTGATGGGGATGATGGAGGAGAGGGGAGCAGTGCCTGAACTCCGACCTTATCGATCCAGCCACCCCCTCCCAGCTGAGTGGCTGCAGCCCAGTCAGCTGAAAAGGAATTTAAAGGGCGCCCGTGGTCCCCGCGCGGCCCTCCCGTCATTAATAACGTTTTCATCCGTGACAGTGATAAACACGCCGTACTTGAGGGGAGTTTATTAAGGTCAGTCCATAAATAAAAATTAAAATTTAAAAAAATGGGTTTACACAGATGAACAGATGGATGAATAAAGTGATTGGTAAAACAATAAATATGAAAATAGACAGATGGATGAAGTATCTCTAAAAGCCCGATGCCTCAAACGCTGGCAATGTTGTACCAGACCCTTCTCTCCTCTCTGATAAAAAACAGATTTAATGAAGCTGCTGCAGAACTTATACATTTCGGGGATCTATGGCCTGACTAATATTTTGTCATTTAATGCCTATTCTCCAGTCTGATAAAAAGGATTGCAGCCATTTCTCTATGTCAGGTGTATAACTGAGTGCTACTAAAACTTAAATGTCTCATCTGTCCTTGGATCTAAATACAGATGGCCTTAAACCTTCGAGTTTTTCTTAATGCAGGATGGTACACAATACCCTGCCTGACTTCTTTTATCATTCTCAAAGAGACAGAGATTTGTATCTTGGTGGAATTCAGGCTACCAGGAAGCAAATCTTCTTCTTCTTCACTTTCAAACTCCGAATATCATTTAGAGAAATAAAGCAAAAAAGCCATATAGCACTTCAGCTGAGGAATTCTGGCAGATTTTTATGCTTTATAAAATCCAAAATTTCCTTGGGAAGTATTTAATGTTCGGCTATCATGCCAGTTAAATTATAAATTTTATCTTTAGCTGGGCATTATTTAAAAGTGGAGTTAATTTCAGTTTCATGTGATCTTTGTGCCTGCTCTGCAGCCGGCTGAGCTGGAGCAGGAGGAAACATCATTTGGGGAAACTTGTGCAGTCCTTAAAGCTAAACACTTGACTTGGATTAAAGCCCTTGAATTTGCAACATCTAAAAGAACCTTAATTGCTGCTCCTGATTAAATATTCCAAAGCAGTTACCTGGATCATTGTGATTATTGATCCCTGATCAGCCCTTCGCTCCTCGATGGCCACGCACGCGTTGCTTTGCCTCCCACCCAGCCACGTGCAGCTCTGTTTGCTGCAAATGAAGATTTTTGAGTGCAGAACCTGAGCTCAGGGCTCATCCAGCCCGAGCTGGCCACCAATTTCCACGGAGAGCAGGTGCCTAAGTGAAATGGATGGGAAGAGAAGGCGCCCGAGACTCTGCATGGTTTGGTCCTCAGGAAGCGATTCAGCCCCGTAATGAAGAGGTGACGGGGCACAAAACCCAGGTTAGTTAAATCCAGGTGTAAATGGAACAAACCAAGAGCGTTGCAGGTCCCTAATGAACAGTCAGAGGGGTGGTTAGGATG
>CM019908.1:33925163-33930163 GCA_009764595.1 Geothlypis trichas
CAGTGTCACAGGGAGAGGGAAATGACTTTCAGGAACCTGGAATAATGGGAGAAAGCAGCAGTGGCCCTGCAGCTGAGGATGAGGAGCAAGAAGAGTTATAAACTAAAAAACTTCATTTCAGTGTTCTTTATGGACTCAGATCTGCTCCCAAGGTCCTTCTGTGCAAGACCTGGGCTGCCAGAGCATCCCATCCTGAGAGAGGACTGCACCCACCCTCCTGGGCAGCTCTAGGTGCTAACAGACCCTTCAGTCCTGTATTTATGCTGTTTCCTCTCTTTTCACCATTTTGAATATCCTCCTCTATTCTGCCTCCATCCCCAAAACCAGAAGCCAATGACTTGACACAGGTAGGAGAGAGCTGCAGCACAACACAAAATTTAACAAGACCTTCTAGAGCCACAGCTTCCATCAACCAGCTGGGTTGGAATATTAAATATCCCAACCTCCATGGCATCCTGATCCACCTCTCTGGTTTCAGCATCTATCCTTGAATTAAAAACAAAATTTAATAGAACAAAAGGTTGAACTTCTGCTAAAGAATGTTCTTTCTCTTCACCCAGAGAAAGGAGTTCATGTTTTAGTTGTCTAGGTGCTATTAGTCTGGGTCCAAGTTGTACAAAACCAATAAATACAAGAGAAAGAAAAGTTGTTGGACATCCATTTTCCACCCTCAGCAGAAAAAGTGATCCCTATGAAGCTTCAGATATTTAAAAATCCAGAAAAATCCAAATTGTACCCCTTGTTTAGCAGAGGTGGCAAAGTTCACAAAGGAGGTTTCCATGAAGCAGAAGGAACGGCCTCCACTTTGCACTCAATCATAGAAAATGTGGATTTTGGGACCTCAGACGTTCTTGCCCAGGAACCTCAGAGGAAAGTATTCCCTATGAAGTTTCACTTATCAAAAATTTCAGAAAAATCCAAATCTTATCCCTTGTTTAGCAGAGATGGCAAAGCTCCAAAGGAGGTTTCCATGAAGCAGAAGGAGCGCTCCATTTGCACTCAATCATAGAAAATGTGGATTTTGGGACTCAGACGTTCTTGCCCAGGAACCTCAGAGGAAAGTATTCCCTATGAAGTTTACTTATCAAAAATTCAGAAAAATCCAAATCTTATCCCTTGTTTAGCAGAGATGGCAAAGCTCCCAAAGGAGGTTTCCATGAAGCAGAAGGAGCAGTCTCCACTTTGCACCCAATCATAGGAAATGTGGTTTATATCACATCAGAGGCTCCTGCCCCATGTCAGGATCAACTACACCATTCTCATTAGCAGCTTTTCTCTGGCTTTTCTGAAACTCCAGTGCACTCAGAGACCTTTATCCTCCCTCCCTCATGATTGCATGTAAATACATCCTTTTCTCATTATCTTTATTACTGAGCTCTCTTGCTGCCTTGTAAGGCCATTCTTCTTGTCCCTGCGAGACAGGAGCACATTAGCAGTGTCACACAGAATAATTACTGCCTCTCTCTGCCTGCAGGATCCATCAGGGCCCTCCCTGCTCAGCCTCCTCCTCTCCACACTCCATGCTCCTCATCCTCACCACAGCCATGCTTTCTCCAGCCATTCCTGCCTCTCCTTCCCGTGTCCTCCCAGGTGAGGAGGACTCATTTATCTCCCTCATTTATTTTAATGACTGCTTTCCTTCCCAGGAATTATTCAAGGAGGAGGTTATGAGGCATTTCCAGTCCCTGGGGCTGAGTGTCCTGTGAGATCCTCAGCCTCCCCCTGCACTCCTGAGTCCCCAGTATCAACCACTGAACCTTGGGATGGGTTAGGTTGGAAATCACCCTCTGATCATGGAATCCTTTAGGGTGGAAAAGACTTCTCAGATCATGGAGTCCAGCCCTTAATGCAGCACTTCCAAGGCCACCACTGACCCATGTCCCCAAGTGCCACATCCACTTAAATTTAAATCCCTCCTGGGATGGTGACACCACCACTTCTCAAGGAATGAACAAGTCTCACCTCACTGTTACTCCTGAGCCATTTAACACTGATTTTTGTTCTTCCAAACAGTAACAAGTCCAACTTCTCATTGAGATATGAACCTAAACTACTGAATTAACACTCCTTTACAAAAAAAATAAAAGCCTTAATGCTGCACTTCTACATTCAGCTACACTCAACACTCGTTCAACTACACGAGTGTCTAAAACTTTGCTGTTATAAATAACATATTGTGACATATTGGTGGTTTTATACAGCCAATAATAATAAAAAAAAAAAAGAAAGGCTCCTGAGAGGTTCAGGAGTGTCCCTGGAAGTAGGAAGTGGTTCCCAGACAGAGGTGCCATGGTTGTATCCCAAATATCAGAGAGCACAATGTGCTCAGAGCAGGGCTCTGAAGAACAGGACCAGGCAGAGCCTTCTGGAAGGTCTAAAAGTATATCCAGCATTTCTGGAAATTTCCTTCAGGTCATCAACATATCAATGGAGGAGGCTCTGCAGGGGTTCCCCCACTGTGATTTCCTGAGGTGATGAGGGAAGGAGCGTTTAGGGCCACAGCCCAGCCTAAATGAGAAACCTTGATCACCAGGAGACTGAAGAATTTCAGAGAGGAACTCCAAAAACCTCTCAAGGGGCACAAAAAATATACATTTGAGGGTTGACTAAAGTGGTTAGAGTTAGGGGAAGAATCAAGAGAGCAGAGATGCCCTGTGTGCACTCATCCCAAGGGATGCCTGAGCTGAGCGATGCTGCTTTATTCCCCTCAGACAACAAACACTTGTTTTACCCAGCATGTTTTTAAGTAAACATCCTTTTCATTATGCATTTGATAAAGCAGTTACAGCTGCACCCCCCAAACAACTCCATCAAATTGCAGTTTGCAAATCAAAATTCACAGATAAGAACCTTGAACACACAGGCTTTGCCTGAGGCTAAATACAAGTTATTTCCTCTCCCTGCAGCAAGGCTGTGACGGTGACATTGCATCAATAACCAGCTCCCTAAAATTGGAGGAGCAAATTTGTGCATTCCAAGGGATGCAGAGGAGTGATTTTGTGGGATAGCCAACGACAGCAATAAATCGCTGCGACTTTATTTTATGCTGAATAAATTTCTCACGAGCTCAGGTGCCAGCCAGCACACCAAAAGGACAGAGCATGAAAACAACTGCACTGTGGCTCATGAAGAACTTTTGAAACTCTCATTGCTCTGGCAAGGAAATATTTATATAACATAAAAATATAAAATATTTAATTTTTATTTATTTTATATTTATTTATATTACTTTATGCTGAATAAATTTCTCACTAGCTCAGGTGCCAGCCAGCACACCAAAAGGACAGAGCAGGAAAACAACTGCACTGTGGTTCATGAGGAACTTCTGAAACTCTCATTGCCCTGGCAAGGAAATCTTTGTATAGAATATAAAAATATATAATATTTTCTTTTTATTTATTATATTTATTTTATTTATTTATTATTATTTTATATTGAATAGGTTCTCACTAGCCCAGGTGCCAGCCAGCACACTAAAAGGACAGAGCATGAAAACAACTTCACTGTGGCTCATGAGGAACTTTTGAAACTCACATTGCTCTGGCAAGGAAATTTTTATATAATATAAAATTATAGAATGTTTTATTTTTATGTATTTCTATTTCTTTATTATTTTATATTTTTTATTTTTTTTATGCTGAATAAATTTCTCACTAGCTCAGGTGCCAGCCAAGCACACCAAAAGGAAAGAGCATGAAAACAACTGCACTGTGGTTTATAAAGAACTTTTGAAACTCCCATTGCTCTGGCAAGGAAACTTTATATAGAATATAAATATATATAATATTTATTTTTATTAATTTATTTATTAATTATATTATTCATTATTATTTTATACGGAATAAATTTCTCTCTATCTCAGGTGCCAGCCAGCACACTAAAAGGACAGAGAATGAAAACAACTGCACTGTGGTTCATAAAGAACTTTTGAAACTCCCATTGCTCTGGCAAGGAAACTTTTGTATAGAATACAAAAATATATGATATTATTTTATTAATTTATTCTATTTATTATTATTATTTTATACTGAATAAATTTCTCACTAGCTCAGGTGCCAGCCAGTACACTAAAAGGACAGAGCATGAAAACAACTTCACTGTGGTTCATGAGGAACTTTTGAAACTCTCATTGCCCTGGCAAGGAAGTATTTGTATATAATGTAAAAATATATAATATATTGTATAAATATAAAACTATAGAATGCAAAAACATAAAAACTACACCACAGCTGCTGGAAAAAAACCAAGCACATCTTGATATTACCAAATAATTTGGCTTGAGTGTGATGGCCAATGTCAGAATTTAAACTGAGCCTAAGGAATCTATCTTGGTAGCACAGCTTTGTGTTACCAGGGTTGTATTGATTTTTCTTGCACTGAGAAAAATAAAGATTTTGCTGGAAAAACAAGCCAACATTGCTTTTGAAGCCTTCAAACACAGACTGGACTCTTAGTCTAAATTGTTTACTAAATAAGGCTGTGAAGAATTTTCAAATGCTTTTTTTTGGTGTTTTGCACAGCAATATCAAAGTCTCCCTTTGTTACCTGCCTCAAAGTAATTGAATTATAGGAAATATTGTACACAATAATGGAGAGCTTCAGAAAAACACTGATTTCATCCACATCAGCCAAAATACCTGCAGCAGCTGATCCCCCTGCAATGTGAAGCTGTGCAGTGATGGCACAGATAATACCCACACTTGCAATAACCTTTATTTCTTTTACATTATGCTTTTTTCCCCCTCTCAACACCTTATCCTAAAATTAGAATGACTCCCCTCCATATATGAAGTTCATAGCATTGCTGAGTCCATCACAAGGGCACACTGATAAACCCTGTGCTCCTAAATGAAATTCCTCCCAAGAACCTGTCCCAGAAAAGCAGAGCCCTGATAAGAGCTGCACTCCCTGCTGTGCATCCTCCCCCTCCTGCTGCATTTGCTGATTTGATTGCAGTGCCACTCTTGCTGTAGCCTTATCAGCTCCTTTTCCCTCTCAGA
>CM019908.1:34589783-34864783 GCA_009764595.1 Geothlypis trichas
ACTGCGGGGGGCCAGCACCACGCAGATCACCACGAAGGAGCTCACACAGGTGCAAAAGGCAGAGGCAAACATGGAGGTTTTCTTTCTGGATGGCATCTTTCCTCGGATTTTTTCCCCCCAGTTCAGAGGAGTTGGTTCCCTTTAGTCCCGTGTAACCATGAGGGTGATTCCTCCTCGGCGCTGTCGGAGCACAAAGTCGTTCTGGTAAACTTTAAGCAAACAAAGGGGCAATAAAAATGTAAAATAAATGAACTTTGCCCTGGGGAAAAGGGGTTGCCATGGTGACAACCAAAGCAGCCTGGCAAAGGCCGCTGGAATTGTCCATGGGTGATTTATGGTGCTGGCCAAGATCCCAGCCCTGGGTTCATCCAGAGCCTGGCTCTGGCACTGCCAGGACCCCACATCCCTCTGCTGTCCTGAGCAGCCCAGACCCTGCCAGGGGGCTCACAGACCCTGGCACAGAGCCCAAAATGCCCCTGTGGGTTTGATTGTGGCCCGTGGAGCAAATTACCAACCTTGTATGAAGATCAGCAATCCACAACAGTTTAGGTAGAATTAGTGAAGTTATCACAGGGTGGAAAAGTAATTTTAGGGGTTTTGGTATGGGGTTCAGGAGGCAAGATGGAGGAACTGGACTTGTCCAGCCTTTCTCCTTCTCTTCTCTTGGCCTCCATCTTCTGCTGTGATGGGCACTCACAGATTGGTTTAGAGTAGAAGCTCACTGTCTAACAGGTGATGGTGTTGGAAAGTAATTGTAAACATTGCACATGTAGTTTGTAGTATAAACACAACACCACCCCGGGGCAGGCAGAGTGCCTGGACTGTCCTGCTGAGCAGATCTCTCGGCAGGAGAAAATTTTTATAGATAAAATAAACAACCTTGAGACCGAGAAATGAAGAGCTCTGACTCCTTCTTCAAGCGCTGGGCTGGGAAAAGAAACTTGGGAACTTTTCTCGGGGTCACTCTGACAAACCAATGATCCTGACATGGCTCATTCCCAGCCCCTCCTGGACAGCTCTGAACTCTCTGCTGCTTCCTCTTCAAATCCTGACAGCCAGCCTGCAATCTGCCCATCTCGAGCTAATCTCTCTCTAAATGTGGTGATAAAGTTGTAAAATGTTCCTTCTCCCATTCAATTGCCCAAGCAGCAACTCAACAGTCCCTTTGGGGAAACCTCTTAAATTCTTTAATTTCAGAAAGCACCGTGTTGGTATGGGCTTTTGGTGGGGTGAGGAGGTTCTGTCTACTGTCAATAGGTTATTTTCTAAGAAATTCCTCTAATTCCTAATTAAATTCCACATATTTTTAGAGAATAGCTCCTTGCCTTTTGGTTTTTGTCAGGGAGGAAACAAATACCTGGAGCAGGGCTTCATTTCAGGGAAGCAGTGGATATGTACAGGGAGAAATCCTGGAAAAATCTATTCTGGACTAGAAATCAGGGGAATATATTCATTTTTTTGACCCAAAAAATGACCTAAAGAGTGACCAGAGAACACAATTTCAAACAGAACCTTCATTGTTTAATGAAAAGACTGGAGCCACATTTCAAGAATTTCAGATAAACTCAGTCCCCAGCATTTTTGGCCTGGAACCTGGAACATAAATTAATAATTTATTGTCAGTGTAGAGTAACAGAGATTCCATTAGCTTTTATTTCTATTAATTATAATGTCATTATCCCACTTTATACTGAAGCCCTGCTCCTGGACCATCCAGAGCTTTTTGAATTAACCTTTAGGGCACAATCTGTGGGGTTCTTGTCCTGAACCTTCCCTGCTGTGTCCTGTGATGGCAGGGAGAGATTCCTGAATTTTTTATGGATTGGAAATAACCAAGAATTTCTCAGGAGGATTAAATACCTGGGACAATATTATTTCTGCAATGAAGTGTTACTGAACTGAGATTTTTCTGGTTTTATGATTTTTTTTTATCTCAAACTTTTAAGCAGTAATTAGATTTGAAATCCACAAATTTTATTTCTGTAGTCTTGTGATTTTTATTTTATTTTTCAAACTACTTGAGACTTTGATGATAACTTTGAAGCCATTATTTATAGGAATATATAAATATAATTTTTTTTAAAATAAGGTTTTATTCCTAAATCACCTAAGTGCTTCATTAACGTGGTGGAAATCAATCAGGATTTGATTGAAGCTCTGAGGAATAAAGGGAAATTTCTTAACCATTTATAAAATAATAAGAAACCTGCCTGACTTTTTGTTCAGTACCCAGTTAAACTTTAACCACAGCAATATGGGGAGCTGTGTTTGGCTGATCCACCTCTCCAGGTTCATTAATCCAGCAGTTCTGTTCTCCACAGGACATAGTCCAAGACTTTACAATCCCAGGATGTTCTCTAATAAACTGAGCTGGAACCTGCCCTCCTGCCATCAGCAGTGCCACCTGTCCCTATAAAATATGGCTTTAAAAATTCAATATTTAAGAGCTGATATTTGTCTTGGTAAAAACTTCCAGGGAATTATTTCTCAGCTCCTTCAGTGTTGATGAATTGAGCAGGCAGCCCTTTAAAACCAGGGAACAGCAGAGCCTCAGAGCATGTGGATAGCCTGGAGTTCCTTCCTTGCACCCTGACTCAATTCTATTGAATTTTTGGTGACTCAGCTCAAATTGTTATGGCTCAAATCATTGAAACTCTCCCGTGGCTCAGGGAATTGCTCTGGAAATGAGACCATAATTTGCATTTTTCTTGCTTGTCACCTTGAGGTTCATTCTGTGCCTGGGCTATGATATTCCTTGTCTTTTTATTTCTCACAGCTGCCTGTAAAAACATCACACAGCCTGGAATTAAAGCTGCAGTTTGACAGGACACACCTCATCTTGAGAGAGACAGCAGAAGGAGATTGGTTTCCTCTGACTCAGAGGAAATATTTCCTGATCAGCACCTCCTCAACTCTGCCCCTGCTGACCCTGCCTCAGCCCTGACAGCCACCAAGGAGAAAAAAATCACATTATTTGTAATGACCCAGGGGGCAGCAGAGAGATCTGCAATCCCTTCTACATAGAATCACCCCTCGCTTTTAAATCTTGCTGATGTGAGTATTCCCCTCCTGTTTAAATCAGTTTACTGATTAAAATTAGTTAATTAATCAGTTTTTCCAATCAAAAATACAAAACGTTCTGTTGAAATATTTCATGACAAACTGGCTGCTGCAGGGTGACTTGGCAGGAGGTGCTGCTGATTTTTGGGATTTTCCATGGGCCTGACCTTCCTGGTTCCTGAGATCCTCCTGCATTCCCATTTCCCATCTCTGGTTGCACAGGAGCTCAGCTGCTTCTGGCTCCAAAAAGATTCCAGAAACTTCCAGGATGTGCAGATCAGTCCATGGCTCCACTCAGGATCCAGCCTCGTGTTGCTGATGTTGTCTCTCCCTCTTCTGGGATGGATAAATTGGAATTAAAGCAAATTATAGAATATTAATAATCAAATCCGGGTATTTTCCTCTGGCACTTTGCACCATTCAGATGGAAACAGGGATTTGTTTGTGCCTTTGGTCTGGCACAGGGAAATGGGATAAAGCATCAGATTTTATTGGAGCTGGGTTGAGAAATGTGGAGCTGCACTGATCTGCAAAATGATTGCAACAACTCCTTGGAAATTTTGGAACTTCTTGGAAGAGAGGGGTGTGAGCAGCATTTTTATGGATCCCTGCCCCTGGGGTGGATTTGCACAATTCCATCTCCTGATTTCTTCTCTCCTATTTTTTTATTAATTTATTAATTTTTTAATTGTCTTTGACTATTTTTTTATTACTTTATTAATAGTCTTTTCTGACTATTTTTTTTCCCCACAGAACTTTTGAAAGACAAAGCAAACACTTCAAAGTTTGAAATGTTGCTTGGATTTCTTGCCAGAAAATGCCCAGAATTTCTCAGCTGAGAGCTCCATCCTGGGATGTTTGTGGATATCTGAGCCCTGATGTTGAAGTGGGATCACAGCTGGAATATTGGAATATTGTCCCTCAGACTGGTGGAATGTTGTCACCAACCCCTCAGAGTTCAATCCTCCTATCCCAGCAGGAACTGGGAAAAAAAAATAGGTGAAAAAATTAGGATTATTTCCAACTGGGAATGAAAAGAAATGTAAGATCCCAAAGCCACCACACTGGAATCAGCACAAATGTGCAAAATCCTGGTTTCAAGTGATTATTGCTGCCAGGGCATCCCCTGGATGGGAGTTGTGCCCACTCTGGATTTTTGGAAAAGGTCTGAAAGGAGGGAATGGCTCCAAACTTTTCCTCCAGGAAAAGAGGGAATGGCTCCAAGCCTCCAGGTCAGCTGGGATTTTGGGAAGTGGGAACATGCAGGGACAGCCCTGAAATTGCCTTTTCTCCAAGATATTGGGGTAAGGAATGATCCAGCAGAGGGATTGGGTGGGAAATAAATCCTTCCATGGAAATGCTCCCAGCTCCTCCCAGGACCATCCTGGCAGGGCAGGGGGAGCAGCAGCTCCCTCAGCATCTGACTCCTCCTTTGTCCTGTTTATCTCCATTGCCAAGCTGGAAAATCCTTGGTGGCAATGCTTGCAGGCCATTATGGTAAAATAAAGAGTTTTAAAAATGAAATCTTTAAATTATAGAGATATTTCCCTTTTTTTCCCCCCACTCTTACCCTGTATAAAATAATAAGAAACCTTATTTTTCTTCCACTACATCAACAAGGAGACCAATTTACTGCTCTGCCACCAAGGTCAGCGTGCTGGAATACCCAAAATGAAATGTTGGTGTTCAAATATTGCATTTTTCCTATATTTTATTCCCTGAGCTTGAGCCTGGAACTGCTCTGGGTGAAGTTGCCAGCAATTCTGGTGGAATAAATTCCTTCCAAGGAAGGGATGCAGGGGCTGGGGCCAGCCAGGAGCTGTGGGAGGCCCTGCAGCATCTCTGGAAAATTGGAAGCAAAGGTGAAAGAGCTGCCAAGGAGCTGCCAGTGCTGAAAGGGGCTGAATTTGTGATGGAAAGAGAGAAAAAGACACCTGGGCTGGGAGGTGGAGGAAGGAAAGTCCTTAGTTCTTAGGTCAGGTTGTCCTGGCCTTGTTTTAGTCTTTGTTTTTCTTTATCAATCTCTTCAGTATCTCTGTCCTGCAGTTTCCCCTTCAGCTTTGTCTTACAGACTTTTTACCTTTTTAGACTTTTAAACTAATTCAAAAGAGATTTCTGCTTTGGGAGATTTTTCACTCTGTCTCACCCTGGGATACTGAATTATCCCAGAATTGGGATAAATGTGGCATCAGCAGCTTGGTATTGTCTTGTTTTTGCACAATATCTCAGCCTTCCACTTTCTCAAATTTATTCTTTGGTGCAGCTTTTGTCTTCCTTCTGTCAAGGTCATGAAATTGCTGCTAAATGGCTGCAAATGTCAGAGCAGCCTGGTTTGGCCTGACCTGGCTGCTGTCTGTGCTCGGGCACTCAGGAGGGTTCGGGGCAGCCGCGGCTCAAAGGACGAGTCTGGGCTCCTCAATACCTCGGTATTCAGATTGTTTATTATTTCTGCAGATTGTTTATTATTTCTTCAGATTGTTTATTATTTTTATCTCACAGAGTTTTCCTCTCTGCCAGCCGGGATCTGCCCAACAAGGCAGCCAAGGGCACTCTGACCACCCACGGGGCGCTCGTGTCTTTTTATAATAAAAACTACAAACATCAGATTGACTTTTTATCCCCAATACCTTTCACCCTTGTTGACAAGTGCACCTTCACCACAAACCAATCCCCAAGTGCCAGCATCACCACAGAAGATGGAGGCCAAGAAGAAGAAAGCAGAAGCACAAGACAGACCCTGATTCCTCCATCTATAGCTGTATCTGTAGATATGGCTGATATAGATAGATATAGATTAGATATAGATTATATAGCTAGAGATGGATATAGATTGGATATAGATGTAGACATAGATATAAATATAGATATAGATACATATAGATATAGATAGATATAGATATAGATGATATAGATAGATATAATAGAGATATATTAGATGTAGATATAGATATAAATATAGATATAGATATAGATATAGATATAGATACAGATAGATATAGATATAGATAGAGATAGATGATATAGATAGATATAATAGAGATATATTAGATATAGATATAGATATAGATTATATAGATAGATATAATAGAGATATATTAGATTTAGATATAGATATAGATGATATAGACAGATATAATAGAGATTTATTAGATATAGATATAGATATAGATATAGATATAGATATAGATATAGATATAGATATAGATGATATATGTCTCTATAACCCCCCTGTACCAAAATCCCCAAATCCATATTTCACCCTGTAAATGTGTGATCTCTCCACCACTCAAACTGTGCTCATTCTCATGTCCTCACACACATCCCTAGAAGGGTCACAGTCCAGCCACCAAGAATGTCTGGCAACATTCCAGGACCCCCGAGCCCCCCGTGGGTTTTCTCGGTGATTCTGGATGTTAGGAGCGATATTCTGAGCTCCCACATGGTTTGGCATCCTCTCCCCTTTCTCAGCACAGAAATTCCCTTCAGACCTTGTCTGAAATTGGGTTTCAAGGCACTTAATCCTTCAGATCCCTGACAAGGTAGACAGGAGACATTGCTCACCCGCTGATGACCGACAAAATCTCCGATTTATTGATTAACAGGCACACTTTGATAATCACAGTAATAAGGCTCATACATATTGCAAAAATAGAGCTCACTATTGGTCAGCTATAAAAAGTCAGTCCCACCTTTCTCAGGATGTTTGTGGCTTCTTTTTTACCTCCTGTTATCACATAATTTACCAAACAACTTCTTGCTCAAAGAAACCATGTCCTTCAATTAGGCAGCTGTTGCTTTCTCAGATGTATTTTCTCACGTCTCTTTTCCCATCAACTATGTCTCAGTAAAAAACTGTCCACAGATCCCCACTCCTGGATTTAAATCTGGATTTCTGGCTGAAGCTCTGTATCAGGGAGCATCACCCTGGGTTGTTTTTCTGCAGCCAACAAAGAATCAGCCTCAGGCTGTTGGCTCCAGCTCTTGATGGATCCTGGAAAACACAAGTGGCATAAACCTGGCTTGGAGCATCCTGGATGGGACTGGGAGGATGCAGAGCTGGGGACTAACGAGGCTAAATTATCAATAAAATCATCAATGATGGACGTGAGTGGAGAAGATTGGATGTTCTTTTTACAGCTTTATTTCACAATTGCACAGTTTATTTAGATATTGTTTAGTGTTCTTCTCTCCAGCAAATCCCTCCACACCAAATAATGTATGAAAAACTTTATTGTACAACTTGGCTTTCTATTTCTGTCTCATGACTAATTAATTTCAGGACCACACAGCCTAACAGCATCTTTAATTCCTGCACTAACAGAAAATGTGGTCATTTTGTCCAACACATCCACTAATTCTATTTATTTTATCTCCTGGCTATAAGCACTCATTTAAATTAATATCCAGCTCCTTGCAAGTGGTTCTCAGTGAGAAAATCGCTGATTTGCAGCCATTTATCTGCAAAAATGTTCATTAAAATCCAGCTCCTCCCTGGTGCTGTGCCCTGCCACGTGTGCTCACGGGATTTCAGCCCCCACTAAATTGCTGTTTCCTTGTCAACACGATGCCAAAGGGATGTAATTAGGCCCTGATGAAGTTTCCTGCAGAAGACACAAACATCCACAGATGTTCTGATTTTATTTTTTCTTTTGCTGGGTCTTTCTTTACACCTCCCAATTGTCTGACATCCTTTGGAGCACCTAAATGTTGCCTGTGTCAATGTGGGGGTTTGGAAAATAACACAGAGGATCGTTAAGGTTGGGAAAATTTATTAAAATTGCTTGGATCTCACCTGGAGGAGGGATTTCTTCTGTTAGGATGCTTTTCTTGCTCTGGGATGTCCTTTGGAAAATTTAAATATGATGTGCATGGGCATTGAGGGGTTTGAAAGTGATCCAGAGTTTGCTTAAGGTCAGGAAAGACTTTTAGGATCACTTGGATCTCTCCTGGAGGAGGGAATTCTCCTGTTGGGATGCTCTTCTTGCTCTGGGACATCTTTTGGAAAAGTTAATATAGCTTATATAATAGTATATATAGTTTATATATAGTATGATATAGTGTGCATTAATATGGGGAAGGTTGACAGTAAAATATAGAAACATTAAGGTTGAGAAAGACTTTTAGGATCTCTCCTGGAGGAGGGATTTCTTCTGCTGGGATCTTCTTCTGGGACATCTTTCGGAAAACTGAAATATGGTGTGCATTGATATGGCAGAGGTTGAAAGTAAAATATAGAAATATTTAGGTTGGGAAAGATTTTTAGGATCTCTCCTGGAGGAGGAATTTCTTCTGCTGGGATTCTCTTCTTGCTCTGAGACATTTTGTGGAAAACTTAATATAGTTTATATAATACTATATATGGTTTATATACAGTATGATATAGTGTGCACTGATATGGGGAAGGTTGAAATTAAAATATAGAAACATTGAGGTAGGGAAAGGTTTTTAGGATCTCTCCTGGAGGAGGGATTTCTCCTGTTAGGAGGCTCTTCTTGCTCGGGGACATCTTGTGGAAAACTTAAATATGGTTTGCATTGATATCGGGGAGGTTGGAAGTAAAATATAGAAACATTGAGGTCGGGAGAGACTTTTAGGACTCTTCTAGAGAAGGGATTTCTCCTGTCGGGATGGTCTTCTTGCTCTGGGACATCATATAGAAAACTTAAATATGATGCACATGGGCATTGGGGGTTTGAAAGTAATTTTGCTTAAGGTCAGGAAAGACTTTTAGGATCACTTGGATCTCTCCTGGAGGAGGGATTTCTCCTGCTGGGATGCTCTTCTTGCTCTGGGACACCTTGTGGAAAACTGAAACGCGGTGTGCACGGTGTGGGGGTGTCTGAAAGTAACGCAGAGAATCGCTGGGCAGGACTTTTCAGCTCCCTCCCGGAGCAGGGATTTCTCCTGCTGGGAGGCTCCCGTGGTTCTGGGAAAGGTGTGTGGCAGGGACTGGAGCCAAGATGTGCCTTGAGCTCCCGACTCCCGCAAATCCCCTCCTCCCTGCCCTACTTTCCCACCCGCCGCTGCCGTTCCGGGTGTCCCGTCCCGCTCGCTGTCCCTCGCAGGGGACACCGGGGACCGTCCCTGGCAGCGCAGGCAGCGACACATCCCGGGCGGGCTGGGCAGCGAGGGGCCGGAGCGTGCGGGGCATCCCGAGCCCGAGGGACATCGCAGCATGGATGGGGACACGGGCAGGTGCGGCACCTCCGGGAGGAGCTCGGGAGGGAGCCGGGCGCTCGCGGCGCAGTCGGTGTGTGCGGCGGGGCTGCGCTGGCGGTGCCAGGGCTGTGGTGGCGGTGCCAGGGCTGTGGTGGCGGTGCCAGGGCTGCGGTGCCGGGGCTGTCGCTGTCGCCTGCAGAGCCCCAAGGCCGCGTCCCCGGCCGGGCCGCTCCCGCTGCAGTGCGCTCCGTGTCCGCCAGGCGGCGCGGCGGGCGGCGCGGCCCGGGCTGAGCGCGGGCTCGGCCGGGCTGGGGCTCGGCAGCGGCGGCGGCGGCGGCAGCGGGAGGAGGCGGCGGCCAAAGGGAAATTTCCTGCCGGGAGCCGCCGCCCCGGCCCACAGCGCCTGCCCGGCCGGCCCGGCCGCGCCGCCAGCGGCCCGCGGAGCCGCCGCAGCCGCGCAGGTGAGCGAGGGAGCGAGGGCGGAGGGAGCGAGGCAGGGAGGGAGGGACGGGGATGCCGCCGCCCGCAGGTGCCGGCAGCGGTCGGGCGGCTCCGAGCCGGGCACGGACGGGGAGAGCGCGGCGCTGCCCGGGGCCGGCCCTGGGCGCCAACCCGGCCACATCCCGGCAGCGACATCCCGGCAGCGGGGGCGGAGCGGCGGCCGCGGCTCCTCGGCGGGGCTGGGACCGCGCGGCGCCCGGAGATGCGGGACGCGCCGGCAGCGGCAGCGCCAAGGGCACGGCCGGCTGCCCGCGCATCCCTGGGCATCCCCGGACATCCCTGGATATCCTCTGGCATCCCTGGACACCCCCGCGCATCCCCGGACATCCCTGGCCATCCCCGGACATCCCTGGGTATCCCCGGACATCCTTGGGCATCCCCGGACATCCCTGGCCATCCCCGGACATCCCTGGGTACCCCCGGACATCCCTGCGTATCCCCGGACATCCCTGGCCATCCCCGCGCATCCACCCCAGGTGCGCTCCCCGGGCTCTGTCCCGCTCCCAGGATGGGGCTGGCCCCTGAGCTGCGCCTTTAAAAGCGATTTTCTGCCGTCGGTTCCCACCCAGCCCCTCCTGAACTGAGCGGGGCCGTGCTCAGGTGAGCGGGACCGGTGGCTGCGGACGAACTCTTGTGGTCTCCCACGGTCAAGGCTGGTGTTGTTTGAACTCCCTCTATTTCCATTTGTTCCATTTATTAGTTGTGTTTCACGTGGCTTTTCATTGCTTCCCATCACCTGATTTTATTTTTCTCTTTACTCGCGGCTTTGTGGAAGGGGTTAACGGGTGTTTGCAGTGGTATGGAACCGTGTTTTCTGATTGTGAAAGGCTGTCTCCTGCCTTTTCCCCAATTTTTCAGGGAGGTTCCTCTCCATGTGGCTCATTTCCATATCGTGAAGTGATTTTCTGTGTACTCAGCTGTGTAGCTGTCTGTGTCTGATTTGGATGGGGTAGACACTGCTGAGCTGAAAGAAAACACAGTGCTTATCGATCTTTTCATTTTTGAGGGTTTTTTTTCCCCCTTAGATATTATAATCCGTGAAAAGTAGAAATAAGGATGCAGAGAATTGAAAAAAAATTTTTAAGTGAGTTACAATTGTACCTTCTGTCCGTGCTGTGTTTGGGGCTTGTAAATAAATAAATAAATAAATAAAATAAGTAACTTCTGATGGAAACTAATGATATTCAGCTGGAAGCTGGGAGTAGTTTAGAAGAGATTTAAATGTGGATAAAATGTGCTTTTCTCATGCTTGAGGGGCGTTATTCCCCACCTGGAGCTGCTGGGGGATAAATGAAACTAATTAAGCTTAGAGTGGGGAATTTTAGGTGTTTTGGGGTCTGGCTTGGTCATGATCAAGTGGAATTTGGGCTTGGAGAGGAGCCTTAATGGGGGTGACGAGGTGTTTATGGGGCAGTCTGTGGGGTTTGGGGGGTGGCACTGGGGAGAACAGGGTGGGATGGAGTGGGACAAGCAGGATGAGGTCCCCGGGATGGAGTGGGACAAGCAGGCTGAGGTCCCCAGGACAGGGTGGGATGGAGTGGGACAAGCAGGCTGAGGTGCCCAGGACAGGGCAGGATGGAGTGGGACAAGCAGGAGGTCCCCAGGACAGGGTGGGATGGAGTGGGACAAGCAGGAGGTCCCCAGGACAGGGTGGGATGGAGTGGGACAAGCAGGCTGAGGTCCCTGGGATGGAGTGGGACAAGCAGGCTGAGGTCCCCGGGATGGAGTGGGACAAGCAGGCTGAGGTCCCCAGCAGGAGGGGACGATGCTGGTGTGCATGCAAACATCACTTGTGGGGTGATGGAACCTCCCAGCACAGCGAATTCAGCTGAAAACGTTTCTTTTCTCAAGTGCCAGGACGAGTTGAAATGTGTGGAGAGAGCTCAGAAATGTGCGAGAAGAAGGGAAAGAAAATAATGTGAGAAACAAAATGGTGTGGGCGGAGTGTTTGGTGTGTTTGCTGTGCTCCCAGAGAAAGGGATTGCTGTGCTCGGTGTTCCTGAAATGCAGGGATTCTCCCAGGCACTGAGCAAAACTGAATTCCTGCTTTGAAAGCTTTGCTGGCACCTTTAACAAACCCAGGCTTCTTTCCGTACCTAAAGCAGGGTGCTGGGGCTGGTGGGCTGCAGGAATTTCTCCTCAGGTGCTTCGTGGGGAATTTTAGCACATTTGGATCCTAGTTTGTGTTTGTATTTTGAATTTTTTCTTGTTTTCTACCTCACATGTTTTTAGTTATTTATCTGTTAACAAACTCAGTCGAGGTTTTTCATCTCTGAGTAAGGGCTGGCTTTTCATAGAGAGTTGTCTGGAATCCCTGAATTTTTTAAATTTTATTCTCCTTCCCTCCCCCTCCGTGGCATTCCCAGCTCCTGCGTGGTGTCAGGAGTTTGCTGTGTGGGCTGAAATCATGGGAAGATGGAAAAGGATTGGGGTTCCACAAGGATTGGAACCCCACAGGTTCCTGTGGGGCTGGGGCAGAGCTGCTCCTTGCCTGGCACAGGGTGGGCTCTGCACCTTCCCAGAAAGGTGGGGAGGATTTTGGAGTTTGTTGTGTTTCTGGGGCTGCTGGTGTCATGGCCAAAGCTGCAGAGCTCTGTTGTGAACTGGGCTGGTTTCAGAGTGTGATCCAGCAGGGCTCTGCCTGGGGTGACCTTGCTCTCACTCGTTTAAGAGGTTTTGTGAAGACAAATGAGTGGACAGGGCTTGACAAACTGCCAGAAGTGTGAAACAGAGCTGGAGGAAGTCAGAGACATTCTGCCCTGTCCCAGATGTCCTTGGTGTTTTCTGAGAGCCAGACCCACGTGTTACACAAGCACAGAAGGGTTTGGCTTGGAGGAGACCCCAAATCCCCCCAGTGCCACCCCTGCCATGGCAGGGACACCTCCCACTGTCCCAGGTGCTCCCAGCCTGGCCTTGGCACTGCCAGGGATCCAGGGGCAGCCACAGCTGCTCTGTGCCAGTGTCTCCCACCCTCCTAGGGAACAATTCCTTCCCAAAATCCCATCTAAATATCTCCTCTTTCAGTTTAAAGCCATTTCTCCATGTCCTGTCGCTCCATGCCCTTATCAAAAGCCCCTCCCCAGCTCTTGTTATCAGCACAGTGTTCGTGTTCTTCGTGCTTGGTGATGCCAGGAAAATTTGTTCAAGGTTTTGGAGCAGTGGGAAATAAAAAAGAGCAAGCGTGGAATGCTGTGGAGGAGGAAAAGCAAGGGAGATCCCAAGGAATAATGAATTGTTTGTCGTGCTGCTGGGAGCACACAGAGCCCTTGCTGGAGGAGTGGGAGCTTCTGCAGGAAAATGGTTCCATTCTAGGGAACCTGAGGGTTGTGCTGCTCCCTCCTGGGAACGATGTTGGCATTTTGTAAATGTGATGTTGTGTTTCAGTCTCTTGATCCCAAAATATTCCTCAGGGCTGGAGATCCCATGTGTGGTGTCATCAATGGATGGTGATGTTCTGATGGAGAAAACCTGCCTTTAAATGGGCTTTTAAAGTGAATTATCCTGCATCTGGACATGCAGTGAACATTTCTCAGGAGAAGAGGCTGGAAGCAGATGTTTTGGGTAGAGGCTGCAATTCCACCCTTATTGCAGGGGGGCTGCCAGGAAGGGACCACATTTCCTTTATAAACAGCACAGTGGGGTGGGTTTGCTGAATCAGACCCCAGCTCTGGCACTTGCTCCTCATCCAGCACCCCTGGGGAGGCTGCAGGGGTTTTTGGGGGGAGGCTGCATATTTTTTGGGGGGGCCTGCAGGTTTTTTTGGGGAAGTAGGTTACAGTTTTTTGGGGGAGGCTGTATTTTTCCCAGGGTGGCTGCAGATTTTTTTTTTGTAGAAGCTGCAGGTTTTTTGGGGAGGAGGCTGCAGTTTTCCCAGGGAAGCTGCAGTTTTTCTTGGGGGGGAGGCTGAGGTTTTTTTGGGGAAGTAGATTGCAGGTTTTTTTGGGGAAGGCTGCATTTTTCCCAGGGAGAGGCCACAGGTTTTTTGGGGGGGAAGGCAGCATTTTTCCTGGAGAGAGGCTGCAGTTTTTTTAGGGGGGAGGCTGCAGGTTTTTTTGGAGTAGGAGGCTGCAAGTTTTTTTGGGGGGGGGAAGCTGCAGGGTTTTTTGGGGGGAGGCCACATTTTTTTGGATGGGGGGGATGCTGCAGTTTTTTGGGGGAAGCTGAAGTTTTTTGGAGGAGGCTGCATTTATCCCAGGGAGCCTGCAGTTTTTTGGAGGAGGAGGCCACAGGTTTTTCTGGGAAAAGGCTGCAGTTTATTTGGGGAGGCTGAAGATTTTTTTGGGGGGAGGTCACAGGTTTTTTTTGGAGGAGGCTGCATTTATCCCATGGAGCCTGCAGTATTTTGAGAGGGGGAGGCTGCAGGTTTTTTTGTGGAGGAGGCTGCAATTTATCTGGGGAGGCTGAAGTTTTTTGGAGGAGGCTGCATTTATCCCAGGGAGCCTGCAGTTTTTTGAGAGGAGGAGACTTTAATTTATTTGGGGAGGCTGAAATTTTTTGGAGGAGCCTGCATTTATCCCATGGAGGCTGCAGTTTTTTGGGGGGAGGCTGCAGATTATTTGGGGAAAGGAAGCTGCAGGGTTTTTTTGGGGGGGGAGGCTGCAGTTTATTTGGGGAGCTGCATTTTTCCAGGGGAGAGCCTGCAGTTTTTTGAGAGGGGGAGGCTGCAAATTTTTTTGTGGAGGAGGCTGCAATTTATTTGGGGAGGCTGAAGATTTTTGGGGGAAGCTGCATTTATCCCAGGGAGGTTGCAGTTTATTTGGGGAGGCTGCAGTTTTCCATGGGAGAGCCTGCAGTTTTTTGGGAAGGGGAGGCTGCAAATTTTTTTGTGGATGAGGCTGCAATTTATTTGGGGAGGCTGAAGTTTTTTGGGGGAAGCTGCATTTATCCATGGAGCCTGCAGTATTTTGAGAGGGGGAGGCTGCAGGTTTTTTTGTGGAGGAGGCTGCAATTTATTTGGGAAGGCTGAAGTTTTTTGGAGGGGCTGCTTTTATCCCAGGGAGGCTGCAGTTTTTTGGGGCGAGGCTGCAGATTCTTTGGGGGAAAGAGGCTGCAGGTTTTTTTTGGGGTGGAGGCTGCAGTTTATTGGGGGAGGCTGCAGTTTTCCAGGGAAGAGCCTGCAGTTTTTGAGAGGGGGAGGCTGCAAATTTTTTTGTGGAGGAGGCTGCAATTTATTTGGGGAGGCTGAAGATTTTTGGGGGAGGCTGCATTTATCCCAGTGAGCCTGCAGTTTCTTTGGGGAGCCTTCAGTTTTTTGAGAGGGGGAGGCTGCAGATTTTTTTGTGGAGGAGGCTGCAATTTATTTAGGGAGGCTGCAGGGGTTTTTTGGGGTAGGCTGCACTTTTGCAGCATCCCTGCAGGCTGGGCAGCAGCAGCAGAGCAGGCAGAGCTGAGGGATGCTGTGTGCATGGCTGCAGTGAGCACCTCTCTGCTCCTTGCTGGGCATTTCATTATTGATCTCCTGCTGCAATATTAATGGCAGAAAATCCCTCTGTAAGCTGCAATATCGTTCTGTGCCCAGCATGGGAAGTGCTGAGAATTGGCTCCATGAATTATGGAGGAGTTTGGAATTGTGTGGTCTTGGTGGAGCATTTATGGCTCCCCTGGCTGTGGCTCTGGTGTTGTGGGCTCAGAGCTGTCTCAGGGAAGGATTTGGGTGATGCTTGAGCTGATTTGTGATGTGATGCAGCAGAATTTGGGCTCAGTGAGGAGTGGATGCTCTGTGCAGGATTTCTGCATCTTTTTAAACTCCAACCTTGTGGTTTTTACTCATTGTGCCTTTTTGCACAAGGTTTCATCCTGGTGTTGTTTTTGTCCTGTCTGATCTGAATTGCACAATCCCAAATGCTCCGAGTGTTAATAGTAAAAAAAACCTGTGTGTATTTATTCCAAACTTCTTGCTGAAATGTTGATATCTCTTCAGGTGTGTTGTACAAATATATTTGATACTTGTGTGAACCAGAGCTGAAATGAGACACTGATAAGGCAGCGATTAGGAGGAGCTCAGCAGCAGCATTTTGTTGAAGTGTTTGTACAGGATTTAATTTGGAGTTATTCACATCACAGAGTGTATTTTTAAGGCATGTTCAGCCTACTTGCTGTGGGAATAATAATAATAATAATAATAATAATAGTAATAATAATAATTCCATCCCTGATATCCCTCTGCCTGCCAAACCCTCTGTTTCCTGCAGAGATGCCTCACCAGTGACATCCCCTGCCCCAAAAATGCCCTTTCCCCTTTGGCTGCTGGCACTGACTCAGTGCTGAAATGGCAAAGTCAGATCTGCTCAGGGAGCTCTGCCTGTGTTCAAAGGTGTTTCCTGGCTGAGGGGAGGAATGAAACTGGGGAGAAATGTGCTGGGTTGGTTTGTTGCTTGCAGCGATGGTGGATTGTCACTGGGAAATGTACAACAACTCATTTCTGGGGTTTTCTATCACTTTTATCCCCTCTGTAAAAAGGAAAAAGTGCTCAATCCTGAAAGCTTGTCTTAGCTGAGATTTCCTTTTTCTAATGTACAGCAAAAGGGTTTTTTTTTTTTTTGTAAGAATGAGAGGTCTGACAAAAGCAAAACTGTAAATCAGGCAGAAGTGAGATGAGACATAAACTAAAAAAAAATCTGAGCGATAGAAGTGACAATTCTGGGTTTTCTGTGCTGGGAGGAGGCAGCTCTTTCCCACAGGGGTGTGAGGAGCTGTGCCAAGAGCAGCTGAAGTTCCCTGAAGATAACACACAAACAGGGATGCAGCAGCAGGAAGAATGAGGACTTGGGGAGGCTTTGGTTTAGTAGGACAATGAATTTTAAAGAGAGCAAATAACAGATTTGCAAGGGAAGAAGTGAAAAGTGTGTTACTCATGTCACTTCTAAGAGATCAGGACACAATAATCAGGGCAGCTGGAGGATAAAGCTCTAACTTGTAGGTTTTGTTGCTGTGGAGAAAATAATTTAGAATGAAATACCCAACTGCAGCTCCATGGCAAGATCTCACCCTCCTGAGCTCCATCAGTTCCAGGTTTGCTGCTGGTTGGGGGCTCCCTTAATTACTGTGGGTTTGAGTTTTCTTCAAAATCCATCTCTTTCCCCTGGAATAACTTCTGGAGCTGCTGTGGTTCATCCCAGAGCCCCCTGGAGACCTGCAGAGCAGTTTTGGTTGAGCCAGACTGGGATGAACTGGGAACTCCATGGTTCCAAACCCCCTTTCCAACACAGCAATGAGTGTGGGGGTTCAGTGCTGGTTAATAATTCATGTACTCACTTTTGGTTGTGAGGTTGGATTAGGAGAAAGGCAAAGCAGGCTCAAAGTTTTGAAAGGTCTTAAAGAAAATTTTATTAGCAGTAATTAAAAGAAAGAGTAATAAGAATTAGAACAAAACTTTCACAATACTTCTCCTTCCCCCCACAACTTTTTTCATGCTGACAACGTAAAGAAACAAAACTTTAGTCAGTTTATTACTTAGAATAGTCTTTCTTTAGTTTACTGAGGGAGATAATTCCTTTTTATTAATGTTATGGAGACTTCTCTATAAGAAAAACCACTTCTCTCCTGGCTCTTATGAATAGCAGCCACCCATGGAAATTTGTAATCCTGAAATCTTCTGTCTCCTACAAGGCTGTGGGGTGGTTGGGTTGAGGTGGGGATGGAGTGCTTGGCTTTGGGTTGGCTTTAGGAGTTGGTGCTTCCCTGTCTGAGGTGCTGAACCCCTCAGGTGCCCCAGGACCTGCTGCAATCCTGTGAATTCCCAAAGGTGGGACCAAGCTCCATGAGGTTCACACCACACCTGCCTTGACCTTGGTGTTTGCTCCTGTCATTTCTTACCTCCCCTGGTTCTCTCAATGGAATTTTTTGTCTGAAATAAAATCTAACTCTGGTAAATGAAAGACAGAGCATGATCACAACTTGAAGCCAGTGATGAAAATTCCTGTTTCCAGACCCTCTGGTTTGCAGGATATTTGATACAGGAGCTGTAAATATTTCTGTAGCAAGAGCTGTAATTCCTCAGCTGCACTTCTCACTCCTAACCCTTCCCTCACCCTGTGCACTGTTTCTTTTGCTAAATTCCATCTTGATTGTCTTTTGCCCTTTAATCTTGTCATCTCTGCTGGTTGTCCTTGGGGGATTTATTTTCCTTTGCATTCCCAGTCTGGGTTTCTGCTGGAATATGCTGTGGATTGCTGGAGCTGCAGTGCTGGGCCTTTCCTGAGCAGTAAATCCTGATTTAAACAAGGATAAATAACGTTTGCACCCCGTGTTCTGTGGGTTTAGATGTCTCAGGGACTGAATCTGATTAATTTAAATTTGGGTCTCATGAATGTCTTCAATCATGCTGCAGAATGTCACTTACAACATTTAATTATTCAATGATATTAATTGATCTGCAGCCTGTCTTTCTACTAATCTGATACAACAAAGTTTGCAAATTGCTGCTGAGAGAAGAATGGTGTGGAACAGCTTTAGGGTAGCAGCAGCAAAGCCTTTGTGTAACCATGTTAAAATGATAGATGCTTTCCCTGTTAAACACAAGCCTGAGTTGAAATGGGTTCACGTTATCATTTTGTTTGCAGATGTCAAAAGCTCATTAATTTTAAGTCAAACTCCCCACCTTGCTGCTTCAAATTGCTTTTAAATTACACGTGTGCTGATCAATCTTGAAAAGCCCAAATTAAAAACTCAGCTGAGGGCACATTTCAAGGCCACAGATCCAACACTTAATTCTAATCTATTTTCCACAGGCCAACCTCCCACTCCAGCACTGGTTCCTGCCAGAAGTGGGGGGAGAGGAAGTTGTAGAGACTTAAATATTTCTGGGAAGGCAGAGAGGAAAGGAAAAGGTGGAAACAGGGAACTATATTTAAATAATGACCTATTTACATTACATAGTTTGGACTATTAGAAATAGACTTAGGATCTTGTGGTGTTGAGGTAATTTCTGTCATAATGGGGCATTTTTCAAGGAGGAACCTCAAATCCTGGGGTCAGTTTTGGGCCCCTCAAGACAGCATCTCTGACTGTGAACTGCCCAAGTTATTTATCAGTTTTGTGCACGTGTAACTCGAGCTGTAATTTGTCCTGAAGAAGCTCCAGAACTGCTGCACTGCATCAAACTATTTACCCTTGAAATTTAGCCTCGTTTACCAGCACTTCCAGAGGAAGAAACTTGAATAATTTCCTTGGAAAAATCTTTGGAAAATCCTTGGAGCCCTTTCTGTGTGAGCAGAGCTGTACATTCCAGTTTTCAGGAGTTAATCCCTGCAGGATGCTGCTGCTGCCCGGGCTCTTCCAGGGCAGTTTTGCTCTGTGCACTTTTGCTGGGATGGGATTTAAGGCTGGCCAGGCCATCCCTGAGGGGTTTTCCCCTCATTCCAAGGGCTGCAGTGGGAGCTGTGGTGGGAAGCAGCTCTGGAGCGTGGGAAAGGAGCAGAGCAGGAACTGTGCTGGCAGGCAGAGTTTGCAGAGCTGTGCCCAGCTGTGCAGGGCTGGGGGAGGGACACACCAATGGGGGGATTTTTCAGCTAGAAATGCAGCCACAGCTGGGTATTAATTTTTTTCAAAAGTGTGGTCAATGGTTTTTAATAATTTTTAATTTTTCCTGAATTTAGATGTATTTGGAACTCTTAAATTTGGTGCTTTCTATCAGCTCTCCTGAAGCTGAGCATGAACCATGTTTTGTGTCCATCCAGCAGTGCTTTAACGATCTTTAATGATCATTTTATTATTCAAAGATATTTGATTCACTCTCTCTGATGAAAGAAAGGAGTTTGGGAGATAAACTTGTAGAGTTTCAGTGTTGGGTAATGTCCATTTCCCATATTTATGTCTACACAAAGAAATCGACTCTTCCCACCAAAAGAAATGAATCAAAGCCAACAAAGCAGGACAAAATAGAGGAAAATATTCTTCAGGTGTGATTTCTGTACAAATAACAACGATTACAGAAAGTCCATGGATGGTTTTAATGGGAATGAAGCAAGGTGGGATTTGGGGATTTGATTAGGAATGAAACCTCAGCCAGCTGGGTTTTAGTTCCCAGGGCAGGAAGTGGCTTTGTGGGGGAGCAGAGATTTTGGGACAGGCAGGATGAGGAGGAGCAGGGATTGAAGTGAGTGGGGATGAAAATCCCACCTGAAGGAGAAGGTCTGGAGGATCCATCTCTGCTCCTCCCTTCCCACGATAACCAGCTCCAGGGAGGAATTCAGATGGGCTTTGAATTTCTGCTTGGAACAATCAGAGCCTGAGCACAGAAAACACCTTGCACCTGTGACTTTGTGCATAAAAGACTTTGCCATAAAAATTGATTTTCATAGCAAGATCTGCCCTCGTTTTTTAATGATTTGAGTGAGGCTGAGCTGTAACTTTCACTTAGTTAAGCTCATTTCCCACCTGCTTTTCATTTCGAGATCCGCCATGGCTTTGGTGGCGGTTGTTGAGAGTTGCTTCGATGTGTGAGGATGAAACAGAAAAAGGTGGGTTCTTGGAGAAAATATGAAACGGAAAAAGGTGGATTTTTTGAGAAAGTATGAAACAAAAAAAAAGTTGGATTTATAGAGAAAATGTGAAATTAAGAAAAGGTGGCTTTTTGGAGAAAGTATGAAACAGAAAAAGGTGGATTTTTGGAAAACGTACGAAAGAAAAAATAAGGTGGATTTTTGGAGAAGATACGAAACAAAAGGTGGATTTTTGGAGAAGATACAAAACAAAGAAAAGTTGTCTTTTTTTAGAAAATACGAAACAAAAAATGTGGATTTTTTGGAGAAAGTTTGAAAAAAAAAAGGTGGATTTTTGGAGAAAATATGAAACAGAAAAAGGTGGATTTTGGAGAAAATACAAAGTTATATATTTTGTCCCAAATCCACCTTTTTTTGGAGAAAACGGTGGATTTGGGAGAAAATATGAAACTAAAAAGATGGATTTTAGGGAAAATATTATATTTCTCATGAACTTTTCCCCCAGAGGTGATGGCAGCCCTTTGTTGATGCCCAGTGGGCTGCTGCTGCCTGAGGACCACAAACACCAATTGTTGGGGGAGCATGGCTGGCTCTGGCACTGAACACTGCAGCCATTCATGGGGCTCACAGGAACCTTTATCCCCGCAGGGAAACTGGAATTTTCCTCGGGGACAGCAGCAACAAAGCCCAAGGGGAAATGAGCCCGTTCAGCAGGGAATTGTTCCATCCTGGGAAGGGCAGGGCAGGAGCGTAGGGAAGTCCCCTCTTCCCTCTGTCCAAGGCAGGTGATGACATTTTTTGGGTTTTTGGGGCTTGTGGTTGTGTTTTATGGATTTGAGGTTTATTTTTTTCTTAATCTCACTAGGTCAGGAGGGCATGATGATTTTCTAAAAAATTCCTTGTTGTATTGGTGGTTTTATTATAGTTTTATATAGCTATATATAACTATATATTATAGTTATGATATATATAGTATATATATATATATAGTATAGTTAGTATAGTATAGTTATTATATATATATAATATATATTATATTATATATATTATATTATATATTATATATTATATTATATATAGTATATATATTATAGTAATATAATATATATAATATATATAACTATATAGTATAGTTATTGTATATATATTATAGTATATATAGTATATTATATGTACTATATATAACTATATATTATAGTTATTATATATCATATTATATTATAGTTTATTATAGTTATTACATATCATATTATTGTTGTCATATATTGTAGTCATTATATATTATGGTTATTATATTTTATAGTTATTATATATTATATTGTAGTTATATTATAGCCATTATATACTATAACAATTATAGATAATATCATTATTATATATTATAGTCATTATATTTTATATAGGTCTATATGCATTGATGAATTGTGTCTGTGGGTTATAAACGTGGCAAAATATTGTGATTTCAGGCAGAAAAGGAACTTTTCAAGCTGCTTTCAGCCCCTCAGATCAATAATCAGAGTGATGCAGCACAGCAATATCACAGGCAGCAATGCATTTACAGAATTGGTGGCATCAGGGAGTTGCTGCTCAGGGGTTTGCAGCAGGAGCTAATAAATTATCAAAGGTATTAAAGAGATTCTGTTAATTTGCAAGGCTGAAAACACTCAGAAACCACAGAGGCATTTGTGTAATTTCCAGCTCTGTGTTTAAGAACTCCCATGAGGACCTCTTAAAACCACCAGGTGTTTTCTGGCTTTTTAAGTCTCCCTGGAAACATCTAAACAATTGCATCATGTCGCTGCTCTTTGATCAGAGTCTTTCAAAGCTGTAACTCTTGTCTAATTGCAACACGGGATGTTTTGCAATTGGAATTTGGGAAATAACGGCTCCTTAAAATAGCTTCGAGCCTGAGGCATGGTGAATGCAGAATTCCTTCTGGTTGTATCAGGATAGTAAATAGTGGCAATGAGTAATTGTTGTAGTAAAATGAATTTTGGGGTCGTTGGGGCAGCAGTGTTGGTGTGTTTCTTTACTTGGGTTTTTAAAAATTTATTTTAATTATGATCCAATTTAAATAATTGAGCAAGGTTTGTGTTTATGGCAGCAATGCCCTGCTGTTGTTGGGTCTCAAAAAGAGGATTTCTCCTTACAGAATCCCCACAGCTCATTTTGTTCCTGGATTTCTTGAGAGCTTTTTATTTATCTTGTTTTTCCCAAATTGTGCAGGCAGGTACTAAGCACGTTTCTGCTGACATGGATTTCTGTAGGAAACAAGGCATCCCCTGTTTATGAATTTCTGGAATGCTAAAATCATCTGTGTGCTTTGTTTCCAGGCAAACAAGGTCTGGACAATGGAGAAAGGATATTGTTATTGGGCCTCTGGGATGCTCCTACTGCCCTTTATTTTGAAATAGCCTTTAATATATCTGACCTGATGGCCTGGGCAGGATAAGAAAATTCCAAGTGGATTGCTAGCTTTCCTTATTTTGGGAATTTTCCTTATTTTGGGAGTGTCTCTGCTGGTGTTGTTTAAGAGTGTCTTGAGTGTCTGTCCATGAGCTTTTGGCCAGGTAGCATCAAGTCTTTAAAACCTCTTTAAGACCTTCCACTTGGGTCTGAATGGATGAGGAATCTCCAAAATGCTGGGTCCTAGAGCAGCCAGGGTTATAAATAATATCCTGGCTTTGTGATCAGTCACAGACACGTTTTAAGAAAAATCCTTTCCTTAGGATTTTTCCTCCTGAGAAGCTGAGAGGCCTCAGGAACAAAATGCAAACATTGATTATCTGCTGCTGTGGAATGCAACAGGTGCATCTGGGATTGGTCCATGTTGATTGTTTTTAATTAATGGCCAATCACAGTCAGCTGGCTTAGACTCTCTAGTCAGTCACAAGATTTTATTATCATTCCTTTCTATTCCTTTCAAGCCTTTTGATTAAATCTTATCTTCTATTCTTTTAGTATAGTTTTAATATAATCTATATCATAAAATAATAAATCAGCTTTCAGAATCATGGAGTCAGATCCTCATCTCTTCCCTCATCCTCAGACCCCTGTGAACACCACCACAGTGATCCAGAGATCCAAATCCAAATTATTCCTCCTTTCACCCTCTCATAACGTCAGCAAGTTTCTCCTGTGGGTTCCTGGCAAGGCTTTATTTTAAATGCACTTTGGTGTTAGCTGCATGCCCTGGAGCAGGCAGGGATCCCTCGCTGCAGCCTCAAGGAAAAGCTCTTGGATTTCCCTCCAGCCTGGTTTAATTGAGCAGCTTTGGGGAGTTTTGTGAAGCTGTTTTCCAGGAGAAGGAGCAGTTTTCTTGCAGGGAATACCCAGCAGTGTGTGGGTGGGCTGTGCCTGGGCCTTGTTGCGCCTCATTTTCTGCTCCTCTCTTTGGGAGGGACCTCCTGGCCACTGATGTCTCCAATAACATATTTACTGTGAGCACTGAAAAGGACAATTCTGCTGGATTTCATTTTGCTGTCCTGCCCTGGTGTTTGTGCAGAACCAAAGGAACAAATGTGCTGCATGTTCTTGCTGAGTTGGCCTCAGCTGCCCCTGGCCCACGAGGACCCACCAGGAGCCAAGTGAGGCTGTGCAGGCTCCGTTTCAGCAAGGCTTGTGCTGATCTTGGGATGAAATATTTACTCTGTGTTGTTTTAATTGTGAAATAATTCATGGAGTTGGGAATGAACCAGTTATGGGTAAGGATGTGGAGCTGCTGGAGTGATCCAGAGGAGGCCATGGAGATGCTCTGAGGGCTGGAGCCAGGCTGGGACACCTGTGGGAACTCACCTGGACAGGAGCAGCTCCAGGGAGAGCTCAGAGCCCCTGCAGGGCCTGAAGGGGCTCCAGGAGAGCTGGAGAGGGACTGGGGACAAGGGATGGAGGGACAGGACACAGGGAATAACTAAACTGACAGTGGGCAAGGGATGGATGGGATCTTGGGGAGGAATTTTTGGCTTTGAGGCCCTGGCACAGGTGCCCAGAGCAGCTGTGGCTGCCCCTGGATCCCTGGCAGTGCCCAAGGCCAGGCTGGACATTGGGGCTGGGAGCACCTGGGACAGTGGGAGGTGTCCCTGCCATGGCTGGGGTGGAAGGGGATGATTTTGAGGTCCCTTCCAACCCAAACCTTTCCATAATTCCAAGCTGGGAATCCATCAGCTCAGAAGGGCCTTGGATGCTGTGCCCAGGGAAGCTGTGGCTGCCCAAAAGCATCCAAGGCCTTTCTGAGCTGCTGGATTCCCAGCTCCGTGTTGTTCATGGCTGAATCCATCTGGGTAGGCACATCTGACCACCAGGCTTTGAGGGAAAAGTTCATCTGAAAGACAGGCCCTGTTATTTGAGCTTTTCAGAAGCAGCAAAGTCACCGAGGGTGTTTTCTGTGTGGAGAAACAGAGCCTGTGCCAAAAGCTGGGCATAACTCCCCATCACTGAAGGGGTGGGGGCCTATGGATGTTGGATTACACCTTTTCCTGCTTTAGAGATGGGACAACTGAGAGGTGTTTTAAAAACTTTAATTTCCTTTTCTGTTTTATGCGAATGGTGAGACAATACAGATGTTATAATTTACACTGTTGCAATTAGAAGTTAACTATTTCTTAATTACACTACATTATAAGTGTTTCTTGGTTTATTAGCTTCAGTTACACTATGTTGTAAATGTTTTTAAGTTAATTATTGACATTAGTCTCACTGAGTATCTTTCACAGTTCTATTTCTCTAAAGTATCTAGTCTTATTTATAAGGCCACCCTTTAAAACTTGGTTCTAGTTCATTTCTCTCTTAATGTCTATTCTATTCTATGGCATTTCTAAATTAGTATTTCTTATCTCAGAGTTTACATACAGCTGTGTACTATGTGAACCTTCTATCAAGCTTTGAAAATCTTCTATAAATCCATTTCCCATTTTCCATTTCTCCCATATGGAGAATCCAGTCTGCTTCTAGATTAAACCCCTGTCATTTGTGGACTTCCCTCTGTAAACATGTGTCATGCACTGGAGGTCCTGGCAGTCTGCAGGTGACAGGAATCTCTGCCCTCATTGCCATCCTCAGCCCTGAGCAGCTCCTGGAGCTCTCTGAAGATTTTCCCATGTCCATTTTTGCCAGTTCTTGGCTTCCTTTATCTTCTTCTGTCGAGGTCAGGATTGAAGGCACTTGAGAGGAAAGTTCACGTTCAGCTCATGTGTTTATTGTCTCTTTTCAATTTTACAAGTTGTGAGTTTTACAGCATTCTACAACAATTACAAAATGACTGTCTCTTGTTACAAGGTCTTTTAAGGTTAAATTATCCAATTAAGAAATGACACCTAAATTATTTTCATTTTTAACCCAATAATAATCACTCAGAGTCTGCAATTGGACTTTTCTGCCCAATTATAAAATACCACCCAAACCCATGGAGGAGATGGTGAAGGAGGAGGACCAGCCTCTGCCTTGAAACCTCCATCTTTCTCCATATATATTATTATATTCTGAAACCTGAAATTTTAACTTTTCCACCCTGTGACATTACACACTTCTATTCAAACTCCACACCCACAATCCCAGTGCTATAATTCCATTTTTGAAGCCTTCTCCACAGCCTCAGGTCAAATTTAGTATTTTCTTGTGGGTCTATGCCCCTCAGCACAGAAAGTCTAAAATTCTCAGCATCCAGGGTTCCAACAGGTTTTGTGTTTCAGCTCGGAGTTGTGCAGCTCCTTCCTCCTCAGTATTTTCAGAACAGTGAGAGTTTTGTGTTTTTGTGAGGAGTTTTAGCCATTTTTGTTTCAGCCTCCCACTGGTAGTTTTGTTTTGCATCTGGATTTCTGGCTGTTTATCCAGCCTTTGAACAGGAACATCTGAGTGCTCCTGCAGCCAGCAGGAGTAAGGACTTAAGGAAGAATGGAATTCACCATTTCTTTCTGGGTCATTGTACTGAAGAATGGCTGAAATAAGCAAAAATCAATACAAATCTGAGTTTCCATCTCCCACATTGGACAAATAGATGGGCTGGCTTCTGCAGAAAGGGCTTAGGATAGCAGCATCCAAGCAAAAAGGTCAAATCCTTGTAGGACATACCCAAAATTTTCACATGAAGGAAATTTTATGTAAATGCAAACAAGAAATGCTCCCTGAGGGCAGCAACTTTTAATTTATCCTCTCAGTGTTACAGAAAACAAACTTGGAACCCATTTCTGCTCCTCAAAGCATCTCTGGAGAATACTGCCCTCCTTCCTGTGCACTTCTCCAAGGACAAGTCCTCTCCACTGGGCTCAGTAAGGGAAGTTGGAAGGCAGAGAAAACATTAATTGCCATCATGTTAATCCTAAAAACTAAAGGAAGAAAAGGCTGTGGGTGAGCTTGGCATCACAGGACTTGAGTAATGAAAATTGACAATTGTGGGGGGAAGTTTCATCTCCTGCACATCACAAAATGACCGAACAGCTCCTTGAGTCCTGCTGGTGGATCCTGGAATGGCTGGGGCTGAGGAGGGGCTGGCAGGATGGAGATGAGGGCAATCCTCAAACGTTTCCTGCAGCTGAGGTGTGTGATTGTTAGAAAGCCCCGAGATAAAACTCAGTGCCTCAGGCAGGAGAGATTGTGTGTGCTTATCTGGAAGTTCCCTTTCCTCCACGCTGATAACATTCTGAGCAGAGTGAAAATAGGAATTGCCATCCCCAGCCTGGTGTTATCGCTTTGGGAACAGCTTTTCTGTGGCTCCAGCTGATGGAAAAATGCATCCTTTAATCATACTGAACACAGACTCTGCTGTTGGTGGAGTGGAGTTGCATTATGTGGGATGTGGAAGGGGGGATTGAAGGAAATTCACTCTTAGCAGGGATCTGATGTGGATCAGGCTGCAGCAGGGTGGGAAAGGGTTTGTGTTTCTGTTCCATCACACTGGGCAGAATTATTGGGAATTCTGTGCAAGGGGGTTTGTGTTTCTGTTCCATCACACTGGGCAAAATTATTGGGAAGTCTGTGCAAGGGGGTTTGTGTTTCTGTTCCATCAGGGTTGTGTTTCTGTTCCATCAGGGTTGTGTTTCTGTTCCATCAGGGTTGTGGTTTTGTGCCATCACACTGGGCAAAATTATTGGGAAGTCTGTGCAAGGGGGTTTGTGTTTCTGTGCCATCAGGGTTGTGTTTCTGTTCATCTCACTGTGCAAAATTTTGTGCAGTGTGTGCAAGGGGGTTTGTGCTGCTGTTCCATCACACTAGGCAAAATTATTGGGAAGTCTGTGCAAGGAGGTTTGTGTTTCTGTTCCATCAGGGTTGTGTTTCTGTTCCATCAGAGTTGTGTTTCTGCTCTATCTCACTGGGCAAAATTATTGGGAATTCTGTGCAAGGAGGTTTGTGTTTCTGTTCCATCTCACTGGGCAAAATTTTGTGCAGTCTGTGCCCTCCTTGAGCTGCAGGTGGGGATGGGAGGAGGACCTGCCCTTGCCAGGCTCCATCAGGAGCTGCCTCACCCATCCCTGCCTGCTCTGTCTGCCCTTGTGTCCCCTTGAGCCAGGATGGGACAGGGATTTTGGGCAGGAAAAGTTAAGAACTAACCAGAGGAGACAGAGCTGAAATAAATGAACTGCTGCTGCTCTGTCTGAGTGAAGGATGTTGTGGTTATGTCAGTGTCTTCTTCCAGAAGAATTCTGTCTTCCAAAAACTGTTAACACAGGTTTTTACCTGTTCTCAGCTACTTACTCATGCCCCTGAGCTGCTGCTCTCTGAGGATGTAAAACATTTTTTTCAGGCTGTAAATCCCATCAGGGAAATGTTCCCTTCTGCAGGGCTTTTGCCATCCTCACTTTAAAATGAATTTATTTCTTTTAACCCAGATATTCTCCTGGCCTGGCACAGCAAACACTGGTGCAGGGTGGCTGAGGGAGCTCTCAGCTGCAGAGGGAGGGGAGGGGATGGGAGAGGAAGGTTGGAAAACACAAATCCTTTGATCTTGGTGGTTGTTTTTGTGCTGTTTGTGTTCCTGCACGTGCTGCACGCTGGTTTTTCCAGTGCTGGGAGCTGTGCCTGCTCCCTGTGACAGTGAAAGAACATTTCCCTAATGCTGGGGGGTGTTCTAGATGGCTCTGGGGTGTTTCAGGTGCCTTTGGGGTGGTGATGGGGTGTTTTAGGGGACTATGAGGTGTTTTAACCGACTTTTAGGATGTTTTAGATGACTGTGGGCTGCTTATGGGGTGGTTTAGGTGGCTGTGGGATGGTTGTGGGGTGTTTTAGGAGACTGTGAGGTGTTTTAGATGACTATGGGGTGTTTTAAGGGACTATGAGGTGTTTTAGATGGATTTTAGGATGTTTTAGATGACTGTGGGCTGGTTATGGGAAGTTTTAGGTGGCTTTGGGATGCTTTAAAGGGTTATAGGATGGTTATGGGGTGTTTTAAGGGACTATGAGGTGTTTTAGGTGGCTTTTAGGGTGTTTTAGATGACTATGGGGTGTTTTAAGGGACTATGAGGTGTTTTAGATGGCTTTTAGGGTGTTTTAGATGACTATGGGGTGTTTTAGGGGGCTGTGGGATGGTTTTGGTGTGTTTTAGAGAACTATCAGGTGCTTTAAATGGCTTTTGGGATGTTTTAGATGACTATGGGGTGTTTCAAGTGGCTGTGGGATGGTTGTGGGGTGTTTTAGGAGACTGTGAGGTGTTTTACTTGGCTTTTAGGATGTTTTAGATGACTATGGGGTATTTTGGATTGATTTTCTGTGGCTGTGGCATGTTCTATGATGTTTATGGGGTGTTTTAGATGCCTCTTGGATGGCTCTGGGGTGCTTTATATGGCTGTGGGGTGTTTTAGATCATTATAGGGTGGTTTTGGTCATTATGAGGTGTTTTAGATGGTTATGGGTTGGCTCTTGGGTGTTTTGGGTGGCTGTGGAGTGGCTTAGATGGTCATGAGGTGGTTTAGATGGCTATGGGATTGCCATGGGGTGGTTTAGATGGTTATAGGATTGCCATGGAGTGGTTTAGATGGTTATAGGATTGCCATGGGGTGGTTTAGATGGTTATGGGATTGCCATGAGGTGGTTTGGATGGTTATGGGATTGCCATGGGGTGGTTTAGATGGTTATGGGATTACCATGGGGTGGTTTAGATGGTTATGGGATTGCCATGGGGTGGTTTAGATGGCTGTGGGGTGGTTTAGATGGTTATGGGATGGTTTAGATGGTTATGGGATTGTTATGGGGTGATGTAGATGGCTGTGGTGTGGTTTAGATGATTATGGGATTGCCATGGGGTGGTTTAGCTGGCTGTGGGATTACTATAGGGTGGTTTAGATGGCTGTGGGGTGGTTTAGATGGTTGTGGGATTGCCATGAGGTGCTGTAGATGGCTGTGAGATTACTATGGGGTGGTTTAGGTGGTTATGAGATTACTATGGGGTCGTTTAGATGGTTATGGGATTACCATGGGGTGCTGTAGATGGCTGTGGGGTGATTTAGAGGGTATGGGATTGCCATGGGGTGGTTTAGATGGTTATGGGATTGCCATGGTGTGCTGTAGATGGCTGTGGGGTGATTTAGAGGTTATGGGATTGCCATTGGGTGGTTTAGATGGCTGTGGGATGGTTTAGATGGTTATGGGATTGTTATGGGGTGGTTTAGATGACTGTGGGATTGCCATGGGGTGGTTTAGCTGGCTGTGGGATTACTATGGGGTGGTTTAGATGGCTGTGGGGTGGTTTAGATGGTTTGGGATCGCCATGAGGTACTGTAAATGGCTGTGGGGTGATTTATAGGGCCTCATCCCAAGTGGTGACCCAGTATCTGTAGGTGCCCATGAAGACAAAGCTCAGAAGCAGAGCAGGAAGAATAAATTCCCATTTTTGCTGGGTCAGTGCAAAGAGGAGGGCACAGGGGCTGGGGGAGCAGTGCCAGCTGTGCCCTTGGGCAGGTGGGGCATTGCCCAAACCCCAAATTGTGACAGGAATTTGCTGCTCTCCCTGGATGTGCCCTTGGTCCTGTTGTGTCCCAGGGAGCTGCCCTGGTCCCAGGGCCCTTTCAGGGTGACAATGTCACCAAACCCTGATTTATTTCCAGACTTTTAAAGTTGTTTCCAAGATGTTGTGTGCCACAGATCGGTGCTGAGCTGAGTCACTGAGTTTTCCTCCCGTTAATTTATTAAATAACCACTGAAAACTCTTCATTAACAAATACATCCTGACTATTTAAAGGGGAAAAACCCTTTCCTGTGTGCACATCTCCTGTTATCCTCTCCAGAATTCCAGCTGCTCTGATCCAGGGGTGCATCCAGAGCTCCTAAAGCCGAGCTCAGAATGTTTGGGCCCCATCCCAAGTGTTGCCCCGGTATCTGTAGATGCCCATGAAGACAAAGCTCAGAAACAGAGCAGGAAGAATAAATTCCCATTTTTGCTGGGTCAGTGCAAAGAGGGAGGCACAGGGGCTGGGGGAGCAGTGCCAGCAGTGCCCTTGTGCAGGTGGGGCATTGCCCAAACCCCAAATTGTGACAGGAACTTGCTGCTCTCCCTGGATGTGCCCTTGGTCCTGTTGTGTCCCAGGGAGCTGCCCAGGGTCCTTTCAGGGTGACATTGTCACCAAACCCTGATTTATTTCCAGACTTTTAAAGTTGTTTCCAAGATGTTCTGTGCCACAGATCGGTGCTGAGCTGAGTCACTGAGTTTTCCTCCTGTTAATTTATTAAATAACCACTGAAAACTCTTCACTAACAAATACATCCTATTTAAAGGGAAAAAACCCTTTCCTGTGTGCACATCCCCTGTTATCCTCTCCAGAATTCCAGCTGCTCTGATCCAGGGGTGCATCCAGAGCTCCTAAAGCCGAGCTCAGAATGTTTGCTGCAAACACCCCTCCCTTGTTAAGCAGTATTTACATAAAACATGCTGACACCACTTTGGGGAGATTGAGTAGGATGCTTTCTCAGCTGTTGAAATTTGCACACGAGATGGAAGATGTTTTGATTAAAAGAAGGGTTAGCTGAATATTTTTTTCCCATTTATTCCCATGTGTCAAAATCAAAGCAGAGTTTCTCCAGGCGTTTTGCCCATTTTTTTCTCTTTTTTTCTGTTCCTCTTGTTCAGTTGTTTGGATTCCTTCCCTCAAGGTTGAGATTTTTGTGGGCTTTTTTTTTCTCTCGTAGCAGAGGAATTCAGTTATTTAAGGAGATAAATACATATTAAAATGCCTTTCAGACAGAAATAAACACTATGACTGGGTTTAGCTTCCTGTTTATTTTTGGGAGCGTTTGTAAATTCATTCTGGAATTTATTGGATTGGCAACGGTGAGCTGGGGACAGGCAGGGGGGAAAAATCCAGGGAGATTTTCCCAGTAATGTCCTCCTGCCACAGGAACAACAGTGAAAAAGGGCACAGGAATAATTTCAGTTTAGTTGTTCACATTTTCCTTCCTTGTAACTTCTCTAATCTGGAGCAGTGAAAAAGAGCTCAGGAATAATTTCATTTCAGTTATTCTCATTCTCCTTCCTTGTGGCTTTAAACTGAAGCAGTGAAAAAGAGCACAGGAATAATTTCATTTTAGTTGTTCACATTCTCCTTCCTTGTGGCTTTAATCTGAAGCACTGGAAAAGAGCACAGGAATAATTCCATTTTAGTTGTTCACATTCTCCTTCCTTGTGGCTTTAATCTGAAGCAGTGAAAAAGAGCACAGAAATAATTTCATTTTAGTTTTCTACATTCTCCTTCCTTGTAACTTCTCTAATCTGAAGCATTGAAAAAGAGCAGAGGGGTTATTTCATTTTATTTGTTCACATTCTCCTTCCTTGTGGCTTTAATCTGAAGCAGTGAAAAAGGGCACAGGAATAATTTCATTTTAGTTGTTCACATTCTCCTTCCTTGTAACTTCTCTAATCTGAAGCAGTGAAAAAGAGCCCAGGAATAATTTCATTTTAGTTGTTCACATTCTCCTTCCTTGTGACTTCTGTAATCTGAAGCAGTGAAAAAGGGCACAGGAATAATTTCATTTTAGTTGTTCACATTCTCCTTCCTTGTAACTTCACTAATCTGAAGCAATGAAAAAGAGCACAGAAATAATTTCATTTTAGTTTTCGACATTCTCCTTCCTTGTGGCTTTAATCTGAAGCAGTGAAAAAGGGCACAGGAATAATTTCATTTTATTTGTCCACATTCTCCTTCCTTGTGGCTTTAATCTGAAGCAGTGAAAAGGGGCACAGGAATAATTTCATTTTATTTGTCCACATTCTCCTTCCTTGTAACTTCTCTATTCTGAAGCCATTCCAGTGATAACATTTCCCTTCGTGGTTACTTAGTTGATTTTTTGAGCTGCATTTCCAAAGCCTCCTGTCAAGGAGGAGAACTCCAACTTTCCTAATCAGAGCTGAAACGGCCTCTTCAAAGCCTAAAATGGAATTTTATCTCTTTTTTCCCCCTGCAGAGAGCACAAACGTTGCTTTTGTCATTGCTTTATTATTTGCTCTGCGAGGGTGCCAGCGCCCCTGGCCACTGAGAAACTGGAGCAAAAGCTTTTTTTAGCAACTGGAGCAGAATTTTCATAATAAACCTGATCTCGTGCCGTTTGTGAGCCTCCTTGGGGGGAGTCAGGGAAGGAAAGTGGAATTGGGGAGGGTTGGAAGCCAGGGAACTTCAAGGAGCCTCAGCCTAAAAACTCTCCACGGATTTGCTGCTGCTGCCTGGATTAGAGGACCCTTTAATTTGCTTTTAATTAAAATGATTTTCATTTATTCTGTGCCTTCTTCAGAGGTCCCGAGGCGCCTCCCAAACTTGTGATGCTGTGTATAAAATACAAATTGCATATTCATGTGGGGCTGAGATTTCACCTGGAAGCTGAGGATGAAGGAGAGTTTTACCTTTGTTTTTTGGTTGTTTTAGAGCCTCAGATCCTAATTACAGAGCAGCTTTTCAAGCACTGCTGCTGTACATTTTCTCAATGAGTTCTACTCCAAAGTGTAAACACTGCCCTGCCATAAATAGCTTATCTGGGTATGAGATTTAAATAGCCAGGGCTTTGTTTTTGGAACCTCATTCATTTGGAAGGAAAAAAAAAATGTCATGTAAATACCTTTTTCTTTCTCTATTTTCTCAAAAAGGAAATGCACCTATTGCAGAAATTCCCAAAGGAAATGATGGATTAAAATGGAAAGTGTTGCATAGCTCGTAAATAGAGTTAGGTTAATTATCTTTTAAATAGTTGATCTTAATGCAATGTAGACATTAAAAAATGAAGATAACCTTTTCCCAAAGAAGACTGTGCTGCAATTTAATTGTGTACTCCACAATAACTATTAAGGAGGAGAAGAAATAGGACTTTGTATTTACTTTTTTTGAAGGACTTTTCTGGTGGTTTTGTTCTTGTTGCTTATTTGCTGAGGCATAAACCCTGAATCAGCACAGAAACCTGAGAAAATCTAAGGAATATTATGGACAATGCAGTTTCAGGGGTGAATTTGATGCCCCAGCTGAGGTAGCAGAGGAAGAATAGAGAGGGGGAAGCTGGGAGGATCAGGGAATTTTTCCAGAGCCTTGAGAAGTCGCTACATTCTTGTTTTGGGAGAAGAACAAATTGGAATAGAGGAGATTGTGAGATTTTTTTCTTCATGCTCTTGTGAGGTGGAGGTTGGTCTGTTCTCCCAAGGAACAGGGGACAGCACAAGAGAAAATGACCTCAGGTTGTGCCAGGGGAGGGTTAGGGTGGATATTTGGGAAAATTCCTTTAGGGAAAGGAGTTCCTGCCCTGGCAGTAGTGAAGTCCCCATCCCTGGAGGGATTTAAAGCCCTGTGGATGTGGCATGGGGCAGGAGTGGCCTTGGGGACCATGGTTGGACTCAATGATCTTGGAGGGTTTTTCCAACCTAAAGAATTCCATGGTTCTGTGAGTTTGGACAGCTCTGATTTAGGGCTGGCACATTTTGTGAGGCCTCTCCCCAGTCTGCTGGAGGCACAGTTTCCCCGTGTGCTTTCAGGCAGTTGCAGAAGTTCAGAGACCATGCCATGTATTTTTAATATCTGATATTTAAGAGGGAAAACCAGAACAAAATCCTTAAGCTCAGCATAAAGATGGTTATTTCCTAAAAAAGTTGTTTCTTATAAAAAGTGGCTCTTCTGCTCTCAAAGAAGAAAACCTGAAACTTTTGCTTGCTTACAGAGTGTCTGAAATTCCCCTGCTGAAGTTTGGGGAAGCAAAAGCCCTTTTTGAGGATGTCACAGCAGAACTGTGAGCAGCAGATTTTCCCATAGTGCTCCTTTTGTTCCCTCAATGAATGCAGCAGTGTTTGCTCCTGCGGAGGAGCTGCTCATGAGGAGGTCACAGAGGCTGCTCAGATCCTTGGAGGGGGGCACAGGGCTGTGCCCAGCACTTGCAGAGCATGAGATTTTGGGTTTTTTGGGATTTAACTTCGGGATCTTGTAATCTTTGCATGAACAGGGACGCCTTCCACCACCCCAGGTTGCTCCAAGCCCTGTCCAACCTGGCCTTGGACACTTCCCGGGATGGGGCAACTCTTGAGTGTTTCAGTTTGAGGCTTTGGGGTTTGTTTGTTTTTGTTCCACCCTCGTTTCCCAAATCTCATGCTCAGCTCTTGCTCTGCAGTCAAAGCCATGAATTCTCAGTGTTCTTTGCTGCTGAAGCTGATCAATAAAGGTGATTAGCTGAAAGCTGGTGACAACCTCAGTGAGACACACAAGGCAAAGTGTCTCCTTCCTTGTCTCTGCTGTGTCCCATCCTGGAGCAGATTTCTGATGGTTGAATCTTCTTTAGGTTGGGAGTGGATTTTTTCCAGTGAGAATTTGCTTGCAGACTTTGACCTGAGCATCCGTGGATTTCTGTTCTGTAGAAATACATTAGGCTGTAGAAAAACTCTCCATTCAAAGTACAAATGATATTTAGAAAGTAAAGCTGAGCAGGCCTTTAATTACTCTTTTTTTTTTTCTTATTTTTAATGGACTCTTACATTGAGTAAAAATTAAAAAGATGGCTGTAACCATCTTCTGGAACCACTGTGTTCTGTTGCTTTGTAAATAATCATTTGGGGCTGTGTTCAGGGTGATTCTTGTGGAATTTTAGGCTGTTGGGATGATGGAGTTGGTGGCAGCCATCCACACCCAGCTTTATTAAGAGCCAGTTTCTGCCTTTGTGGTGAAAACCCACAACAGTTGGGTGTTTGAAATGACTTTTAAGCCATCTGTGTGGCATCTCTGTGTTCCATTGTTTCATCCGGCCCAGATGCTGGGAAATGACTGAAAGGAGTTGGAGCTCCAGCACAAATTGTTATTGTCCTGGAAATGAGGATTTTGTGACTTCTGCCTCTGGGGAGGCTGGCTGAAATGGAGGAATGGATGAAAGGTTGGGTGTTCCTGGAGGAACATCAACCACCCCAGCTGGCAGCTGAGTGGGACCCCCAAAGGCTGTGTGAGAGCCCTCTGCTCCCCATCCCTGTCGTGGTGCTACCACCCTGTGGTGTCAGTGAGTTAGGATCTCCAGGAACATGGGATTTCTGGTGTGCTGCCCAGGGAGGGGTGTCAGCATCAGATGAGTGGTGTGGAAATCCCATAGATGAGTCACCTCCTGCTGTCCTGATGGGCAGCTTCAGGACAAGAGAAGTTCCTGGAAATTATCCAGGCTTGATCAAACCCTTCCAGGCTTCCCCAAGCTGGTATTCCCTGGGTTTTAAAGGTGAGGGAGAGGTCCATGGTGAGGAGATTGCCAGGAGAACCCAGGAAAGGTTTGGCCAGCTCAGGTCTGGAGCAGCTTCACCTCTTGCAGCTTCTCTGTGGGTTCACCCAAAGCTGGAGGTGCAGTGGGTGCCTCAGTGTTGTCATTTCATCGTGTGGGAAAGGAAGTTCCTTAATGAGCACGGAGCAAAAGTCATTTTCATAATTACTGTTCTGAAAGACACTCACAGACTGCTGATGAATTTGCTTGGCAGTTCCTGGAAAAGCCAAACTGAAGCCCAGCTTTCCATGGAAGATTGGCCTGAGTGGTGTCCAGAGCTCGATGCCAAGCTCAGCTTTGCTGTGACCAGTTTTAAAATTACTTGGAAGGTTTCTTGCAGGGCATGCAGCCATTATGGTAGAAGCAATTAATTCGTGTCAGGTGGAAAGGGGGATTAAAAAAAACCTTTTGGGGCACAAATAAACTGGATCCAAGCATTTATTTATTCATTCATTCATTTGATGTTTGAGGAGGGGCTGTGGACTCTCTGGGATGTAATTGCACTCCTGTCAGGGAGCATCCTGGCTGAGCTGTTTGCATTTCTGCTGCAGTGACTTGTGGTGGCATTTGCAAGTTCATCTCCCTCGAGTGCTTGAGGCAAATGGTCAAAACATCAGCAATTGCAGTCTGCTGGAAGAAGTGAGGCTTGTAAAGCTCTTTATATTCATCAAAAAGCAATTTCTGTTGGGGTTTTTTAAAGATTCAGTACAAGGGCTGGATGTTGGTTAACAAAGTCCTGATTTTGTATTCTGTGTGCATCCAAAACATCCTAACAAACATCCTTAGGACATCAAAACCCTGGAAAACATGCAGAGCCTGACCTCTGAACACAATGTTTTCTTCCTGTTTACGTTGGCCCAGGCCCTTTAAAAATGATTTATTTTGTTATGCAGACGATTACCAAATAAGCTCACGTCTGTGGAAGCTTGTGTGAGGTAGATACTGAAACTTGGCACGGTTCTGCAGGTTCCTGACCTTCCAGGAGCTCATTGAGGACTTTGGAGTGATAACATCAAAGACTATTCTAGAGGTAATAACCCTCTAGAGGTAATAAACTAAAAAAACCTTTAAGTTTTGTTTCTTAATGTTGTCAGTGAGAAAGAAAACGTGGGGGAGGAGAAGTGTTCTAAAGGTTTTGTTCTAATTTTTATTACTTTTTTCTTTATTTACTGTTAATATATTTTTCTTTATACCCATTTAAAGTTTTGAACCTGTTTTGCATTTCTGCTCATCCTACCTCTCAGCAGAAGTGAGGACACTGGTGATGGGCCAACACCAAACCCACCACACTCCTCAGAGCATTAACCGAGACATCTCAAAATGAGCCAAATTTCAAATTCACAAACCAACACCACGCCATGGAATCAGTATTTCATCACATATCATCTCCTCACTGCCAGCAAGGGTGCTCCAGACCAAATGTGTGCTGCAGCAGGAGCAAACTCTGCAGGCAGATTGGCTCAGTGAGTGCAGACAAACCTGCTGGGGAGGTCTTTGCTCAGCATTTTGGAGCAGAGCAGAGCAGCACCTCTGGCTGAGGGACCAAGTGCTGACCAAGCACGGTGCCAGATGGCTCTGGCTGGCAGCAGCTGCTCTAGGAGATATTTCTGCCCCTAACGAAGGAGAGGAATGATGAGGAGGACTCTGTCTGATCAGAAGGCTAATTAATTACTTTATTAGACTATATTATTCTGTATTATATTACACTTTATTATATTACATCTAAACTGAATCTGCCAAGCACTCCACTGCACAGCCTCTTGTGACTGTCAGCCCACAGTCCCAACACACACCTGGATTCAATTGATCAGTGAATCAAACCACTCACACCACAATCCAGTGATCAATTCCCTTCAGGTAAACAATCTTCCACAATCCTTTCCACTTGTGGACAACACAGGAGCAGTAAATGAGATGAGAATTGTTTTTCCTTTCTCTAATGTTCAGAGAATGTGAAACCCAGAAATATTCTTGGGAAGAATTGTGCCTTGCTTTTCCCTGTGAGGGGAAATGTGGTGACAGCTGCTGTGCTGCAGGGCAGGGATGCTCTGCACAGGGACATCCAAATCCTGGGGCTGGCCAGAGCCAAATTCAAGGTGAGGATGTGAAGAACAACCTGGAGGAGAAGGGTGAGGGCTGAGCTGGGGAGGAAGGTTATGGAGAGCATCAAACTGAGCTCTAGCCCAAAATGCAGAACAAAAAACTACTCCTTTTCCCAGCCCCTGAAGGATGGCATTTCTTTTATTTCTGTCAGCCAGGAGCCAGCACAGCTCCTTGTGAAGCAGCCCTGGGAAAAGCACTGAGTGCTGGGGCAGAAAAGTTACAGGGCAGGAAAATGGATTTATCTGCTCTCAGCTCCCACCTGTTCCCATGGTTAAAATAGAAAGAAACAAGAACTCCAGTTTTATATTTTCTAAAAAAGATGGTTTGGATGCGTTCTCCATCACAGCATTATTTATAGTGGTTATAGTTTGGGAAATAAGGAGAAAACCCCCCAGTGTCTTGCTGTTCCACATAAATTAATATTTTCTTGTCATTACTCCTGAAGCAGAAGCTTTCTTTTACTGCTGAAGAATCCACTTGCACATTGTTTATCAAAACACTCCCTGCAGGTCCATCTTGTGCTGGCTCAAAGTCACTTTAAAACGAGCTTTGCCTTATCTCAGTAGCACATCTTGGGAAGTCATTTAGTGAGCAAATTGCCAGTTAATTGCCTTGATCTGCTGGTGAGCAAGATGCTCAAAATGAGCTGTTCCTAATCATGATATCAAAATATCACTTCTGTTCCATTAAGGAGCGTGCTGTGAAATAGGATATGTTTTTTAAGGAAGCTGCTTAAGCTGATCTCGTTTGCTTTTTATTTTTAGTTAATGCCTTTAGTTGGTTTCCTGAAAGAATCAGAGCTCTGGGTGTGTGAGAGGGAAACCAACATTTCCAGGATCAGTGGATGGCAGCACCAAAGAATTTTCCATAAAATAAAATTTGAGGCACCCCTCAGGATTTTAAGTTGGTTGGAAAGGTTCTGTTCAGACATAGTGGGGTTAATTTAATAGGATATTTATGATTTAATTTCATCTCTACAAAAGCACTTTGTAGTTTGGACTTGACCTGTGGACAGAAGGTCCCTTGGGAGCCAGCGTGGCTCCATTTTCTGTGGGTTTGGGGTCTGTTCTTATTTTTTAAGTGCTTTTTTTGCAGAGTAGGATTGACTTGGTGTTGACCTAAGTTTAGTGACCATGAATTTTGGTGATAATTAGACTTGGCTCTCTGCTCTCCAGAAATTCATACTTGAAATCCTCAGAAATACATACTTAAAAAAAAAAAAAAAAAAAAAAAAATAAATATATATATATATACACACACACATATGTGCACACACACATGTACATGCACACATATACATATATATACACATGTACATATGTATAAATATAATGTCTATAAAAATCTATACATAAATGCACACACATGCATATATATACACACATATATAAAATTAGAAATATATAAAAATCTATACATATATGCACACACATATATACACATGTACATATATAGAAATATAAAAAATAAATAAAAATGATCCATATATGCACAAAAACATATATGCATATATATATACACGTACATATAAAGAAATATAAAATATATAGAAATCTATACATATATGCATACACATATACATATATATACATATGTTCATATATAAATATAAAAAATATATAAATGTATATATAAAACATACAATATACAATATTATAAAACATACAATATACAATATAAAATATATATATAAATCTAGCCATAGATGCACACTTATATACATATATACATGTGTACATATATACAATATAATATATAGATATAAATCTATACATCTATGCACACATATATACTAATATACACATATGCATATATATAAATATAAAATATATATAAGATATATATACATATATATATCTTTATTCAGCTTAGTTCTGTGATATGACCAGAAAGTTAAACCAGTTAAATAGGTGCAAAACCAGCCAGAAATGATTTACAATCTCATTATTTTTCCAGTTTATTTTTCAGCAATATAAGTGTGATTCTTTTGTGGCCTTTCAGAAAGGAACATGGCACAATTGGAATATTCAGGAATCCCAGACTTGATAAGGTTGGAAAAGAGCTGTAAGGTCATCCAGTCCAACCCAGTGCCATATTTATATTTATATTTATATTTATATTTATATTTATATTTATATTTATATTTATATTTATATTTATATTTATATTTATATTTATATTTACAATTATATTTCTATTTATATGAAAATACCACAAGTAGATTTTCTCTCATATTTCCTGGGATGCAAATATGTGGCCAGGTCCTCTGGTGAATAAAAAAGGGGATTTCACTTTGTGGCAGCTTCAGCCAGTCATTGATCAGCCTGAATATTTATGTTTATATCTATATTTAATAATTATGTTTTATTTCTTTATTTTTATATCTTTAAAATATTTATATAAAATACCACAAGTAGATTTTCTCTGATATTCCTAGGATACAAATACGTGGCCAAGTCCTCTGGTGAATAAGAGAGGGGATTTCACTTTGTTGCAGCTTTAGCCAGTCATTGATCAGCTTGAATATTTGTGTTTATATCTATATTTAATAATTATGTTTTATTTCTTTTTATCTATATCTTTAAAGTATTTATATAAAATACCACAAGTAGATTTTCTCTGATATTTCTTAGGATACAAATACGTGGCCAAGTCCTCTGGTGAATAAGAGAGGGGATTTCACTTTGTTGCAGCTTTAGCCAGTCATTGATCAGCCTGAATATTCATATTTATATTATGTTTATATTTACATTATATTTATATTTATTTTTATTTATATTTTTAAAATATTTCTGTAAAAATACCACAAGTAGATTTTCTCTGAAATTTCCTAGGATACAAATACGTGGCCAAGTCCTGTGGTGAATAAGAGAGGGGATTTCACTTTGTTGCAGCTTTAACCAATCATTGATCAGCCTGAACATTTATTTTCCAGTCACAGGAGGAAGAATTTGGTGTTCTAGCATGGCCAGAGCCTGTCAGGTTATTCCACTGCATCCATGGGGTGAGCTTCTATCACATGTTAAAGCCACAAGCAAAATATTCAGCATTCAGGTTTTCCATCCTCACTGTGGGGCTGCGCTATCTGAATTTTGTCTATAAAAAGCTCTCCCTGTTTTTGGGGCCAGTCTGTCCTCAAAGACCAGTCTGACAGGCAGCAGAGTTCAGCTGATCTGGAAAAATGGGTCCTGTGGGGCAGCAGCTCTTGGCCATGTCTGCATCATTTGGAAAGGAGGTAAATAAAGGAAAAAAAAAAGTTTTAATGTTGCTGAAATGTAGCTCATCTAGTTAAGTTGAAGGACTGAAAATGAATCAAAATTACCTTGATAAGCTGTCTGTTGATTGATTTGGAATAAGCACTCTGAATATTAAATGAAAATTAAATATATTAGGGGAGAGCTGTAGAACAGCAAAATATTAATAATTTGGGGGAAATATTTGGAAGATCTCCTTCCTTAGATTCATGGGCTTGTATTGTTTTTGCTCTAAAATGTACCTGGGTGTGATTTGTTTTTGTGAATCTGGGACTGTGCTTTGGGCTTAAAAGCATGGGGATGTATTTGTGCTTTGGAGATTGTGGTGCAGAAGTACCAGGGGAAAAACCCCAAAATTCCTGGAGCAGGGAACACAAAGAGCTGGAGAGGTGCTTGAAATAGAGTTTCAAGTGTCTTTCAAGAACCACAGAATGAGACTTGCTTTGAAAGTTTCCATGTTTTAGAGAAATTAATTTGTTAGGGTGTGGGAAGGATTAGTCAAAACATGGGATGGAAATGTAAAACAAACAGAAGCAGTGAAATATTGGGGGGTTTGTGTTTGTCACTGATCCTGCTGCAGATTCTGGTGATGCTGTTTCCAGCCTGTTTCATCTGAAAGGGTTATTCAGGAGAAAGTCGGGTTGGATGCTTTAGTTTCATATCTTTGGAGGTTGCAAATGTCATGTAAGGAGTTTCAGAGCCTTTCTGTGTGGTTTTGGTTGGAAAGGACCTTAAAGCTCACCCAGTTCCATCTCCAGCCATGGGCAGGGACATTTCCACAATCCCAGGTTGCTCCAGCCTGGCTGAGGACACTTCCAGGGATGGGGCAGCTTCTCTGTGCCAGGGCCTGGCACCCTCCCAGGGCAGGATTTCTTTGCATGAATCTCTAGATAAAATGAGTGTTGAATTTCATCATTTGATCATTCAAACCTCTTCTTTTAAAAATTGCCAGATTACAGTGGTGGAGTTTCCATCCCAGGAGGGATTTGAAATATATGTGGAGGTGGCACTTGGGGACATGGGGCACTGGTGGCCTTGGCAGTGCTGGGGTTGAACCTGGTTGTCTTGGGGGGCTTTTCCAACCTAAGAAATGCTCAGAAATGGAATTTTGGGATGTTCCACATTGACCTGGAGCAAAGGAGGCTCAGGGGGCCCTTGTGGCTCTGCACAGCTCCTGCCAGGAGGGCACAGCCGGGGGAACAGGGACAGGAGCAGAGGGAACGGCCTCAGGCTGGGCTCAGGGTGGATATTGGGGAAAATTCCCTCTTGGAAAGGTTTGTCCAGGCCTGGCACAGCTGTCCAGGGCAGTTTGGAGTCCCTATGCCTGGAGGGATTTAAAATCCCTGTGGAGGTGGCACTTGGGGACACGGGGCAGAGGTGAGGTTGGGTTTGATGATCTCAGAGGGCTTTTCCAGCCTTGATGATTCCATGATTCCATGAACTAAGAGCTCTCTATTTCTGCAGCAGCAATCCCTGTGGCTGTGCCCAGCATTGCCATTGCAGGGCAGGGTCATTCCCTTCCCCAGGGCATGGAGAAGGTCCCTGGCCACACTTGCAGTGGGAAGTCCCTGGTGCTGAGTGTGGCCTGAGCTTGTGGCACAGTGGAATGAGGAACTCCTCAAGGACACCTGGGTGTCCCCAGAATCCCTTGGCAGGGGACAGAGCCATTCCCAGAGTCCCTGTGGTGCCTTTGCTGCTCCTGCTGAGGTGTGAAATGTCCTTTACCCCTTGTCCCCCTGCTGGTGCTGTGTGCTCCATGTGTGATGGGAATTGAGTGCCCCAAGTGCCACATCAGGCTCTGAGTGGCACCAGCCCTGTCTGGGCACAGCCCTGGGTGTTTGTGTCCCCTCTGTGGCACTGGGGCCACCAGCAGGTCCCAGTGAGTGCAGCCAGATGGCCCAGGCAGAGGCAGAGCCCTGCCAGCTCTGTGGGATCAGAGTAAACTCTGGGTGAGATAAAATGCTCATTTCTAATTGAAAACAAAAAGCAAAAATGCACTCTGAGAAAACAACTGGTTTCATATATAAAATATTATTGGGTTTACACCAGGAGGAGCTTTCCAAGGGCAGGATTTCAGTGGATGCTGCTGGTGCTTGGCCCAGGCTCTGGGCTCTGCTGCTGGTTTATTTAGGAAAATAAACCCTGCACATTTGGGACTCCATGTCCTGCACAAATGCTGCATTTCTATTTTATTTTTAAGCCACTTCTTATTTCCAAAATAGAAATATAATTCACTTTGATCTTAGGTCCAGGATGCAGCTCAGTCCAAGGAATTATTCCCATGGTAACAAGCCACACTTCACCAAGGGGTATTTTCCCCCAGAAATATTTTTGGATGGGATTTCTGTATATCTGACTGTGATGGTCAAATCCACAGCTTTGTTATGAGTTTCTCTCCAAGGAGGTTCCAAGTGGGACCATGCTCTGTGTTTTATGGTGCCTTTGAGGCAGCTGTCAAGGGAAAACACTCTGCTTTTATTTATCCCCATCCTCAAAAAAACCTCAGCCCTTTCTGCACAAATCCAACTTTCAAAGTAAGGAGGAGAAATCAATAATTATAGAAATCCCTTACAAGTCCAAAATTAGGTTTTTGTGAGCTGTAAATACCCCGAGCAGCACTCAAAACTCACTTGTGCTAAATATTTCCCAAGAGAATGTTTCTGTGTTATTGCTGTGATTATTGTGCTGGTATTCACAGAGAGTTTTCTTCTGTCCCTTAGTAAATATGTTGAAAAGGAGCAATTCTTTTTAATGCCATGTCTTGAAAAGAGTTTTTAAGGATTTGAATGGGAGCTGGCTGTGGATGCTCAGTGCTTTGCCAGGGCTTGAAGATCCACGTTCATTCCACAGCACAATGCCATCAGGAATCCCAATGATGATTTTGAAACACATTAAATAGCAAAATATCAGTTTATTCTGCAGGAAGCACAACAGCAAATGCATACTGATGCTGACACCAGCTGTCATTGGAAAGCAAATATTCTGGGGGTTGTTTATTTGCAGGCAGCAGCAGCAGTGATGACAGCAGCCGATAGGAAAATCAATAGCTGGATTTTCCATCAGCCACTGCCTCTTGCCAAACGGAGTGATACTGCCTCAAATTAGCATCTGTTTGCACACTTCTCTGCTAATTAGTGCTGTCAGCATCTGAACAAAAGGGAAAGTTGATGGTGAGGGTGGGCAGGCCCTGGCACGGGTGCCCAGAGCAGCTGTGGCTGCCCCTGGATCCCTGGCAGTGCCCAAGGCCAGGCTGGACATTGGGGCTGGAGCACCTGGGACAGTGGGAGGTGTCCCTGCCACGGCAGGGGTGGCACTGGGGGGGATTTGGGGTCCTTTCCATCCCAAACGTTCCATTAATCTGTGCCTGTGTGTTAGGAGCAGGTGGGATAAAGAGCAAATCCAGCAGGGAGCTTTGGGGCCCATCCCTGTGTCCTCCCCCAGGCTGCTGCTCCCGTGGGTATCCAGGTGATCCTCAGTGTTATCCTCACTGCTGGCTTGGGCTGGAAATCTTACCTCTTGATTTATTTCTCATCTTATTTTCCCAGGTACCATCAATCCAGTACCTGGGAAAATAAGATGAGAAATAATCAATCTCCTCCTCCCCTCTGAATGATGCCTTTATGTCAGTGCTTTAACTGTAATGCTTGAAATGATCTGATCAAACACTACATTGCCATTTGTTGAAGTCCAGGCCCCACCAAGGGGACTTCTTGTCTCCTTCAAGGAGAGAAGTGGAGAAGGACCTACAAGGACTTTGTGTGCAGTGCAAACTGCAGCTTCTGACCCCACCTGCTGATCCTGCTGTGGGCAGTTCTTGCACAGGCTGGAATTTCTCTTCCCACTTGAGTTGAAAACTGATTTTTAACCTCTGATACAACGTGGTGGTCAGACCTGGAAAGGTCCTAGAGAATACCAGAGGTGCCTGGTCATTTCCTTCAATGAATCTTTCCTTAAATGCACACAATTAGGGCTGTATCCCAAAGCCTGCTGGCATCCATCTGCTCCCATCCAGTGCAAGATTTCCTTCTCCCTTCCTCCCTGTGTTGGAAGTGCATTTTTCTCTTTTCTTTCAGCCATTTAATCCCTCCAAACCCTGTCTGAAGCAAACGAGGCAGTGATTTACTGCCCGAGGGGTCAGGCAGAAAGAGGGCCTGTGCAAAGGCAAGGAGGAATTGCCATTATTTGTGCCAGAGAAGCGTCTCTTGAAGTTAATTGAGGTGTAGATGAACTCGGCCGCACTCATTAGTGTCAGTGAAACTGAATATGCAATTTGCTAATTGCAGTGAGGGCACACAACTCTCAGATCCAGACTACTTGGGGTATTTTTAGCTGTTCCTTTAGTCATCAGCTTCCACTTTTGTCTGTTCCAGGCACCGGTGGGAAAACACAGCAGCCCTTTTCTCCAGCAGGGTCACGCTGTTCTGAGGAGGTTTTTCTTCACTTCTTGGTTTTTTTTCCACATAAATGGAGAAGGCAGTTTTTGAACTCTTGCAGCTATTCTGGTGAATACTTCTTCCCATCCCAAAACTGAGATGTTTCTCTCTCTAAGTGTCAGTTTTTTGAGGATTACTGTCTAGGTGGCAAGGTCTGAGTTGAAATGAGAAACCATCACTCATGATAAGCAGCTGAAAATTCTCCCTGATGAATTCTCTTCTGTCTGAACTGCAGAATGGACAGACTGGATGGTCTGTAAGGTCCCTTTCTGCCCAAACCATTGAAGCTTTTCCTTGGCTCTGCTGTACTATGGCTCATCTACAAATTGTTCCTGGTTTAAGGGGTTTTGCTGGTTTTGTCCAGGTAAAACTTTTCAGAATGTACTGGTTGGGAGGCCCAGACTGATACAACAGGAATGAGGGCAGTGAATATCAGCCCCAGCTGAGCCCAGGCTGGAATGAAGAAGGAAAATAAAGAAAAGCCACTCCTGTTTGTTTGCCAGGTCGAGCTGCAGCAATAATTGAGAATATTCAGCTGCAGACCTGCAAGGTTTGCAGTTGATGGGTGAATTTGGGATGAAAAGGGGAGTGCCATGCACAGGAACAGCCCAGGTGTGGTGGAATGGTACAAACAAGGTCTGCAGGAAGCAGAACCTTTCATTTTTATCTGCTCTCTCTCTGTGGGGTCAGGGAAAAACCTTGGCATTGTAAATCAGGGAATATCGACCTTCCAGGTGGTTTATTGATGATGATAACCTTGTACAGCATTTGTCTCCTTCAGGAAAGCAGCTGTGATATCCATGTGATGCTCATTGATGTAGGCACTTACTCAAACCCAGTCTGTGCCCAATTGAAGTAAAAAATCTGAATATTTATTCATTATTTATTATTATTTAGCAATATGATGTTATGAAATGTTATTCAATATCACAATTCTGGTGATAGAATTTAAAAATATTTATTTAACATATGTAGTAATTTAATATTTATTGCTACAAAGTAACCAGGCTTCACTGGCTGCTGCAGCAGCGCTTGAGCATATGTTTGCTGTCAGCTTGGCTTGCAGAGGAAAACCTTCATGTTCCAAACCAGCCAACTCCTGTGGGCTCTGTATATTCAGGAGGGGCTGGAGCAGCCCTCAGAGCTTTGTCTGCAGCACAATTCCTGTTTCCCTCCTTCTCCTTCAGCTCCTTCAGGATTTTTCCCCATACCGTTTGTTACACCCCGTGATTATCTGCTGGTATGGTAAATTTCTAATTTGTGATTGGATTATTTGGATTGGTGCTGTGCTACCTGGCTGATGTTTAATGATGTCTGTGAGGTGCAGGAGTCAGGAGCACAGGGGGGGTTATGCCCAAGCCCAGCCAGGCGTCTGCTCATCGCGCTGACAGTGCTGATGTGCAGGATAACCTAAAAACACACTTTGAACCAGCTTCAGCTGAATTGACGTGACCTCTTTTCTTCTCCCTGTGATCAGTACAAGGCAAGGAGGCAGCTTTATTTGGAGATTGCTGTTTTCAGGCTGCCCAGCCCCCTCAGGGTTGTGTTTGGAGGGCAGGTGGTGAACAGGCCTCTGTCGTGCTGGGACAGGGGGATGCTGCAAACACGTCATTGGGGATTTATAATTGGCTTTCAGATTGAATCATTATGTGGGGAAAGACCACAGAAAGACAAAATGTTCACCTAAATACCTCCAAACCCACCAAGTCCAGCTTTCAGCTGAATCCTACCACGCCAACTCAACCATCAAAGTGCCACCTCCAGTGGTTCCTTGGACACCTCCAGGGATGGGGACTCCAAACCTGCCTGGGCAGCTCCTTCCATGGTTCAGCATTTTCCATGGAGAAATCCAAGGTTCAACAACCCTTCCCATGGGGAAATTCCTGCTGTGCCCACCCTGAGCTGCCCTGGCCCAGCCTGAGGCCGTTCCCTCTGCTCCTGTCCCTGTTCCCCCCGGCTGTGCCCTCCTGGCAGGAGCTGTGCAGAGCCACAAGGGCCCCTGAGCCTCCTTTGCTCCAGCCTGAGCCCCTGCCCAGCTCCTCAGGGATTCTCCAGCCCCTTCCCAGCTCCTCAGGGATTCTCCATTCCCTTCCCAGCTCCTCAGGGATTCTCCATTCCCTTCCCAGCTCCTCAGGGATTCTCCAGCCCCTTCCTGGTGCCTTGTGAAGGCTGACCTAGAACAGAGACCCGATAGAATTAAAGAATAAAGTAGGGATTTATTAAAAGGCTTCCATGGGTCCACCTTGGGCACCACAACCCAAAATGGCCCCAAAATGCACGATGGGCACGGGGTCTGTCCCTGGAATCAGTTCTGCTCCATTTGCACCTTGCAGTTCATTGTCCCATCCCAGCTTTAGCCCAGGCAGTCCCACCCTGCTTGTTTTTCTCTCTGCAGCCCACGGTGTTTGTGCTCCTGGGCTGAGATTTGGATCATTTGTCCTTGGTGCCCAGCTGGAGCAGGAATTGTTTTGTCTCCCTGCTCTGTGAAGGATTAATTCCATCTTTTTTAGAGGTTTGGTTCCTATTTCACCATTCCAGGTGTTCCATTTTGGCCGTTCCTGAGCCAAACAGGACCATGCAGGCTCTGGAGGGAGCTCTGCGCTGGATCAAAGCCTCCTCTCCCACTTCCAGCTGGGAAACCACAAAAACCAACCCACAGCAGCTCTGCTGCAGCACCACCACAGCAAGCAGGGAGAATATGGGCCCTTGTGGGGAAAGGAGAAATAGCAAATTTTGATGTAGTCAAGAATTATTATTATTATATTATTATTGTTATTGTTGTTATTATTGTTGATATATGGTATGTTAATTTTTTTTTATTTTATTTTATTATTTTATTTTATTTTAGTCTGCTTGCAGCTCTGCCACATTCGTGTTCCAAATTTTCTCAGCAACAAAATCAAAAGGCAATGGGTGTTTCTCTAAAGGTCAGGTGCAGGTACCTGCAAACTTAGAGAAATAATTGGGATTAAGCCAAAAACATAGAAGGAATGCTGCATTAATTGCAGTTATAAACCTATTAAGTGCAAGATTAAACTAAATCTGTTGCAATGTTTTGTGTACAGCCCCCATGAAAGGTGTGTATGAGGAGGGTATAAAATCACAACAGTTGAGTCTTTCTGGGAAGTTGAAGGTTTTTGGGATGTATTTCATAATGCTGGAAGAAGTATCCATGCATCCCATCATTTCCTCCATGTGATATCCCTGCTTATTTAATATTGGGCTCCTTGGCCAGTCCTCATGGTACCACTTCTCTCTATTTTCTTGATCCAGAAATCTCTGAAATTGGTTTTAGTCTTCCTTTAATCAGAAGTTTTTAAACTAAGGGACTCAAACCCATGTAAATAAAAGTGGGGAATTTGATAATTGCAAAAGCTGCGTGCTGTGACTCACAGCTTATTTTGCATAGAATTACCATTTCTTTTCCTCCAGAGCTGAGAAACTGAACTGTGGAAGGAAATACCATCTGATGCTGCATATGGCATTTTAATAACACCTATTTCACATGGCTTCTGCTTAGCCAAGCCCAGCAGTGTGAAATGGAGAGCTGGGGAGATGTATTAGAATTTTCTAATGGAAAGTCAAGCTTGCTTGGTAAGCTAGATTTTGATTTGTTTGATTTATTTTTATGTAGTTTTATTTATTTTAAGAGGAGTGAGTCCTGTGCAAGTGGGGAACTTTTCCTTGTGGTTATTCAAGCCCACATCCAAACCTTTTTAGGTATTAAAGGCCCTTAAAGCTCCAGTACAACTTTCCAGAGTATCAAAGCCCCAGAATGGAGATCTAAGAGGAATGTCCAGGGCCAGGTTGGACACTGGGGCTTGGAGCACCCTGGGATGGTGGAATCATCCCTGCCCATGGCAGGATGAGCTCTAAGATCCCTCCCAACCCAACCCATTCCATGATTTTTACCCTTCCACATCTGCATTTATACTTTATTTGAGGACCTGATGTGGTGATTCCCACCTGTGCTGTTTAGAAGTAACTATGAACTAATTATAAATGGTAGATATTGTGACTTTATCTGTGGGAAAAGCACTTTTCTCACAGACACTTTGGACTTTGAGGGAACTTTCTGAAATATTTTTAGCCCTCTACATGATTTGGGAAGTTCTGCTTTCGCTGTAGTGTCTAAAAAGAGTTTCCAAGATTTACTGTGAGTTCAGGAGGATAAGGAACAATCATGACTCAGGAAAACACATGAATTTTTTCTTGAGTGTAACCTTAGCATTGGGCTCTTAAATTATATACTTTTAATTAAACTTACCTTTCATAAGGTGAAGAAGTTGGGATTGGCAACAAAGCCATGACCTCTACCATGGTTAACTTTTGAAACCTGTGGTGGTTTTCCTCTGTTTTTTATCCATGGCAATAACCTGACAGAAGGATCAATGAGCTCCCTGTGCCTTTCCTTCCTGACAAAGTGGAGAATTTGTTTTGTTTTTTTTCATGAATCTGTCGATAAAATACCTATTGAATTTCATCATTGGAATAATCCAAATAATTTCATAATTTTGATCATTCAAATTTCTTCTTTTAGAATTGCTAGATGGCAGTGGTGGAGTTTCCATCCCTGGAGGGATTTGAAAGATGTGTGGAGGTGGCACTTGGGGACACGGGGCACTGGTGGCCTTGGCAGTGCTGGTGTTGAACCTGGTGGTCTTGGAGGGATCTTGGAGGGCTTCTCCAACCTCAGCAATGCTCAGAAATGGAATTTTGGGGTGTTCCACACTGACCTGGAGCAAAGGAGGCTCAGGGGGCCCTTGTGGCTCTGCACAGCTCCTGCCAGGAGGGCACAGCCGGGGGGAACAGGGACAGGAGCAGAGGAAACGGCCTCAGGCTGGGCCCAGGGTGGATTTTGGGAACAATTTCCTCATGGAAAGGTTTGTGCAGGCCTGGCACAGCTGCCCAGGGCAGTTTGGAGTCCCCATCCCTGGAGGGATTTAAAATCCCTGTGGAGGTGGCACTTGGGGACATGGGGCAGAGGTGAGGTTGGGTTTGATGATCTCAGAGGGCTTTTGCCGCCTTGCTGATTCCATGATTCCATGAACTAAGAGCTCTCTGTTTTTGCAGCAGCAATCCCTGTGGCTGTGCCCAGCATTGCCATTGCAGGGCAGGGTCATTCCCTTCCCCAGGGCATGGAGAAGGTCCCTGGCCACACTTGGAGTGGGAAGTCCCTGGTGCTGAGTGTGACCTGAGCTTGTGGCATGTTGGAATTAGCAACTCCCCAAGGACACCTTCCAGTATGACCAGAGTTTGAAATGACATTTTTCCCCAAGTTAACATCAAACCAGAACATTCCCAGCTGATCCTCAGCCTTTCTGGGAATTCTCTGTGAGTTTGCAGTGGAGTCCCCAGAATGTGGGATTATCACATTAGTGATGCCCCTATAAAACACGTGTCTGAATCAGCCCTAAAGAAGAATTAAAGATCATTTTAATGCTTTTTGGCTTCAGTTTCTGAGGGCTTTGCTGGGTTTGCATGGAGAATTCCAATAAATATGTATTGGCTGTATTAGCTGCATTAAACACAGGCATGGGAAGGGATTGTAATCCTTGGGTTTACAAGAAGGGAAAAGTATTACAGGCTTAGCTCTTCCATTGCCAGGGGCTCCAGGCTTTCCATAAAGTTGATGTAAATGTTGAATGTAGGAAATCCCTATTATTTTTCGCTATTTTTGAGGCATTTTGGCAGATCCATTCAAAAACTCTGCCCTGCTGCAGAATTTTGTATATTTTATATATTTTATATATTTTATGTTTTATACATTTTATATTTTATTTTCTGTTTTATAGACTTCCCTGAAGTTACTCACAGTTAAAATAATATAATGAAGTAATTTCAATGTGGTTGCAATGAAATAATTTGAGTACTGGATATTTACCCTGTGGGGGCTGCAGAGCTGCTCTGTCATGCAAATGGATATGAAATATTGGTTTTTCCTGTTCCAAATGACCATTTCCAGTTGATCCTGAGCATTTCTGGGAATTCTCTGAGAGTTTGCAGTGGAGTCCCCAGAATCTGGGATTATCACATAATGACAGGATGCTCCAGGGTTCACTTTCCTTGGAAAGCAACAGATTCCCTGAATCAGAGTTTTTGTCCTCGTTTCAAGTGGAATCTCTTCCTCTTCCCCATCTTTCATTGGTGCCTTGCTTCTCTTGTCTGTATTCTGCTTTATTACCAAATAAAAATTGGCTTACTTTCAGCTAAACAATATAGTTCATGTTGATTAAAAGGAATTAAAGATTACAGCAGTAGAAAGACAACAAAAAATCCTGGAAATGTCTCAGAAACAAGTGTTGAGGCATCATGAGAGCATGCTTTGACAGTTATTTACATAGAAAATTTGCTGTTTTCTAAGTAGTTTTCATTTTGAGGAAGAAATGAGCCATAAAGTCAGATCCATTTGTGTGTTTTAGGAACGACACGTGAATGTTCTCCTTTTCCAGGGGTTCTTTTGATGTCTTTTCACGGTTTTGTTTTGATGTTGGGTCAAAACATTGGTGCTCTGGATGGAATCTTGGAATCCCAGAATGGTTTGGGTTGGAAGGGACCTTCAACCCCTCAAACCCCATCCCACCCCTGCCATGGCAGGGACACCTTCACTGTCCCAGGGTGCTCCAGCCTGGCCTTAGAAACTTCCAGAGTTCCAGGAGCAGCCACATCTCCTCTGGACACTGTGCCAGGGCCTCCCCACCCTCTCAGCAAAGAATTTTTTGGGATTAATTTTGTGGCTTTGAAGCACTAATCCCTGCCTTCTGAGGCGATGCGTTGGAATTACTGAAGTGATAAATTTTTGCTTGGAATAATCTATTTAGCTGCTGAAATGCCAAGAGAGCTAAATTAAGCTGAAAATTAGTCATTTATCTCCCCAAAACTGTTGGAACAAAGTGCCATGGATTCACTTTTAGGAGAGGGATGGAAGCTTCACTTGAGCAGGTCAGTGTGTGCATCTCATTGTTATTCAGCTGTGGGAGCCAAGGGGATATAAATATCCAGGAAGGAAAACAGAAGGTCAAGTGTAAACCTCTCACATCAAAGGAGGCCATTCAGCATCTCCCAACCTTCACTCTGCTGCTCTCTGAAGAGAAAAACATTTCTTTTTTTCCCTTTCATAATGCAAATAAACCAACCTAAACCCAAAATGTGTCAGTTTAGTGGGGCTAGGAATAGTAAAAGGTGGGAGTTGGGAAATGTGTGGATGGAGTGCCAGGGATGCAGGGCTGGTGCAGCCCAGGGGCAGGAGCAGTGACTGACACTGAATCCTTGTGCCACGTTTTCCTGGGAAGTGTTTTGAGCTGTCCTCTGCTGCAGCTGGAAATGTGAGTGAGAATGTGCCGTGTTTGAGTGTGGTTTTTTTTCCCCCTGCAGATAATATTTCCAAGGAAACTCAAAATGTTGTGACACTCGGCAAATTAGAACTGCAGCGGAAAGAGTTTGTTTTCTAAATATAGTGCTGGTATTTCATTTATCATTCTCTCCTCTTCTTTGGGGCAAGAAAAGCTCCCTCTCCTCGGGTTTCTGAGCTGCTGAATCTGGCTGTGGAGTGTGTGGGCAGCACTGGAAGTCATTTGGAGGTTGTACATAAGTTTTCCAAGCTGTTCTCCTACCCTGCTCAGATCCCATGGGATCCTGAGCCTGGCCACTGGAGCAAACTGGGAGAGGGCTGGTAAACCTGCTAGACCTGGAGGAACCTGGAGAATCCCAATGGGAACATGCTAAATCCTGCTTCTGGGGAGGAATCCTGCCTGCAGGGATGTCCCTGCATGTTGAAATCTGCTCTAGGACCTGGCTTTGGAAAGCAGGGCTGACTTTGTGGAGATTTGGCTTTAGCCCTGTGGCCTACATTGGTGCTTTAAACCTCTTTTGGTTTTTTTTAGCAGGAGCTCTTGCATAAATGATTTGGCATTTCAAGTTTGGCTCTGTGTATGCAAATATTCCTGATGGCTCTTCCTGGCTTTCTTGTCAATGGATTGATGCATCTCAGACAATTTGCACCCTTTGGCACAATTTTATGCTTTAGGGAGGTGTAACCTCATAGGATAAACATTGAATGGTTAAAAGCAAGAGGTGAAAAAGGAACATTTTGGAAAGAGGCTTAAAATAGATGAAACTTCTCTGATTATGCCAGAATATGAACCTGGAATAGGTTGTGCAGTAATCTCATGGTTTTATGGGAGTATTTCCACACTGTGAGATCCCTGGTGCCAAATCAGCTCTCCCAAACACAACATCTATGGCACAGATGTGGTTTTGAGCAGCAGTGAGTGATGTGGATCGTGGTGGTCAGCCTGGAGAGGAGAAGGTTCTGTGGAGACCTCCCAGCACCTGCCGGGATCTGAAGGGAGCACAAGGAATCAGGGAGAGACTTTGCCTCTGGAATTGCAGTGATGGGACAAGGAGTCACGGGTTCAGGATGGAAGAGGGGAAATTTAGGTGAGACAATGGAGATGCCCTGGCACAGGTGCCCAGAGCAGCTGTGGCTGCCCCTGGATCCCTGGCAGTGCCCAAGGCCAGGCTGGACATTGGGGCTGGGAGCACCTGGGACAGTGGGAGGTGTCCCTGCCATGGCAGGGGTGGATCCAGGTAATCCTTAACACCCCTCCAGCCCAAACCATTTTATGCTTCTATTTCCTTTCAGGTTTTCAAATCTCAAAGCTGGACAGAAAACCTGTTTCAGTACTGAATGTTGCTGTTGATATTTCTGTGTGAGTGAAGGAAGAAAAGCCCTGCTGCAGTTCTTCAGCAGAGCCATCAGAACCAAACCAATCCTGCCCTTGGCTGCCTGATCTGATGATCCACAATCTCCACCCCAGAGGGATTCCTGGGTTTGGAGTCAGTGGCACAGATTTTGGGGAAGGAGGGGAAGTCATTGATCTAAATCTGTGTTTATCTGAGAAGTACTCCTTTAAAGGAGGGTTCTAATCTTAATCTAAATGATCTAAAATGATCTTAATCTAAGTGATCTAAATGGAGATTCCTCTCGATCAGCTGCAGGTTTGAAGATCTCCAAGGTTACAGGACCCAGTAAATTGGCAGGGATTTTTTGTGCTTTATTCTGTGTTTGTGGCACAGTTTCAGTTTATCACTGCTTTGATTGTTTGTATATTTTAATGGGAATTAGTGTGAAGGTATGGAAAAGATCTGATGTTGGACTGATATACTTATCATCAGTTTTTCATTAATATTTTGATTGTTTTTGGCTGTAACAGTTCCAGTTTCTTTAACACTCAAAAGCACCAAATACAGGAACATTTTTCATTACTCAGGCCACTCTGTCAATAATTTCTCCACTCTGTGAACAGAGACTTCTTGTTTTCTGCTGTTGTCACGTTTGTAAGTGGCATCTCTAATGCACTGAAGTGGCTGCAAGGGTCCTCTCTGGGGTGTATTTTAGTTTTTTTCCACTTGAACTCCCTTGCAGCTGCCTGCCAGCCTCCCTGCCCTGCTCCTGTTACCTGCCCATCCCCAGGGACCCCCGAGGCTGCTGCTTGTGCTTTGGACAAGAAGTGCTGATTGCTGTGTGTGCAGAATCCTTGTTTCCTCTGCACAATCACAGCTGCCAAAACCTGGGATATCAGCAGGGGACTCCATCCTTGCTGTGCCTGAGCTCTTTGTCACACGGGGTGTGGCTTTAGGTGTTGTTAGTAAAGAATTTGTGAGGATGAAAATCAAATTCAAGGACAATTTCATCAAATTTTACTCTCTTTGAACAAAGGGTGAAAATTAAATTAAAGAATAGTTTAGTCAATTTTTATTCTCTGTGAAGAATTTTCCAGATATCAGGGATGACCAGAGGTTTATTTTGGAGGCAGAACTTTTTTTTCAGGGGGAGAACAGAGTGGAAAGGAGCAGAGGACTGGGCAAGGCAGAAAGTCTGCCTGTCACAAGGCATCCTGTCACCCTGCAGAGGTGTGGAGAACAGGGGTTTTTTGGGGACAGAAGTTTTGTGCTGTCACGTCAAGGGGAAAAGGGGAAAAATTCACATTTTTAAGGAAAGTTTTCTGTGAACTTGCTGCAGAAGCCATGAGCTTGCTGTGCTCACACATAGCAGGAGGCCCAACCCGAATTTTTGCTTCTCTAATAACTCTGGCTGCCAATACAGCTTGTGTTGTACTACTCAGCTTTGTTCTAATTAATTACTAATTGTTCAGTTCCTGCAGATCAGAGCCTGGGGCTGTTGTCATTGACAGCTGGGACGCTCAGGTGGTGATTACTGGGTTTTCAGATAGGAAAAAAACAAAGTTTAATCTTGTTCCAGTAATGAAATTTATGTTTTCATTCAGAAGGAATAAAACAGAAGTTAAGGAAAAATTCCCTGTGTTTCTTGGTGCTTCAGCCTTTTTCTGCCTGAAGTGTGCAGCATTGGGGTCATTTAATTATTGGAGGCAAATGGATCTCTCTGAGTTTGTCTCACAGCTGAGAATGGAAATGTTTTTCCAAATAACAGAGTTTAATGTTCAGTGTAAGATGGGCAGGGGCATCATTACACACTTGGAATTTGTACATTAAATCATGGAATAGCTTGGGTGGGAAGGAACCTTAAAATCATCATTCCCACCCCCTGCCATGGGCAGGGTCACCTTCCTCTGTCCCAGGCTGCTCCAAGGCCCATCCAACCTGGCCTGGGGCACTTTTCCCCCAAAATACATTCTAAAAAACCCATTAAAATGCTGTAATTTGGTATTTATTGATCAGGTGGGTCTTGCTTGAGAACAATAGCACAAAATCATTGATCTTCCAGCTTTTTTAATGACTAAGAAAATAAGTTTGGATTATTATTTCTAAAATAACATCCAAACAGATGGCACTTTACCTCTGCTCAGGGCCTCTGTGTGACCTGGGGCTCTGGTGGTGTTCCATCACTTTGATCCTGCTTTCTGTGACAACAGGATGATGGAAATGCCACCCCTGTGTTTATTCCAGAGGGAAATTCCCTTTTTCCCCAGCCTGGTCTTTGAGAAGGATGGCTGGACCTCTGCTGGGAGTGGATGTGCAGCACCAGATTCCTCAGCAGGTGGAAATTAAAGGATTTTTTCAGCTGCTGTTGTCAGAGAGACCCATGAGCTGTTGCTCCAGAAACTCTTGAAATCAGAAAAATAATGGGATGTCTGTCATATCTCTGTATCAAATATAATCACATAATTCCCTTTTAATAGGAAAAAAAAGAGGCAGTTCTGCAGTATTTTAGAAGCTTCTGATGGATATTACAACAGTTCTATTACCCAGCCAGAGCAATGGTGTGCTTGGTGGTGAACTAAACAAAAATACATAACTGGAAGCCTTCAGTTTTGTTCTGAGCCGTTTCCTGTACTAGAATAATGAAAAAACATGAAACTGGAAGGATTATTTGTGAGAAAATTGCTGCCTTGCAAGGCCAGAGGCTTGGAGAGCACAGCCCTGGGTTGGTGGAGATGAGGTTTGTATGAGAGGGGAAAGGGCCAGAGTTGGAGGGGAGCTGGGAATTAACACCAAGAAACTCAACGGGGCAAGAGGAGTCACTGGAGAGTAATTTCTTCCAAGTTTTGCTTGTTTGGGTTTTTTAAAATCTCATTTTGATGGATTTTGCCACATTGCTCAAACTTTCATTCTGTGTGTTGGACATGCTGCCCCTATAATTTATTGGATTTCTATCTGGATTAGTTATGTGGTCCCAAAGAAAGAAGAAAGGAGGTGGTTAATGGCTTGTTGGGGGTGTGTGTGTTCTTTTATTGGGGAGTTTGATCTGTTTGGTTTTGGGGTTCTTGTATCTCCCACATAAATTCTTCCTGTCTGATCAGGGCATCTTCAGGCTGACGTGTAATCCAGGGATGTGCATGCAAAATGGGGCAGGGGACAGAGCATGAGAGATGCTCACACTTTGGATTTCACCTCTGAAAATGATAAAATCCCAGAATGGTTTGGGTTGGAAGGAGCTTAAAATGCCATCCAGTGCCACCCCAGCCATGGCAGGGACACCTCCCACTGTCCCAGGTGCTCCCAGCCTGGCCTTGGGCACTGCCAGGGATGCAGGGGCAGCCACAGCTGCTCTGGGCACCCTGTGCCAGGGCCTGCCCACCCCCACAAATCTTTCCCAAAATCTTAGTCCTCTCAATCAGCAGCTGGTTTGGAGATCTCCAAGGTTACAGGAGCCAATATCTGTCCATGCATCCATCCATCATCCATCCATCAATCATCCATCCATCCATCCATCCATCCATCCATCCATCCATCCATCATCCATCCATCCATCATCCATCCATCAATCATCCATCCATCATCCATCCATCCATCCATCCATCCATCCATCCATCCATCCATCCATCCATCATCCATCCATCAATCATCCATCCATCCATCCATCATCCATCCATCATCCATCCATCCATCATCCATCCATCCATCATCCATCCATCATCCATCCATCCATCCATCCATCCATCCATCCATCCATCCATCCATCCATCCATCCATCATCCATCCATCCATCCATCCATCCATCATCCATCCATCATCCATCCATCAATCATCCATCCATCCATCCATCATCCATCCATCCATCCATCATCCATCCATCCATCCATCCATCCATCCATCCATCATCCATCCATCCATCCATCCATCCCTCATCCATCCATCCATCCATCCATCCATCCATCCATCCATCCATCATCCATCCATCCATCCATCCATCCATCCATCCATCATCCATCCATCCATCCATCATCCATCCATCCATCATCCATCCATCCATCCATCCATCCATCCATCCATCCATCCATCCATCATCCATCCATCCATCATCCATCCATCCATCCATCCATCCATCCATCCATCCATCCATCATCCATCCATCATCCATCCATCCATCCATCCATCCATCCATCATCCATCCATCCATCCATCCATCCATCCATCCATCCATCCATCATCCATCATCCATCCATCCATCATCCATCCATCCATCCATCCATCCATCCATCCATCCATCATCCATCCATCCATCCATCCATCCATCCATCCATCCATCATCCATCATCCATCCATCCATCCATCCATCCATCCATCCATCCATCATCCATCATCCATCCATCCATCCATCCATCCATCCATCCATCCATCCATCCATCCATCATCCATCCATCCATCATCCATCCATCCATCCATCCATCCATCCATCCATCATCCATCCATCCATCCATCCATCCATCCTTGCCCTCTGGCACTGGGAAACCATTCCCCAGGTGCAAACCTGGTTTGGCTTTGGTGGGAAATGGGGAAGTGCCCCCACTTCCAGCTGGGACCTGAAGGGGTAACAAATCATTATTTCATGCTCAGCAGGAGCCTTTGCACTGTGAATGTCACTGCTTGAAGGAATGGACATGAATCTGTCACTGCTTGGGGCTGTCAAAGTGAGATGTTGCTGATGATGGATGGGAGCTGAGGTGGGCACAGGGGAGGGACAGCTCTGGTGGTGGAGCTGTCAGTGCTTTGTGCAGCTCTGTGTCTGTTATCAGGGCAGCCATCAGAGATCCTTATCTCTTTGGGTAGATTTTAGCCCAGCTCTGTCTTTGGTGTCAGAACCATTTATCTGAAATGTTGTTCAGCTGTCATGTGATTTGCAGGTGATACCAAGCAACATTTTAAAATTTTCAGCTCCATTTTTAAGCTTAATTTTACCAGAAGTGGCACCAACTTGAGAAATGCTTTATTGATTTTTCTGAGCTGAATATAAAACTATGTTTAAAGCTTATTTTTTATATCTTGCAGCTGATGCTAAAGAGTGAATGGAGTACACATGTTTTAAATGGAGATTCCAACATTTAAGTTGGAGAATATGGCCACCACAATGAATTTTGAACGAAATACAGATGATCTAAATGGGGGTCCCAACATTTAAGTAGGGGAATGTGGCCACCATAATGAATTTTGAATGGAATAGGGGTATTTTAAATGGAGATCCAAATGTTTAAGTTGGAGAATATGACCACCACAATGAATTTTGAACGAAATACAGGTGATCTAAATGGGGGTCCCAACATTTAAGTAGGGGAATGTGGCCACCATAATGAATTTTGAATGAAATACGGGTGATCTAAGTTTAAGTTGGAGAATATAGGCACCATAATTAATTTTGAATGAAATATAGCTGTTATAAATGGAATTCCAACATTTAAGTTGGAGAATATGGCCACCATAATTCATTTTCAATGGAATACAAGTGTTCTATATGGAGATTCCAACTTTTAACTCATGTCTTCCAGCCCTGCCCCTCACTCCTTCATTTTCCAGCTGATTTTTGGCTGCTTGGTTTCCCAGCCCCTCACATCTCAGGTAGGATTCATCCCCAAAATGATGACAGTAATTTGATTTTCTTTTTCATTATATTTCCATTTCTCCAAATCCAGGACAAACTAAAGTCTAAGAAATCTTCAGACTTTAAATGATGCTCCAAAACCTCAGCTCAGACTGACACTGTTTCATTGAGTTTTCTTGAATTTTCCCAACCCAAGAGTGGTCAGAGCTGAAATGATGGAAAATTTAATGCAGTCCCCTAGAGGTGTGGTGAATTCCCTCAAAATCTAAATTACAGGAGGGGGTGGCAGTTCTTGCTGCATTATTCTCCCCCAACTGCTGCAGAAACATCATCACTACAGTAATTTTTTCTCCAGTGGCTTTTTCAGCATGTGTCAGCATTTTCCTCTTGGGGTTTTATTGTTGATGCTGTTCCTCTTTTATGACAGGAATTCTTTTCCAGACTTGAGCAAATTAAAAATCTCCCCCCTGCCAGGAAACCCTAACCCTGTGCTATGCAGGAAAAGTTGCAGATGGTTTATTCAGGGGGGATTTGATTTTCTCACTGCAGACCAAGGACTCCTGTTCATGCTTTCAGCACTGTCTGTGTAGCTGGGGATGGGAGAATTCCAGGGATGCAGGGGAGTTCCAAGGCTGCAGGGCAATTCCAGGGATGCAGGGGAGTTCTAGGGATGCAGGGCAATTGCAGGGATGCAGGGCAATTCCAGGGATGCAGGGGAGTTCCAAGGCTGCAGGGCAATTCCAGGATTTCAGGGCAATTCCAGGGATGCAGGAGAGTTCTAGGGATGCAGGGCAATTCCAGGGATGCAGGAGAGTTCTAGGGATGCAGGGCAGTTCCAGGGATGCAGGGGAGTTCTAGGGATGCAGGTCAATTCCAAGGATGCAGGGAGTTCCAAGGCTGCAGGGCAATTCCAGGGATGCAGAGCGATCCCAGGGATGCAGGAGAGTTCTAGGGATGCAGGGCAATTCCAGGGATGCAGGGATGTTCCAAGGCTGCAGGGTAATTCCAGGGATGCAGGGGAGTTCTAGGGATGCAGGGCAATTCCAGGGATGCAGGAGAGTTCTAGGGATGCAGGGCAATTCCAAGGATTCAGGGGAGTTCCAGGGATGCAGGGGAGTTCCAGGGATGCAGGGCAATTCCAGGGATGCAGGGGAGTTCTAGGGATGCAGGGCAATTCCAGGGATGCAGGGCAATTCCAGGGTTTCAGGGCAATTCCAGGGATGCAGGCACTCAGCATTCCTGCAGTTTCTGTGGCAGGTTGCAGTGCTTCTATCCCTAGAATTTGATGCAGGCTCCCAGAGCTGCCTGCACAACCACGCTGCAGGCTTTGCTTTTACTTTTCTAATAACTCCCAGGCTTGCTGGTTTAATTTTAATAGTAAATGCAGTTTCTATTTATGTCCTGAGACTCCAGGCTGTAAAGAACTTGACTATCCCTAGAAATCCGCATGGGTAATGATCTTTTTTGGAGATAAATGCCTTATTAACATGCCTGGGACTTAATAATGGATGAGAAAATCAGATGCATTTCATGTCCCAGAGCCAGATTTAGAATTAAAGCTGGTGCTGTTGATGCCATAAGTTAGTTCTGGGGAGTAAATATATATCTGCTAACTTTGGGAATGTCAGAGGAAAAGAGGAATAGCAAGCACTGGTGGCAGGTGCTAAATCTGTACCACGGGCCAGGCTGTTGCTTCAGCTCCTGGTGCTGCAGGAGCAGGGAGCTGCTGTCTGTGCCCACAGCAGCCATTCCAAATAAATAATTGGAATATCATCCTCTTGATGAATGCTCAGCCAGCAGCTCATGGAAAAACAGCTGTTCCCCTGAATCCCTGCTCACATTTGCACAGGCTGCTGTTGGGACACAGCCCCAGGCAGGGAACAGGTGTTCACTTCAACATCTGGCAGCATTTGCTTCATTAGCTCTCTAATTGTTTTGTACTTGTTTAATTTCCCTGCTGGTCAGTGGGAAGGGCTTGGAGGAGGCAGGTTTGCACCAGGAGCTCGTGGCTGAGCTGTCAGGAACATTTTGGCTGTGACTGCTGCTGCTCTCAGGGCACTTTGGGGAGGATGAATGGTCTGGGGCAGCTTTTGTTAGTTGGAGTTTTGGTGTTTGTGAAAAATCGGAGAGAGAGTTGTACATGTATAGAAATACACATAAATGAGTAGACACTTGCTAAGTGGAAGCTGCAGGGGGAAAAGGCTACAAAGGCTACAAAGGCTACAAAGGCTATGGATTTTTCCTGGTGTAAACTGCAGCATGTGCTGGTTTGAAGCTGATGCTTCCTGAGAGCCCCTGGGATGTACAGAGTGAGCAGGGTCCTGTGCTCACCTCATGAGATCAGTGGCTCAGTCTGAACATCAAGAGCTGTTGTTTGGCTTTAAAAGTAATCCCCAAAGTGACTTTTATCGTGTTTGGAAGGATCTGGTTTGTGTTTTTGTCAGTGTGTGGATGCAGCTGGCTCAGTGTGATGGAGCTGCATCCAAACACCTCCAGAGAGGGGGATTTTGGGACTTTCCTGGGATGCTTTGGGGATTTTTTGGTGACAGTCACTCCTGCCTGGCTGCCAGCTTGGGATGGGGATGGGCCACACGGGCCAGGTCATGACAGGAGCTGAGAAGAAGATTGAGCAGGGCTGTGGAAAATACTCTGAGCTTAAAGAAAGGGAGAACCTGGGCTGGAGGCTTCAGGAATAAGGTCTGTAAGGCATTGCTTCAGCTGGAAGAGGAGATCCTGTCTGTCTGTCTGTCTGTCTGTGTGTCTGACATCAGTGGATGTCATCAGACCCACAAGGAGGCAGTGAAGGGACAGTCCCTGGAAGCAGACATGTGGCACTGCAGACCCAGGGAGGGTCCTGCCCTGTTGTCCCCCCAGAGCTGCTGCTCTGCTGTCCCTTGCCCATCCCAGTTTTGGCACCCCAGTTTTGCAGGCTCAGCCATGGGTTGGGCTGTGCCTGTGAGTTTGATCATTAAACTGGTTCAGATTTCAGGGAAAAATGAATTTTCCCTGCTCCTCCCCTTCTTTTGCAGGGTGATGTGTGGGTGTGTTGGTGTGGGAGACAAAAGGAATGAGAAAGGCAAAGGCTGTGCCTGCAAACCCTTTGTGCTCTAGAGCAGCTGATCCCTGTGTGCTGCTGAGAGCAGCAGCAGCCACAGAAACCTGGAACAAGTTGGGTTGGAAGGGACCTTTACAGGCCAAAAATCCAGCCCCCTGATGAGCAGGGACATGGAATCACAGAATCATTTAAATTGGGAAGAGATTTCAGATCATCAAAACAATGATCCTGCTCCAATCCTGTCCAGCCTGGCCTTGGGCACTCCAGGGATGGGGCAGCCACAGCTTCTCTGGGCAACCTGTGCCATGGCCTCAGCACCTTATCTGTCATCAAAAGCTTTTTCCTTTGGCAACTCCATGGCCAGGGAAGCTGCTGGAGGGGAGTCTCAGCACTGCAGAGGTGAGGAGAGGAATTAGAAACCTGGAAACGGTGGTGCCATCACTGCTCCTCCAGTCACACAGCTAAAAGTCTGTATCACTGTGCTTGGGAAGCAGCTGAAAGCTTAAAAGCAAGAACTTTTACAGCTCAAGGGACACATGAGACATGTGAACTCCATGAAGGACACAGGGAGGAGAAGAGGGGCATGACTGGGTTCCCTGAAGCTGCAGATCTGGGAATTCCTGACCCATCCCACCAGTGAGCTGACCAGCCCAGGAAAACCTTTGCTGCTAACTTCCATATCATCAGCTTCCATTTCCATCTTCAGCACTGAGAAGCTCCTTCTGTCTTTAAACTTGGCCAAGCAATGGATTTGACTGTGAAAGATGTGCCAGAGGCTGTGCTGCTGCACTTCCTCACAGGTATCTGCCTGAAGGGTGTCCCTGGAGCTGGTTCCTGCAGGGGCTGTGGGGTTCTGGCTCTGCAGGGACCTGGAGCTCAGGGAGTCAGCAGTGAGACAGCTCCCCATGCACACTGAAATCCTTCATTCAACCCCAGCATTCGTTCCTTGCATTGTTTGGACACAAAAACTAATTACAGACATTATTAATTATTTGCATTTCTGCAGTGCTGTGCTGGACTTTGGGTACACCTGTGAGGGCTCCAACCTGCTGGGCTGAAAACCTTCAAGCCACAGCCCTGCTGCCCTCCCTCCTTCCTTCCTGTGTTGCTCCTCTTGGTGTGTTGGAGTGAATTCTCACACATGCAGTTGTGTGTTCTCCTTTTCTGACTCTGCAGAGTCAGGCAAGGCACACTTCTGCTTTGCTTTTTCCCTTCCTCCTCTTCTCTCCTCCAAAATGAAGCTGCAGCTGAAACACAAGCGTTCAGGCTGGCCATGATGCAGCAGAAAACTCTTCTGTGAGTATTTCCCCTTGGCTGTAATTAGTTTTTGTGTTCAAGGAGCAATTTTCAACATTCATCCAGAGCCATTACAAGGGAGCATCTGTGTGAGGACATGTTTTGTGCAGCTGAGGAGCAGAAGGGCCACTGGGATGGAACCAAAGGCAACTTCTCAAGTTAATTGTAAGATTTTATTGGTGTTTCACTCCACTGCTCAAGGGTTTCTCATGTGAATCAATGGCAGGCTGCCTAATTTATGTGTGAGCCCTGCTTGAAAAGCAGCCCAGATTGATTTGCTGACAGTGCACGGGGAAAGGTGACCCTCATTTGTGACTTCAGCAGGCCTGGTGGGACGGGGGGGGCTGGAAACTTGGGAAAATGAACTGCAAGGTTTTGCTTTGGCTTGAAAGGTTCCTCATCCCTTTTCAGTAAAATGCCATTAATTTGGGGTATTGTAAAAGATACTAATGAGATGTTAAAACCTGTCAGAGTGGTTTTTATCTGAAATGTTTGTTCTGCTAAGATTTTTTAAGCAAATCCTGGAGCTTTGTTGCTGGCCAGTGTTGAATTATTTCATTAGTGCCCTGGTTAGTCTGATGAGTCTCTTTTCCTTCTCTGTGTTTGTGTTGATGGCCTCAGTCCTTTGCTGAGCTTGCAGGAGAAATGGTAAATAATTCAAAGTAGAGCCTTGCTGCAGGGACCTTTCTAACTAAAATGAGACCACAAGGATGGACAGTGAGTGTACAGCAAGAGACACAGCTGGATGTGGAACAGGGGTGTGAAATGGCTGTGGCACAGACCTGACAGTACTTAGAAAATAATCCAGTGGTTTTTCCTTTGTTTTCCACACCAAATCCCCCAGTGCCTTCACCTTGGCTCAGTGTCTCACGGGCTGTGTGAGCTGCCCTGGGGACAGTGACAGCAGTGGGGGTGTGAGGTGACAGCCGTGGTTTGGTGTCACAGCTGCCACCCCAGCGCCGCAGTCGCAGCCATTTCCTGTGTCCTGGGGACAGTGACAGTGGCCAGAGCCTGGGGCTTGCTGCTGACTCAGCAGTGCCATCCTGCTGTGCCACCACTGTCCCTGTCACTGACGGCAGCGAGCAGCCCTGCAGAGTCACCCCTTTCAAACTGGAACTCATTATCTCCGTTTAATTCTGTCTGTGCTGAGCCTCTGTCTCGAACCTTTCAAATGTCTTTTAGGCTTTTGCCTGTGATGTAGAATTCCCAGTGAACTGGGATTGCAGAGCGAGCTGGGGTTACCAGAGAGAGCCCAGGCAATTCCTGAACCTCCTGTGCCCAAAACCAGCCCAGGATTGGTGTTACCAGTGAGAGCCCAGGCAATTCCTGAACCTCCTGTGCCCAAAACCAGCCCAGGGTTGGGGTTACCAGAGAGAGCCCAGGCAATTCCTGAACCTCCTGTACCCAAAACCAGCCCAGGGTTGGTTACCAGTGAGAGCCCAGGCAATTCCTGAACCTCCTGTGCCCAAAACCAGCCCAGGGTTGGGGTTACCAATGAGAAACCAGGCAATTCCTGAACCTCCTGTGCCCAAAACCAGCCCAGGGTTGGAGTTACCAATGAGAGCCCAGGCAATTCCTGAACCTCCTGTGCCCAAAACCAGGCCAGGCCTTGTCTCCCACACTCCCTTTGAATAGATTGGCTCCTCTTTGTGGGCTCCAAAAGCTGGGCTTAGTCACAAAGCTGGGCTTAGTCAGATGTTCCTCAGAGCTGCTGGGGAGGGAGGCCAGGCCAGGCTGGCTCCTCACTCATGATAAGCTTTGCTATATATAAAACTGCGTGGCTGGCTGCTGATAGTGCTAATGAAACCCTCTGTTAACTCCTTCAGCAGGTACAGCAGGTGCCACTGGCTCTCCCCAAGTCGTTTTGTTAATTGGGAGCAAGTTTTTAATTGCAGGCACTCAGCCCTGCATTGCAGAATTGCTGCTGCTGCAACCCCGAATGGCAGTGATGAGGAAATGGTGAAATGGTCTGAAAAAAGGGAATAAGTCCAAGCCCAACTGCAGGGGAGAAGTAAAAAAATAACCCACAAACTGAAAAGAGTCACTTCTTCCTGCAAAGATGTCATACAGCAGTTTACCTCAGGGGATTGATTGCACGAAATGTGGGGACTTAAATACTGCAGGCAGCTAATTCAGCTCCTCCTGGAGCTGCAGAACGTTCTTTAGCTGCAGGAATCCTTCTGGAGGAGGTTTTGTTTTGCTTGGCAGCAGCTGGCTGAGAGTGGCACCTGTGTGTGGAGTCACCTGCTGGCAGCTGGCGTGTGACACTGAGCGTGGATGGGGGGCCAGGTGAGCTTAGGGGGGTGGGACACAGGAAGGGGACCTGGTGCAGGGATGGTGGCATCCAGCTCTGGGATCTGCTGTCCTACTTCCCAGCTTGTGGCTGCTCTGCTCTGGCTGGAGCTGTTGTGAGGTGGGATTTGGTGTGAGCTGCTCATCCAAATCTCCAGTTCTCCAGTGTCCCTGGCACAGGTGCCCTCTGCCCCCTCACACATCATCTCCCACCCCTCACAACCTCCCAAAGGCAGGGATGGCTCCAAACTCTTCCCAGATCAGCACTGCAGAGCCACCCCAGCTGCAGAACACCCAACTCCATCTCAAAGCCACTTTGTCCTTCCCGTGTCCCAGCCCAGGTCCCATCCCTGCAGCCACATCACCATGTGGCTCTGGCAGCTTTGGCTGCCCTTCCCTGCTCCCCCAGGAGCCTTTCCATCTCCTGAGCAGAGCAAATCCAGCACTTTTCCATCAGAGCTGGCATTTCAGAGCCAGGCTGTCACTGCAGTGAGGAGCTGTCCCCTCAGAGCTGAGGTTTGCTGCTGAGGCACAGCTGGGCACTGCAGCAAACACACCAGGGAATTCTCTCTGGCCCTGAAAAGAGAAGAACCAGCTTCTCGTGAATTCTGTGGTTTCTGAGAAGACTTGTGGGCGTGTGGGGCTGGTGTGATGTGCTGCTGTGCAGCTGCAGCTCGAGGTGGCTGAGCGTGGTTGGGTCAGTGTGTCCCCAAGGACACACTGTGCTGCTGTGCTGGTGTTCACGGGGGTCCCAGGATGAGGGAAGAGATGAGAATCGTGACTCCATGGTTCAGAAGGTTGGCTTATTATTTATTATTTTATTATATATATTATATTAAAAGTAAATGATATACTAAACTATACTAAAAGAATAGAAGATTTCATCAGAAGGCTTGCAAGAAAGAAGATTGGAATGAATAACAAAAGCTTGTGTCTGACAGAGTCTGAGACAGCTGGACTGTGATTGGCCATTAATTAGAAACACCCACATGAGACCAATCACAGACTCACCTGTTGCATCCCACAGCAGCAGATAATCAATGTTTGCATTTTGTTCCTGAGGCTTCTCAGCTTCTCAGGAGGAAAAATCCTAAAGAAAGGATTTTTCATAAAACATGTCTGTGACATCTGCTGCTGTGAACGCTGAAGGTGGTGAAGGAACACATGGAAAAGTGCTGGATTTGCTCTCCTCAGCAGCAAAGGGACGGAAAGGCTCCTGGGGGAGCAGGGAAGGGCAGCCAAAGCTGCCAGAGCCACACGGTGATGTGGCTGCAGGGATGGGACCTGGGCTGGGACACGGGAAGGACAAAGTGGCTTTGAGATGGAGTTGGGTGTTCTGCAGCTGGGGTGGCTCTGCAGTGCTGATCTGGGAAGAGTTTGGAGCCATCCCTGCCTTTGGGAGGTTGTGAGGGGCAGGAAATGATGTGTGAGGGGGCAGAGGGCAGCCCGTGCCAGGGATGCTGGAGAACTGGAGATTTGCTGGGAATTGGAGATTTGGAGCCTCCAAAATTGGAGATTTGGATGGGCAGTTCAGACCACATCACCAGGAATGGGACAGGTCCAGCCTCTGGTGAGGGATTGGCCTTGGGGACTTGCCAAGGACCTTTTCCAAATGAGTATTTTATAGCTCTGTTGGTTTTATTTAGAATTAATCCTCTTGCACTTGTGTAAGCACCTAAATAAAACATGACTCATTTAATTAATTACACTGAAATCATGGGACTGCACAACTTCACTTTAGGTAGGAGTTATTTTATCTCCTTTAATGATTATTGCCTCACTTTGTGACACAACACAAATTAAACTTTGAAAAATAGATGGTAAGGGGACTTTAACCTACTTTTTTCTGTTTGGGGTTGTTTGGTTTTTTGGTAACAGAAGGAACTAGGGGAAATTTGTTGAGATTTTTTGAGAATATTTAAACAACATTCTATACATCAGGAAGGAAATAGTGTCCTCACTGTGTTGACTTTGGACCTGTATGATCACTTCAGAAATGCACCTGCTGAGTTTTGCCGGATATTTCCTGCAAAAGGTGGTCAGGAAAGTGCAAAAAACTGGCAAAAGAATTCTTGAAAAAGTGTTGGAGGGTAAATGTACATCTGTGAGAGAATGCATTAGTCATCCTGACCTCTTTTATTGCAGCATGAAAACAGCTTGGAATTTGAAAATACTTCTCACCTCTCTCTCTTTCTGAAGTAGTTCCTTCTGTTTTTTTGTGTGCCCTTTTCCTAATGTGGTCACCTTGTGCTGGACACTGGGAAGGCCAGCCTGGAATTCTGGGGACAGTTTGGGCCCCTCGTGACAAGAAGGACATTGAGCACATCCAGGGAAGGGAATGGAGCTGGGAAGGGAATGGAGAATCCCTGAGGAGCTGGGAAGGGGCTCAGGCTGGAGAAAAGGAGAGTCCCCAGGGATCTTTTCCCTCTCTGGAATTCCCTGCCAGGAGGGCACAGCCTTAGGGGTCGGGCTCTGCTCCAGGGAACAGGGACAGGAGCAGAGGGAACGGCCCCAGGCTGGGCCCAGGGTGGATTTTGGGAACAATTTCCTCATGGAAAGGTTTGTGCAGGCCTGGCACAGCTGCCCAGGGCAGTCTGGAATCCCCATCCTTGGAGGGATTTAAAATCCCTGTGGATGTGGCACTTGGGACATGGGGCATTGCTGGCCTTGGCAGGGCTTGGGGAGCAGCTGGACTCTGTCTCAGAGACCTTTTCCAACATAAAAACTTCCATGATTCTGTGATGGAGTTTTTTGATCACAGCTGCCTATTCCAAGCTGACCTGGGTAGTTTTAGATACAACAGCTCTTGTATTGCCTCATTCAGAGCCACTCAGGCAGGGAAAAGAAATCTCTCTTCTTTTTTTTTTCCCCTTAATTTCCAGATCTGTGGGGCTGCAGATAAGCCAGATGTGCAGCACATGAGCAGGCAATGTATATTTTTTCCCAAATTAAGGCTGCAGAGTTCATTGTGCTCCTAGTTTCAATTCAGTTTATGTCCCAGAATATCAACACAGCTGCTTTGAGTAATCCTGGAGAGCAAAGGAAATGAAAGGAAAGGGATCCCTGTCACCCTCAGTGCTGCTGGTGACCACGGATTAATTGGGGTTGGAGGGGACCTTTGAAGCTCCAGCCCATTCCCCTGGTCCAGCCCATCCACTCCTGAGTGCATTTGTAGAAATCCCATTGATTGAAAAATTCCCCCGCCGCTTTTCAAGTGGCAAAGTCACTTTGTAAGGGTGGCATGTCACCAGCAGTGTCAGCTAATCCTGGCTGCAGCAGCCCTGTTAATGCACTGCTTAATCTGCTGCTGACAACCCGTGATTTATGTTCCCGGGAGATCCCAGCCTTGCTAATTGAAATGGATTGGAGCTCGTGTTCCCCATGATGGGCTGGGTTTGGGCACTCAGGGTGCTGGGAAAGACACCCAGAAATAGCTGAGCTGGGTAGAATTTAAGAATTGGTGTTACAAAAGTGGTGATTCTTGTCTGCATTTGGGTATTTGTCTTTAAATATCTTTTTTTGCAACAAATAATGGATTTACCACATCTGGTGACCTCCTCTTCCATGGAAATCAAAGCAAATATAATAATTTGTCCACCTGAATTAGACACAAAGTGACTAAATAAGCAAGACAGTCTATCAAGCTTGATTATTCCAAATGGAAATTGATTTTACTCAGTTAATTTGGTGCTTTGCCTCACTCGGTCTCTTACGTGTAAATGATCATTCTGATTTGTAATTTTTTAATCTAATTATTGCCATCTCTTTGAAATGATCTTTACCGAGGCTATTTGTATAAAATACATGAGGAATTTTTACAGTCAGATAGAATTTTGTGGGCAGTTATATTAAATTATAGATCATTATAAAATTATATATTTGTCCCCAAATTCCCTTGTTGTTTCTGAAGGGGTTGGAAACAAAGCTTGCCTGGTTTTTATTTGCAATGTTGCAAATACATTTACAGCAACACTGAATGTGCTGTAAACAGTGCCATTAAAAATTATGGGATTTATGGTGAAATTTAATGTTCATAATGGAGTGTTTTCTGATTTATCAGTGGCTGGATTTTGAGGAATGTTTCCCAAGTGGAGAGGTCCCTTCTTGAGTTTCTTGCATGGAACATGTGCACAAACATCTCCATAAATTCCATTCCTTTTTTTTTCCTCCTCTGGATTTTAGGATATTCTGAGTCTTGAGAAAGAATTACAGGGATTCAAAAATATGAAAATGAGAATTCTATTTCTTTGGGATTTTTAAAGCTCCTGAATGTTAAAGCCATGTCAAAACACAGGACTTGATCAAACTTCTGGAAATTGGGTTTGGGGCTCAGTGTCTAACTCCAAGTAACAGATGGTTATGGAATGGTTACTCCAAGAGGAGGATTTCTGAAAAGCTGGAATTCTGGAATTCTGAGAAGCTGGAATTGGGAATTCTGGAATTCTGAAAAGCTGGAATTCTGGAATTCTGAAAAGCTGGAATTGGGAATCCTGGAATTCTGAAAAGCTGGAATTCTGGAATTCTGAGAAGCTGGAATTGGGAATTCTGGAATTCTGAAAAGCTGGAATTCTGGAATTCTGAGAAGCTGTAATTGGAAATTCTGGAATTCTGAGAAGCTGGAATTCTGGAATTCTGAAAAGCTGGAATTGGGAATTCTGAAAAGCTGGAATTCTGGAATTCTGAAAAGCTGGAATTTGGAATCCTGGAATTCTGAAAAGCTGGAATTCTGGAATTCTGAGAAGCTGTAATTGGAAATTCTGGAATTCTGAAAAGCTGGAATTATGGAATTCTGAAAAGCTGGAATTGGGAATTCTGAAAAGCTGGAATTGGGAATTCTGGAAAGCTGGAATTCTGGAAAGCTGGAATTCTGGAAAGCTGGAATTGGGAATTCTGGAATTCTGAAAAGCTGGAATTCTGCAAAGCTGGTTCCAGCTGCTGGCCCATGGAGGGTGGGTGTCCCTGGTGAGCTGAGGGCAGGAATCCAAGGTCCTGCTGCTCTCCACTTCAGTGCCCAAGGTGGGGATGGAGAGGCTGGCTGTGCTCTGTGGGATCTGGCACCTCCCAGAGCTGTTTATTTTCCTTGGAAACACAAGGAATGAAGGGTTGAACTCCAGCTGGACGGGGCTTGGAGCACCCTGGGATGGTGGAAGGTGTCCCTGCCATGGCAGGGGTGGGGTGGGATGGGATGGACTTTGAGGTCCCTTCCAACACAAACCATTCTGTGATTCCAATTTATGCCCAGACATTTTAAGGTAAGAAAGAACAACTGATAAACATTTACTTAATACATTTTATCACCTGCAGCATTCAAAATATGTTTCGTTTCATTCCCTCAAGTTCCTAAAAGACTGAGAATATTTAACCAAATTGTGTTTTTAGACATGCTCTAAAACCATTCATGGTTCCATCTTGATGTGAGTTCCTGATTCCCCCCATTCCTTTGGAAAAGGGAGGAGCACTTCTCTTCCCAGGTGTTTTGTCATTGAAGGGAGCAGTTTTGGGAATGCTGCATGCAGCGTGGATTGCTCGCCCTGATGACATAATGGGGCAATAAAGCCCTAAGCACAAATGAGGTCATGGGAGAGCAATTCCAGTTAAAGTGTAACCTGGCACTGCCTGGGATGGGTCAGCAGGCACAGTCCCTGACTTCTCTGAAGCCAGGGCTTCAGGAAAAAGGGAACAGCTGCAATCAGCCCAGCTGGAAGTGGGAGCAGCTCCTGGAGCCTGGGATTCCAGCCAAGAGGGAGCTGCTGTGCCAGCTCACCTGCTCCAGGTAGGGGAACCCCCAGGCAGCTGGAAAAACAGGCACTGGGGCTTGGGATTCTTATAATGGAATCACTGAATGGTTTGGCTTGGAAGGGACCTTGGAGCCCAACCCATTCCATGCCATGGCAGGGACAACTTCCCCTGTCCCAGGGTGCTCCAGGCTGGCCTTGGGCACTTCCAGGGATCCAGGAACAGCCACAGCTGCTCTGGGGAATCTTTACAGGGACCAGCAGGGTGTTGGGGTTTATGGGTGGAAAGCAGGAGGAGCAAAGAGAGCGGGTGACTGTTGTCTGCTCATTCCCTTCTTGGTGTTTTGTTGGTATTTTAAATTAAACTACCAAATTTTTGAGGTTGGCACTTGCTGTTGGTGTGGCCTCTGGCTTTGTCAGCCTGCAGTGACAAGGCTTTTGTGCCTTTCATTTTTAATTCTGTTTTCTGAATTGATGGTGCTTATCCTTCCAAATGTGACTTTTGTAGCACTGAGAGGCTGGGGCAGGAAAACACAAATCCCACCATTCTCTCCACTCTCCTCTGTGTTACCTGGGGTGTTTCTCTGATTTGTTTCTCCCTGCTTCAGGAGGATGCAAGGGGTGGGTATCAGTTTAACCTGCTCTGAAGCAGCTGGTGCATCCTTGGGAAAAGGAGCAGGGCTCAGATCTGTGCCAGGGCCACGTGACACACGGAGGTTTTGTTGCCCTATTTTCTCCAAGCCCAGGTTTTACTCTTGAGCTGTCAGGTCAGATGAGGATTCAGTTCTGCGGCCAAAATAGAAATTAGCCATGTGTGGTAATCCATTAATCCCTGGAAAGAATGCCATTTATTCACGTTTTGGGGAGCTGGGCTGTCCTCACACTGCCTCCTTGGGCTGCAGGAGGAGTTGGCCAGGGGTGTGCCAGGCTACCCTGGTCCCTGAGCTGATCCCATTCCAGCTGCTCTGGCTCCTTGCACAGGGGATCTGTGGCTGCCCCATCCCTGGCAGTGCCCTAGGACAGGCTGGATGGGGCTTGGAGCAGCCTGGGGTGGTGGAGAGGTGAAGTGCCCTTGGCCCATGAGGTGTTTTTTACCCAATTGAAGAGGGAAACTTGTGAGCTTCGTTCCTTTTTAAAGGGACAAAGAGTAGTTTTGTCACTCCATCAACAAGGAGCACATTCCTAGAGGAAGGTGTCCCAGAGTAGTAATAAATTAAAGATCAGTCCATAGGGTTAAACCTGAGATGCCTGAGCCATTCAGAACAGAATCACAGAATAATTTCAGATGGAAAAGATCTCCAGGATCACCGAGTCCAAACTGTGCCCCATCCCCACCTTGTCCCCAGCCCAGAGCTCTGAGTGCCACCTCCAGGAATTCCTGGGACACCCCCAGGGATGGGCACTCCAACCCTCCCTGGGCACCTTTTCCAATCCCTGCCCACCCTTCCTGTGACACAATTCCTCCTGATGTCCACCCTGAGCCTCCCCTGGCACAGTTTGAGGCCACTCCTCTGCTCCCTTTGCTATTTCCCTGGGAGCAGAGCCCGACCTGTGCATATCCAGGGAATAAAGGCTGGATGCAGCAGGATAAGAGTTGATAAATTCACTTTTTGCTGTTGTTTTAAAGGCAGCTCCTATTTCTTTTTTCAGGAGTTGCCCTACAGCAGAGCTGTGTAATAATACCAGTTTGTCTCTCCCTGGATCTGTTCCTTTCCACTTTTATCAACAAGGGGCTTCTCTTGTAGCACGTGGTTGTCCTTCCCTGCTCAGCCCTGCTTTTCTCCCTGCCTGTTCTCTCAGGAGAGTTGTTACTATTTTTTCCTTCTTGTTTTACCAGGCTCTATCATGACTTTGTGCTTTTGTGAGTGAGGAAAATGTGGGAAATGCTGCTGTGCCTGCAGCAGTGAGTTTTTGCTGTTTATTTTGTTCAGTAAATGGTAACGTTGCAGGCCTGTACGTGAATGCCATAAATATAAATACAGAATAAAATTCACAGTGTTTTTGTGGGATTTTTTGTGGGATTTCAGCTTGGGCACCTCCCCATCCACCCCAGTGGGAAGAGAAGGTACAGGATGAAGGGAAACAGCCTCAAGCTGTGCCAGGGGAGGTTTAGATTGGAAATTAGGGAAAATTTCTTTGTGGAAAGGTTTGTGCAGGCCTGGCACAGCTGCCCAGGGCAGTTTGGAGTCCCCATCCTGGAGGGATTTAAAATCCATGTGGAGGTGACACTTGGTGACATGGGGCAGTGCTGGCCTTGGCAGTGCTGGGAATGGTTGGATTTGATGATCTTTAAGGTCTTTCCCAGCCTTAATGCCTTGATTTTCTGCTGGGTCCTGCTGAGCCCAGTCCTGTCCATCCACCTCAGCTGCAGCTCCTGGATTCCCTTGGAGTTTTCCTCCTCCTCATCCTCTCTTCAGGAGTTGGAAATGCAAAGGGCTTTGGCCAAACCCAAAATCTCAGGATTTGGATAATCTTCATGGCTGTGTGTATTTCTGATAAATTGAGGGACACCACAGCGTGTTCCAGCCACCCTTTATCACATCCCTGAGAATTTTATGGATTTTTGTCTCATCCCAGAGAACAGATTCCAGGGGTCTGGCAGGGAATTGGCACCTGGAAAACCCTCCTGGCAGGGATTTGGAGAGCAGCACTGATGCTCCTTTCGCTTTCTGCTCTCCTGGAAACCTTCCAGCAACTTCAATTATTCTGTGCATTTTTTATTTTTTTTTAAGGAGCTGGATGCATTTTAAGGATGAGAAAGTGAACTCAGCACTGCCTTGGAAAATCAGCCCCTGCCAGGATGGATTACCCAAAATTCCAGTGGAATTCAGCAGCCTTTGCTGAGGGTGGGAAGCATCCCAGCATTCAGCACCTCTTCCCTGTTAATTCCACTTTTATTCTGGCTTTGTTCCACATTTCCAAGTCCTCCTTCCTTTCCCTTCCCTTCAGTTCCATTCAGTGCTGCCGTGTGTCCCAAGGTTTCTAATTATAAATATAATATAATTATAAATAGTTAATTTGGGACATTTATATAATGCTCCAAATGATGCAGGCCCAGTTTGCAGTGAGGTGTTGAACACAATGAACTGTCTAATCCCAAAAATGGGATTGGCAAAGAATGGGATTGTAAAACCCCAAGAATGAGATTAGATTGTAAGACATTTAGGGTCCTTAAATTAGAAATAGTAGTAGAAGGAGTTGAAGGAGTAAATTAGTAGCAAGCTGGACTGGGGGAAAAATTAAGAAAATAAAGTTTGATGCTAATAATATCTTAAAATATTTTTATTATTTTATAATAAATATTAATAATAATTTTAATATTTATTTATATTTTAAAATATTTTTATTATTCTTTTTTCACTCATTGTACTAGAGAAAAAAAAAATATTGAGCTTCCCAACTGTGTATCCAAGAAATAGCAGCTGTGTGCTGAGTTTGAATTTACTCCTGGGTGTAGGACCAGGCTTTGGAGAGGCTGGGAATGACTGGGAATATTTCACTTCTGAGTAACAGCTGTGAGAGCAGTGCAAAGGTGGTGTGAAAGTTGTTGTCACGGGAGATTTCTCTATATTTGAGCTTATCCAGGGATTATTTCTGGTGGATTATCCCACTTTACATGGAAAGGCAGGATTTTCTAATGGTTATTCTAATGACTGCCAAATTCCTGGGTTTTTTTAGTGTGTTGTGAGGCAGGACTGTGTAATACCCTGTGGAAATGGAACTGTGAAATTCAGTGTATTTCCCTGAAACTGGGAGCTCTGGGGAGCTGCATTTCCAGGGACAGAATTGTAGCAGTGGCTGCAGAGCCACCGTCTGGATAAACCCTGCCACAAAGCAAAGGTTGTGTGAAATTGTTTCTAAATCAAGCAGGACTGGCTAATGGTTGAGATGGGAGCGTCTCCTAATTCATCTGTTCATTAGGGATTGGATAAATCACAACAAATTAATAACAACTTTTATTTTCCACTCTATTTGGAAGAATTGGAGTATTTCTGGACCTGTTTATTTGTCTCCATCTATGAGTTTCCCTGAATTAACAAACAGCACATTCTCATCACACTTTTCCTCCAGTTTTCTTCACCCTGGAGATAATTTTCTGGTCTCATCAGTGCTGAAATTCTGTGTTTAGAAAGCAGACTCAGCTGTGGCAAACATCCCCCAAGGAATTCCTCCATGGAGCCCCTCACCTGTGGCTGAAGGAGTTGGGTGGGATCAGGAAACCCTAAAAGTGTGTAAAGGGACTCAGAGCTTTCTGTGTTACTGGGCTGCTTGTGGTCACAAACTTTTCCTCTTTGTTATGAATTCTCCTCTTATCTCTGGGAGTGACTCCCAGGATTGTTTCCTCAGTGTCCTCAGATGGCTTCTTTTTATGGAGGGAGCATTTTCACCCTGATCTCTGGTGGTGTCTGTGAACCATGGCTGAGTGTTGCCATTCTGATTTTTGGCGTGCACAACTTGTATTTTCTTTTCCTTTTTCCATCAGAACTGAACATTCAGTGCTGAGACGATGAGAGAGCATAAAACAGAGTTTAAATAAATTTAAATTTCAAGCAAACATTGCTTTTACTTTTAGCTTCCTACTGCCACGAGAGGAGAAAAAAAACCCCTTATTGGATTGACCTGGAAATTTATCTGTGCTTTGCTTCCTTGCAGGTCCAGGATGGAACATTCCTGCTCGCTCCTGCTGCTCTGTGTTAGTTTCATTTTTGCACGAGCCCTGCCACCCAATGGAACAGAGCTGCCCAAAACAACCACAACCACCAGTAAGGAGGGACCTGGGGGGGCAGGATGGGCATGGCCCTCAGGGTGTCCCTGGGGGCTCAGTCCTGGATGTGTCTGCAGGACTCTGACCCCACTGACACAGCTCTGGTGGTGCCAGGTGTCCTCTGGGCTTGGTTGGCACGTGGGTGGTGTTGGGGTTTCACTTTCTCTTTGCTGTGGGAGGTGAAACATGGCAGAGGTGGGGGAGCTGCAGGGCCCAGGGGTGCCAGGGGGGTCTGAGGGGATGTGGGCACAGGTAACAGGAAATAAAGTCTCATTAGACAGCAGGATGAATAGATGGAAGCATCATGAGGAGCCTTGGGACACGTTCTGTGTTTGCATGCAAAGACTGCAGGAGGATGGGAGGTGTCCTGGGGAGGGTCCTGCCAGGGGAGAAACAGGAGAGTTCTTGTTCCAGGAGCTGAGAGTGATCTCCTCCTCTCACAATGCCTTGTGCAGGTTGCCCTAGAGCAGAGGCTGGGCAGCTACAGAATAAAGGAGGGATTCATTAAAAGGAGCAGGGATTTACTCAAAGGATCTCCTCCATGGATCCACCTTGGGCAGCACAAGAGCCCAGCCAGGGCTGCACCCAAGATGAACCCAAATGGCCCCAAAATGAACCCAAGATGAACCCAAATGGCCCCAAAATGAACCCAAGATGAACCCAAATGGCCCCAAAATGCACGATGGGCACGGGGTCTGTCCCTGGGATCAGTTCTGCTCCATTTGCACCTTGCAGTTCATTGTCCCATCCCAGCTTTAGCCCAGGCAGTCCCACCCTGCTTGTTTTTCTCTCTGCAGCCCACGGTGTTTGTGCTCCTGGGCTGAGATTTGGATCATTTGTCCTTGGTGCCCAGCTGGAGCAGGAATTGTTTTGTGTCCCTGCTCTGTGCACAGAGCTCAGCATCCCCTGATGTGAGCCCAGCCCCACACACTAAAGCAGCTCAGAATGGGGAAATAGAAAAGCCAAACCTGAGGCATCACTCTGGGCCACCCCAGCACCTCACATTTCTGTTTGCAGAATTTCTTCCTCCTCAAACTCTCCCAGAACCACGTCCTGACATTGCCAGTCCTGGGGAGGGGCTTGTGCAGGGAATTTGGGGGTTTGAGGCAGTGCCCAAGGCCAGGTTGGACACTGGGGCTTGGAGCACCCTGGGGTGGTGCAGGGTGTCCCTGCCATGGCAGGGGTGGGCTGGGATAATCTCTGAGGCCCCTTCCAGCCCAAAGCAGGGAGTGAAGCTGCTGATGTCTCCTTTGAGCAATGTGACCACGGTTTGATGACTGTTCAGGTCACTGGTGCTGACTCCCAGTGCTTCATAGAAGGCTGATTTGTTACTTTATTTGCTTTTAATCTGTCTGTGAACTTTACACCCCTGGGGAAGGAGAGGAATCAAATGCCAGGCTGGGCTCATGGCCCCTTGGATTGTTTTGGTTCTTGGCTTCATTTAAATGGAAATAGGGGAGATTTAGATATTGGGAAGAAAATGAGGGTGGGCAGAGCAGCTGTGGCTGCCCCTGGATCCCTGGCAGTGCCCAGGGCCAGGCTGAAGCAGAATGGGACAGTGGAAGGTGTCCCTGCCATGGCAGGGGTGGAACAGGATAATTTTGAGGGTGTTCCCATCCCAAACCAGTCTGGGATTTGCTGCTCATTCAGGTGTGAGCATTTGCCTTCTCCAGACTCTGACTGGGGCACTCCAGAGCTCAGCTGGGGAAGGGGAGGATGGGGGACCAGGGGCTCCCCCCCAGCAGTGACAATCTGAGTGTGGCTGTGCTGAGTGCTCCCAAAAAACCCAAATTATTCATAGGAATGAAGCTTTAGCCAAGTGTGAATTTGCTAATTAATCAGTTTGAAGCATTGTCAAGTAGGTTTTGGTCCCTGCTTCTTGTCTGGCACCTGCAGCTGTAGAAAAACAAGTTGCTAATATTGGGCTGAATATGTCAGAATATGGGAATTGAGAAGGGGAAGTCACTTGTTGTTTTTATCACTTCCCAGAATCTTAATAACAAAGGGAGTTTTGCCATCAGTGTTGTTCATCTTCAGAGCTTAATTCCAAATTGTGTTAGATTTAAGTGTGATAATGTGGATAAGAGTAATCTGATCATCCCTATTTTAATTAAATCTTAATTTCAGTGATATGATTCAGAAATGATTGGTGTGACTAAACTGTTTTTCCTAAATATCAAAGCCTTGCTGGCTCTGCAGTGAGGAAGAGTTTTGTCTGACAGGCAAGTTAGGTGCACCCTGAAAATTACATTGCTGCAGAAAGAGAACCAAGATAATTGGATTATCTAATAAATTTGGTAGCCATTGAATTAATGCAGCATTTTAAAATACAAAAATAAAGATTTTTGATTGAAGCATAAAGAAAACTCCATTTAACAGACTATGGAAAGAACTAAAAGAGCCTAAAAAAAATCAGCTTTCCTTTTGCATGCTAATTTGATGTGTGATCCCAAAAGATACTTTTGACTCTGAAAGGAATAGGTATAAATGATTTCATGTCATTATTTGAGCTGCCTTGATTTTTTTCAAAGATCTGCTGAATTACAATGTCAGCTTTATTCTTATTTAAAACATGGTTACCTTGTCTGGATGGGTCGATTTTTAGCACTGCTTCCATTTTACCTCCTACAAGAACACCCTGAAATTGCAGCCATGAAATTGGTACCTTGAAATTTCTCTTTCAGAAAATGAGAATATTCTGGGCTTTACTGCATTGCCATTTATTGCAAATTTGCCCTGATCTTTACTCTAGGTATTCAACTGCATTAAATAAATATAAACTATCAAACCACAGAATGGTTTGGGTTGGAAGGGAGCATCTTGCTCTGACTTCCAAGCTAATATTTATTAGGATTTGCATAAATAAATGTATATTTCTTAATGCTCCCAGGTCCTTGTTACAGACTGTTTATTCATGGTATTGTCCGTGACCATCCCGTAACTCCTGGTAATTCAAATATTTGTAAGTTCCCCAGCATTAATCATAGTCTGGACTGTTTTACTTCCTCTTGTATTTTCATTTGTGGAGTTGCTGCAATGTGCAAGCAGCCTGGGAGCTGCAGTTGTAAACCTTTAAATACCTTTCCAAATGTTTACATTGCACTGGTATTTACTCCATGAGGGCTCCTGGTGCCTTTGAGTCCTCACAATCCCTTCCCATCACTGGTGTCTGAGCCTTCAGAGGGGATGAATTTATCAGAGGAGTTCTGATTAAAAGGCAGGAAAATGGGGCAGCCTTGGGACTCCTCTTTAGTGCTGATTCCAACTTCAACAAGTCAGTGGCAATGTGAAAATAAGATTTTGTGTCTGACCTCTCTGGAGAAACCCCAGCCAGGACAGTGTGTCCAACCCTGGGGAGGAGCTGGAGCTGTGGGGATGGACCAGAATGTTCAGTGGGAACCAAATGAGTGGGGATGGACCCAAATGATCTGGGAGCATTAAGAAATATACATTTATTTATGCAAATCCTAATAAATATTAGCTTGGAAGTCAGAACTAGATGCTCCCTTCTAACCCAAACCATTTATCAGAGGAGTTGCAGGTTAAAAGGCAGGAAAATGGGGCAGCTTTAGGGCTCCTCTTTAGTGCTGATTCCAACTTCCAACAAGCCAGTGGCAATGTGAAAATAAGATTTTGTGTCTGTCCTCTCTGGAGAAACCCCAGCCAGGACACCATGTCCAGCCCTGGGGAGGAGCTGGAGCTGTGGGGATGGACCCAAATGTTCAGGGGGAACCAAATGAGTGGGGATGAACAAAAATGTTCAGTGGGAACCAAATGAGTGGGGATGAACAAAAATGTTCAGTGGGAACCAAATGAGTGGGGATGAACCAAAATGTTCAGTGGGAACCAAATTAATGGGAATGAACCAAAATGTTCAGTGGGAACCAAATTAATGGGAATGAACCAAAATGTTCAGTGGGAACCAAATGAGTGGGGATGAACCCAAAATGTTCAGTGGGAACCAAATGAGTGGGGATGGACCCAAATGTTCAGTGGGAACCAAATATGTGGGAAAGAACCAAAATGTTCAGATGGAGGAAAGGCTGGGGGAGCTGGGATTGTTCACCTGGAGAGGAGAAGCTTTGGGGTGACCTCAGTGTGGCTTTCCAGGGCCTGAAGGGGCTCCAGGAGAGCTGGAGAGGGACTGGGGACAAGGGATGGAGGGACAGGACACAGGGAATGGCTCCCAGTGCCAGAGGGCAGGGATGGGTGGGAGATTGGGAATTGGGAATTCCTGGCTGGGATGGAATTCCCAGAGCAGCTGTGGCTGCCCCTGGATCCCTGGCAGTGCCCAAGGCCAGGCTGGACATTGGGGCTGGGAGCAGCCTGGGACAGTGGGAGGTGTCCCTGCCATGGCAGGGGTGGCACTGGGTGATTTTTAAGGTCCCTTCCAGCCCAAACCATTGTGTGACTCTGTAACCCCCAGGAGGACCCAGAGCTGGGACTTCCCTGTGAGACTCGTGGTGGTGCTTTCATGGAGAAAATGAGGCAGCACCAGGAAACTGAGTTTAGGAGAAGGAACCTGGCTCGTTTTGCTTGGTATTTAAATGCCAGAGGGATTCTCTGCAGACACTCAATTCCAAGAATCAGTTTGCAAAGCAGAACTTCAGAAATAGGTGGTTTCAGACCAGGGGGTGGACGGGGTGACATTTAAAGGTCCCTCCAGGCCAGGCTCAGTGTGTGGCTGCAGTGCTGGCTTTGCCCAGTGGGATTCAGCTCTGAGATGTCAAACTCACATTTACTGGTACTGGTGCTTCAGCTTCTCTTTTCCTGGCTGGGATTGAACTTTCAGTGTTTGCCTGGGAATCACTTCTCCACAGACACCCCAAAAATGGTGCAGCAGCTCTGTGAAAGGATGAGGGGGTGATTTTTTTTTTTTTAATTGTGTAATTGTCTGAGGGAAATTTTAACTCCCTCGTGATGCAAACTTGTTGTTTCCCCTCTCATGTCATGGGTCTTGTCACAGAGCTAGAGAGAACCAACACAAACCCCCAAACCCTGGAGCTTTCTGACATGCTCAGGGTGACATTTCTAACTCCATAGAAGTGGCTGCATTTTGTCTGTGAGGGACAAAACCAGGGATTTATTTCTATTTTTTGTGTTTTGTTTCCTTGCCAGCCTTGGCTTGCAGGCAGAGCTGCAGAACACCCTCAGAAGGAATTGGGTGGTTATTCATCCTCATCCAGCCACTCCTTCCAGGAGTGATTTCCTGAAGCCCTGCCAAGCTCCTGACTGCAGTTTTGTCATGCCTGTCACTTTTATCTTTATACACCGCCTAAAAGTCATCCCTCATGCCTTTTATTGCCTCCCCTGTCTCTGGGTTATGGTGCTGATTTATGGGCCCTTTTTCCCTGTGTGTCCCCAGCTCACCTGTGCCTCTCCAGGAATTTCCCCATGCCCTCATACCCTGTGGAGCACCCAGAGAGTTTCCAGCTGCCCCCAACACTCAGATGGTTTTGTAGCCATCAATTCTGGGTATTTATCTGATCCACAGGAATCCTTTCTGGATTATTGCAGGTGGTTCTTACTCCTAAATATTTTCTTTGAATCCCAAAATTGTTTGGGATGGAAAGGAAATTAAAAATGGCAGAGACACCTCCCACTGTCCCAGGTGCTCCAAGTCCTGTCCAGCCTGGCCTTGGGCACTGCCAGGGATCCAGGGGCAGCCACAGCTGCTCTGGGAATTCCATCCCAGCCAGGAATTCCCTCCCAATATCCCCATCCAACTTTTCTGTCAGTCACTGTTGCCATTCCACTGTAGGAATGGCAAAAAAACTCCTTAAAGTGTGTAAATGTAGTTCAAAAGAGAAAAAAAAAAATTCCAAAATACCAGCAGCAGCAGAAATTGCCTTAATTTTGGAGGAGTGGTTGTAGGGTTGTGTTTTGCTTGCTGAAGGTTCAGACTGGGAGTTTGGCTTCCTTAAATAAAACATGTTGGGTTTTTAATGATTTTAATCTGTTCTGTATTGAATTATTCAGTAGAAGGAAAAGGTTACAGAAGCATAATGAAAGTGAAAGGTAAAGAGACACTTCCACAAAACACTGTGAGCAGAAGGGTGAGACTCAGAGCTTGTACCAGATAGAACAAAGATGTTCTTTCATCTCCATTCTGAGAAAAATGTCATTATTCCTGCTTGTTCTTATATTTATATCGAATTTCAAGGAATAAAATCTCTTAGAATTTCTGTGAATAAAATCCCTGTGAAAGGTGGCATTTTCTATATTTATATGAAAAGTGGTTGAGAGGCAGCTGATGTGCATAAGGGCATTGCAGCAAACCTTTTAATGGGCTTCACATTCAGCTTGGTACCTTATAGCTGTTCAACTTTCTCTGATTACAGGGAAATTGAAAAATATCTTGGATTTTCTCAGCAGCAGTGGTTTGGTTGTGCTTTTGACAAGGGAGAAAAAAATTTAAAAATTTTTAGAAAATAAACTTTCGATTTTAGCTTTGCCTGTGTCAAGTATTATGAAGCTTTAGTAAGCAGAGGCAGATAATGGGGCAGAATATTTGGTGCCTTAAGCACATTTTTTGTGCCAGATGAGACAGTCCCCGTCTCATATTCCACATTTTTTGTTCCCTCCCCAGACTCCACCGAGGAGAACACCTTGCACAAGGAGCTGCTGACCTCCCTGCTGATCCTGGTGCTGGTGGTGATCATTTTCGTGGTGCTGGTGGGGTATTTTTTCAGGTGGGTGTTGTTCCTGTGGGCTCAGCCCATCGTTTCTCTGAGCCCTCCCACGGAAGCAGAAGGGAGCAGAGCCTCGTGCCTGCCCTGCTGTCCTGCCAGCATGAACAGAAAGAGCTTCTCCAGAATTACACTGTCTGTAAAGAGGGCCTGGGGGGAAATGCTGCTGCCTGGATCTTGCCAGAATTATGGATTGATGTGGTGCCTCTGTTGTTGCAGGTTCAGGAGACACAGGAAAGCTGTGGTCAACTCCGGGGACAAGAAGATGCCAAATGGGATCTTGGAAGAACAAGGTATGGGCAGATTTGCTTTCAAACTCTCACTTTTATTTCTGACTTTAATTCAAAATTACTCAGTGTTTGTGTTTATTTCTGATACAAGTGACAGGGTTGTTGTTAAAGAGAAAATAGTCTGAAAAAATGCAATCACAAATAGTTTGGGTTGGAAGGGACCTTAAACTCATCCAGTTCCAGCCCTGGTGCCATGTGCAGGGCCATCTTCCAGCCCTTGGCTGTCCCCTCCAAGCTGGCCTTGGGCTAGAGATCCATATTTAGAAATCATACTCGAGCAGCCTATGGAAAACCTTAACTTTCAGTTGCTGGTTTGAAATTGGTTTCACTTTGTGATGCAGCAAAAGTTTCTGCATAAAACCTGCCTGGGCTCTTGGGAGATGTTTTATAAGGGTGCCAGCTGAGATCCACGTTTGTGACACTGTGATCTTTGTGTTTAGAGAAGGAATTGCAGGATTTGTTATTAAAATGGGGAGAAAGCCCTTAACACTGTGATCCTTATATCTGGAGAAGGAATTGTAGTGTTTCTTCTTAAAATGGGGGAAAAGTCCTTAACACTTCGTGAATACACTGAGTGCTTTCTGAACGTGAGGGAGGAGGTTGAGATGGGGCAGTTTGAAGCCAGAGGCACTGAAATAAAACTCTCTGGGGAGTTCCAAGTGTTTCCCCCTGGTTTGAGTTGTGCTGGGGTTGTTTCTGCCCAGGCTGGCTCCTCTGTGGGGCCCAGCTCAGACCTGGGCTGGACAAGTTGTTCTAATCACAAGCCAGAGAAAAATGATCAAGTTAACGATAAAATAATCAATCTGTGGTTTGTGTCAGCCCCACTTGACCATGTCTGAAGGGATGAGTGGGCTGAAGAGGGTGACAGACAGAGGAAAAGCCAAAAACCTAAAAATACCCATCAGCTTCCTGCTGGGGTGTTCCTGTGCACAGGGCAGCAGCTCCTCTTGGGGCACAGCTTCTGCTGGCTGCCAAGTTATAGCTGAAATATTTGTATTGTTATTATTATTAGCATTATTTCTCATCAAAATGAAATAATCTGGCAGCACCTCCTTGGTCACAGGTGCCAAAAGCTGTCCTTGCCCTGTCAGCAGAAAGAGCCTTCTCCTTTTCTGAGTAAAACTTGGTCACTTTTAAATCCAGTGTAAACAGAGAAATCATTCATTCCACCAGCAGTGGTTCTTTGTGATACCATTATGCTCTCAAAGCAACCACTTGGCCTATGATTTGGTGTTTTAATTCCCTTTAAATCCCCTTTAGCAGCTCAGGGTGTCGTGCAGCAGTTTGCTTTGGCACCTCTCAGCACCAAGATGAGTTTGTGGTGGGGATCTGTGGCTGTGGCCGTGCCTTTAACACGTGCTGCCCTTGTGCTGACAGAACAGCAGCGGGTGATGCTGCTCAGCAGGTCCCCCTCGGGCCCCAAGAAGTATTTCCCCATCCCTGTGGAAAACCTGGAGGAGGAGATCCGGATACGCTCGGCCGACGAGGGGAAGCTCTTCAGGGAGGAGTTCAATGTAAGTTTTAACACATGGATGGCTGAAAATGGGGGAAAAACCAAAATATTTGTGAGCATTAATTAATAATTCTGTGTTTGGTGCATGATTGGTGTTGTTCCCACAGGTTCTGTCGTGTGTGGGGACCTTTCATCTGGATAAAACGTGGAGTTTTACTGATTTTTGATGCTGAATTGGTGTTATATGAACTGTTTGCCTCTTGCTAGCATTTTAAGAAAGTCTTGAGTGTTTGCCTGCAGCTGGAGGATTTTCATTGATCATTGATTTTCATGATGGTGCTGGGAGGTTCCTACAGGTTCTGTCGTGTGTGGGGACCTTTTTTATCTGGATAAAACGTGGAGTTTTAATGATTTGTGATGCTGAATTGGTGTTATATGAACTGTTTGCCTCTTGCTAGCATTTTAAGAAAGTCTTGAGTGTTTGCCTGCAGCTGGAGGATTTTGATTGATCATTGATTTTCATGATGGTGCTGGGAGTTTTGGGTGATCTGGGTGTTTCACCTCCATGGGAAATACTTAGAAAAGAGGACACAGTGTGGCCTTAACATTGCCCAGGTGGGGTTTGACTTCTTTTTTCCTGATAATTTGACTTTGTCTTGGTGAGATTTGACTTCCTTTTTCCTGATAATTTGACTTTTTGCCCTGGTGGCCATCCCAGCACTCCCCTTTTGCAGCACAGGGTTTCTGTGGGGTGTCTCAGCTCTCAGGTTTCCCTGTTGAGCGTGGCCTTGGGCAGGGTTTTGTGGTTGTAGGGATGAGCTGCACCTGGAGCTTGTGCTGAGCTCATGCAGGATTCCCGTGGAGAAACAACACCAGGAGCCTGAGTTTGGGACTTTTTCCAGATCTTTTATGACTTCTGTTCACTTCCCTCCACAGCAGAAGCAGAGCAGAAGTTGAAATGTCAGGCGTGGATTTGTGAGAGCCAAGGCACGTGTTGATTAGGCAGGCTGTTTAATTACCTTCTTAATTGGGAGCATATTTAGAGCTGCACTTTGCTTGATGATAAATTTAAACCACAGACTTTGCCTTATCAGACAGGGAGCATTGTGGAAATCCTCCTCAAAGCTGAAAATGAAAGTGAGGACCAGCCTGACGTGCGCTGGTGAATTTGGACTCTCTGATGAATTTGCTCTGAGGTTCAGAGTGGGACAAACCCTCTGTTTGCATTTTTAAACCCCTCTTTGCTTTGGTAATTTTCTGCCCCACACTGTGAGCGTGTGAGATTGTGTCCACAGCCAAAAACCTGGGGTCTGATCCCCAACAATGAGCAGTGGTGGGGTTGGTGCTCAATGTGGTTTTCTCCTGTGTGGCTGGATGAACTGTGTGCTCCAGCCTGGGAGGGCTGGCAGTGCCCAAGGCCAGGTTGGACATTGGGGTTTGGAGCACCTGGGACAGGGGAAGGTGTCCCTGCCATGGCAGGGTGGCACTGGGTGGGATTTAAAAGTTCTCCCAACCCAAACCATTCCATGATTCTCTGGCTCTGTGCCTCAGCCCTGCCCTGGGGATGCTCCAGGGATCTCTGCCCACTCCACACCCCACGTGTCAGGGGCCAGGCATCCCTGGGAATGCAGATACAGGAGCTGCAGTGGGAATTAGGGACACATTTGGGCTGAAAACAGTGAACCCTGGTAGCCAGCACTGCCCAGGCACATGCACCAACCTGAGGAGTTTGGTCCCAAGTGATTTTATTGGTAAAAAGAAACCAGACCTTAAAAGATGAAGACACCCAGCAGGGAGAACAGAGTTTTGAGGACAGTTCCTGACTTTGAGGACAGTTCTCTTGGATTTATGTGCTAATGGTGTTCTCCAGTAGCTTTGATTTTGTCCTTTAAGCCTGCATGACCCTTAAGAGGTCCATTGCACCCCTTGGACACTCACCAGAATAGCAGATTTTTTGTGATTCCTTTGTGAACATTGAGCACTGGAAGAGTGTGTTCCTTAACAGGAAAAAGAAGAAAAAAAAATTTACAATAAAATTGATTCCTTTCTGTAAAGGCCCTACCTCTGTTGATCATCCTTGGAAGTTTGGGATTATTGCCTTGATTTTCAGATTAATTACTGGAAAGCTTCCCTTGAGAGCTTTCCTTTGAAATTTGAATTCTGGCTTGATTAAGCCACCCCTGTGGCTCCTCCAGTGCTAAAAATGTGCTGATCCTGGGAGGGCTGAGCCTCTCAGAGCCCCAGTGGCAGTTCAGGGTGGACAGGCCAGGGTGGGGTGGCACAGACAGGCAGGACCCGTCAGCCCCTCGTGATTTGGGGAGCAGGGAGGGTGGATTGGGAGGAAGGATGTGCTGAGGAGCAGCAGGGGTGATTCACATCCTCCCGAGGCTGCAGCAGGAGCTGGGCCCTGCTCTGGGCTCAGCACCCACCCTGGCCCTGCAGGGCTCAGGAGCAGAGATCTGGCCAAGGATAATTCCTTTTAATTGATTTTTCATTTCAGCCCTGACCCCCCCAGCACTCAGGAAACCCTGCACTTGTGGGCTTGTCACAGAGATGTTTTATGGAAAATCCTTCCCTTAGGATTTTTCCTCCTGAGAAGCTGAGAGGCCTCAGGAACAAAATGCAAACATTGATTATCTGCTGCTGTGGGATGCAACAGGTGCATCTGGGATTGGTCTCATGGGGTTGTTTTTAATTAATGGCCAATCACAGTCAGCAGTCTGGAGACTCTCTGTCCAAGCCACAAACCTTTGTTATCATTCTTTCCTTTTCTACTCTTAGCCAGCCTTCTGATGAAATCCTTTCTTCTGTTCTTTTAGTATAGTTTTAATATAATATACTATATAATATTATATTATATATAATATTATATAATATATAATATTATATAATATAATATTATATAATATATATAATATAATATAATATAATATAATATAATATAATATAATATAATATAATATAATATAATATAATATAATATATATCATAAAATAATCAATCAGCCTTCAGAACCATGGAGTCAGATCCTCATCTCTCCCCCCACCCTCAGAGCCCTGTGAACACCACCACAGTGGGCTTGGCTTGCTGGAGCCCTGTGGCACATGGAGCTGAGAATGGGAAATAGAGGAGGGTGAAGGAGGGCTGAGGAGGAAAGCTGCTGTCAGGAAAATCCAGAATTTCTCTGGCTGTTAATTGAAAATTGGGTGCCTGACTTGGAGTTTGAAGAGATTGGAGTTAAAAAGATAATTATTTCACAGGGTCACAGAATGGTTTGGCTTGGAAGGAGCTTAAAGCTCATCCAGTTCCAACCCCTTGCCGTGGGCAGGGACACCTTCCTCTATTTCTTTTCTGGTTTTGTGTTTCATAAATGAACTTTAATCAGCAAAGTGGGCTGATAAAAAGCCACGAGCTTCCTTCAGATGAGGAATTGAGCAGTGTGACAGCAGCGTTCCTCCTCAGCCCTCCTTCAGCCTCCTCTGTTTCCATTCACAGCCCCACAAACCAAACCCAGCAGTGCAGGGTGGTGTCCCCTGTGTGCTGGGGGGCAGGCTGCCCGTGCCCCCTGTGTTGCCCCCCATGGCCCCCCGTGTCCCCTGTGCAGTTTTGGGTGATTCCAGCCCCCCTGTGTCCCCCCCTGTGTCCCCCGTGTCCCCCTGTGTCCCCCCTGTGTCCCCCTATGCAGTTTTGGGTGATTCCAGCCCCCCTGTGCCCCCTGTGTCCCCCCTGTGTCCCCTCTGTGTCCCCCCTGTGTCCCCCCCTGTGTCCCCCCCTGTGTCCCCCCCTGTGTCCCCCCTGTCCCCCCCTGTGTCCCCCCCTGTGTCCCCCCCGTGTCCCCCCCTGTGTCCCCCCTGTGCCTCCCTATGCCCCCTGTGCCTCCCTGTCCCCCCCTGTGTCCCCCCTGTGCCCGCTGTGTCTCCCTGTGCCCCCTGTTTTATTTTTTAGATTTACCTGCACTCAGAACTCAACTTGCACTCCATAAAACCCCTTTTTTTTTAATGGGTTAACATGATTTTAACCCAATAAAAAGTTATTATTAATAAATAATATAATAATTTTTATTAATAACGTTTTTAAATTGGCATTATTAATAATAACATTATTGACATCATAATAACAACATATTATGAACATTATTAACATAATAATAACATATTATTAAAATTAATAATATGTTAATATTATGTTAATAATTTTATTATAATATTACATATTATAATAATATAATTGTTATAATATAATACATAATTATAGTATAATATAATATCTAGAGTATATGATATATTATATTATAACCTTTATATGTAGGGTTAATTTAATAATAATTTAGGGTTAATTTAATAATAACGTTAAATTAACCCTATATATAGAGTATAATAATTTAATAATAACTTAGGGTTAATTTAATAATAATTTAGGGTTAATTTAATAATAACATTAAATTAACCCTATATATAGAGTATATAATATAATATATCATATACTCTATATATTATATTATACTATAATTATTATATATTATATTATAACATTGTTATAATATATTGTTATAATATGTAATATATTATAACATATTATATATCATAATACACATAATATGTTAAATATATATATTATGTTATAATTATTGTAATATAATGTATTATAATAATATAAAATAATATAATCATATTATTATAATATCATAATTATTTATACTATAACTAATATATTATTTATATATTTATATGTATATTATTTATTATATCATTAAAGTTAATACAATAAATTTATATTAATGTATTATGTATTTTATTTTCCCTTCCTCCTTTCCCCCCAGAGCTGGCCCTCAGTGCAGAGCTGAGCAGGGTGATGGGTTTGTGATGCTCTCAGTGCAGAGCTGAGCAGGGTGTTGGGTTTGTGATGCCCTCAGTGCAGAGCTGAGCAGGGTGATGGGTTTGTGATGCCCTCAGTGCAGAGCTGAGCAGGGTGATGGGTTTGTGATGCTCTCAGTGCAGGGTGTTGGGTTTGTGATGCCCTCAGTGCAGAGCTGAGCAGGGTGTTGGGTTTGTGATGCCCTCAGTGCAGAGCTGAGCAGGGTGTTGGGTTTGTGATGCCCTCAGTGCAGAGCTGAGCAGGGTGTTGGATTTGTGATGCTCTCAGTGCAGAGCTGAGCAGGGTGTTGGGTTTGGGATGCCCTCAGTGCAGGGTGTTGGGTTTGTGATGCTCTCAGTGCAGAGATGAGCAGGGTGTTGGGTTTGTGATGCCCTCAGCCATGCATGGGGGGCTCAGCCCAGCCCTGTGGCTGCCCTCAGTGGCTCTGGGTCACTGTGGCAGATGGCAGCCACATGCAGCAGCTCAGAGTTGAGCAATTTGCTCAATAACTGTGATCTGGGAGGGAAAAGATTCCTTCTCTCTCCCCAGCTGCTGAGCTCCTTGTCTGGAGTCAAACCTGCCAGGATAGAGAGGAATTAAAGTTACTGGGGAGGAAAAAGTTGAAATATATTTAGTTCTGGTGGATGCAAATTTTCCCTCAGCTGTCTGCAGTTAAAATTATTTGTTTTCTAACACATTGACTCTATATCTTTTTTTTTTTTCAGTCATTAACATCTGGATATGTGCAGGGAACGTTTGAAATGGCAAATAAGGAGGAAAACAGGGAGAAGAACAGATATCCCAACATCCTGCCATGTAAGCCTTTTGCTTTTCTTTTAAACCAGACCATTCACTTTGGCACTGGGCAGACTGCTGGTGCTGCTCACGTGCTGAAAACACTCAAATAACAACAATTGCACTGGGCAGAAATGCTGCTCATGTGTTGTGTGTGGTTTGGGAACTCTGTGCTTGAAAGGAAATACCATATTTCACATTGCACTGGGCAGAAATGCTGCTCATGTGTTGTCTGTGGTTTGGGAACTCTGTGCTTGAAAGGAAATACCATATTTCACATTTCATAACTGGCCAATGTCCTTCTTTTCTTTCAGATGATCATTCCAGAGTGATTTTGACCCAAATTGATGGAGTGCCACCTTCAGACTACATCAATGCATCATACATAGATGTGAGTTCAGGCTTGCCCACAGCTGGCCAAACTTTGGCCATTAAAGAAATAATTCTCTGCTAGCACACCTTGGCCTTTCACCTTTTAACTGCTGTGGCATTTATTTCCACAGGGTTACAAAGAAAAGAATAAATTTATAGCAGCACAAGGTAACTCCTTCTCATTTCTCTCTCCTCTGTAGCTCAGGGCTGAGCACATTTAATTCCAGGTGTGGTGCAGAGGTTGTTTTTAGCTGCAGGTGGTGGTCAGGGGGAGGCTGGGTTTGGAGGTTCCAGCTGAAATTTGAATTTGAGATGAGTGTGAGGTGAGCAGCTGCCTCCAGGCAGTTCTGTAGGTGCTGCTCTGGCAGGGGCTCATTTTCCCCTCCTGACCCTTTTTGCTGGAAATTCTGGAAATTGATGTCTCCTGATGGGCCATTCCAGGGGAACCTTGGACCTTGGCATGGGGAAGAGGTGCAAAGTGGGAATTCTAAATGTTGCTCCTGCTGTAGTTAAAAGATTAAATAATATTTAAGAGTAATGTGTTAGAGAATCTTCCAGTGCCTAAAGGGGCTCCAGGAGAGCTGGGGAGGGCCTGGGGACAAGGGATGGAGGGACAGGACACAGGGAATGGCTTTAAGCTGACAAGGGGTAGATTTAGATGGGATATTGGGAATAAATTGTTCCTTTTGAGGGTGGAGAGGGGCTGGGATGGAATTCCCAGAGCAGCTGTGGCTGCCCCTGGATCCCTGGCAGTGCCCAAGGCCAGGCTGGACATTGGGGCTTGGGACAGTGGAAGATGTCCCTGCCCATGACAGGGAGTAGAAAGTAAATGATTAAATGATTTAAATGTCTTTAAATTCCTTTCCAACTCAGACCAATTCTGTGATTCTATGAGTGGTATTTCAAGAGAGGAGATTCCTTCTAAAAATATAGATTTGGGTGCATGATGATGTAAAAGAAAACATGGGAGGGGGTTATTTAATACATAAATATAGAAATTTAAAAAAAGCTGTGCAGGTGTAGCAGACACAGCTGTGGGGCTGCTCTGGGATCTGCCCCATCCTCTCCTGAGCATTTCCCTGTTCTGTCTGCAGGACCCAAGCAGGAAACAGTCAATGACTTCTGGAGGATGATCTGGGAGCAGAAATCAGCCATTATTGTCATGTTGACCAACCTGAAAGAAAGGAAGGAGGTGAGGAGCTTTCACCCTGCCCTGGATGTCCCTGGGCTCCAGGAGCAGTCCTGGCTGCTCAGGCTCTGACCAGGTGCATTTCTCACCACTTCCTGCCCTGGCCCCTGTCAGCACAGCTGAGTTTCTGCTCCAAAATGCAGTTTTCATTTCTAAAATACCCATTTATGTCAGGTGATCTCAAGGAGAAAATTCTGATGGCCAATTGTGTCTTGCACAGCCCAGGGCCTAAGGAAAACTCCTGTGGTTTTATCCCAGTGTAAGGCTGAGCTTGTGGATGGGATTGATTAGGAATGAAGATAAAAACTCTGCTCATTTTCCTGAGTATTAGGTTTCAAAATGCACAGTTTGTCAACTAAACAAAGGGAAAGGAAATCTTCTGGTTTGTCAGGTCGCTGCTGTTCCTTCCTGTGCCCCATTCCCTCCCTGAGGATGGGCATTCCTTCTTTTCCTCCTGGACTTGATTTTCCTGCACTTTCACTGCAGCTTGATGAAGCTCAAACAGCAAAGCCAGGCCATGAGGGCCAATTCCCAGTGGGAGCAGCCAGAACTGCTAAATCTGGATATTCCTGATGGCTCCAAAGCAGAACTGCTGTGAATTTCTCAGTGTCTGCAGCTAAAGCTCCAAATCAGAGTGAAAACCTCGCAGTCCCCACAGTGGGACAGCCTGTAACAAAGCTGCCAAACTGAAACAAAAGCTGTGGGGGCTGAGCTAGTTAAAAAACAATTCAGAGCTGTTCTCACCTTCTCTCATCAATTTAAGAAGCAGTAGCAGGGTGCTGAAGTTGTGCCAGATAAGGAGCTCTGCACACTCACGGCTGTGCTCACCTTCCCTGGATCCACAGGAGAGTGTGGCAGTGAAAGCAAAGTCAGAGTGATAAAATTCCCTGAGTTTAATTCTAAAATTCCCTGGGTTTGGCTCTGAGATTCCCTGGGTTTGGCTCTGAAATTCCCTGGGTTTGGTTCTGAAATTCCCCATGCTTGGCTCTGAAATTCCCTGGTTCCCTGGGTTTGGTTCTAAGAGTCTCTGGATTTGGTTCTAAGATTCCCTGGGTATGGCTCTGAAATTCCCCAGGCTTTGCTCTGAAATTCCTGGGGCTTGGTTGTGAAATTCCCAGAGTTTGGTTGTGGAATTCCATGTGTTTGACTCTGAAATTCCCTGGGTTTGGTTCTAAAATTCTGTGGTTTTGCCGCCAAAGTTCCCTGGATTTGACTCTGAAGTTCCCTGTGTTAGACCGTGAAACTCCCTGGGTTTGGCTCTGGAATTCCCTGGGTTTAGTTGTGAAATTCCCCATGCTTTGCTCTGAAATTCCTGGGACTTGGTTGTGAAATTCCCAGAGTTTGGTTGTGGAATTCCCAGAGTTTGGTTGTGGAATTCCGTGGGTTTGACTCTGAAACTCCGTGTACTTGGCTCTGAAATTCCCTGGGTTTTGTTCTAAGATTCTGTGTGTTGGCTCTGAAGTTCCCTGTGCTTGGCTGTGAAATTCCCTGGGTTTAGTTGTGAAATTCCCCATGCTTGGCTCTGAAATCCCATGTTTTGGTTCTAAGATTCCCTGGGTTTTGGTTCTGAAATCCCCCGTGCTTGTCCCTGAAACCCCCCGTGCTTGTCCCTGAAATCCCCCTGTGTTTGTCCCTGAAATCCCCCTGTGTTTGTCCCTGAAACCCCCCATGCTTGTCCCTGAAATGCCACGTTTCTGTGCAGGAGAAGTGTTTCCAGTACTGGCCTGACCAGGGCTGCTGGACGTACGGCAGTGTCCGTGTGTCCGTGGAGGACTCCATGGTGCTGGTGGATTACACCGTGCGCAAGTTCTGCGTGCACTCGGTGAGCCCGGCTGCCCTGGGGATGGAGAACACCTCACATGGCCCTTGCAAGGAATTGAGGCTCTTTGGGAAATCAGAATTGCAGAAATTGGGCTGATTTTAGCCAAAAACCACGTAGTGATTTGGGCTAAATAACTGTGTGGTTGTTGGTTTTCCTATTGTAAATTCACTTTTACCAATTATTAATCACAAGGATTTTAATATATTTATAATCACTTCTAGCTATGTTTAAAACACCCCCATAGTGATTTAGGCTAAGTAACAGTGTGGTTGTTGGCTTTTGCTATTGTAAATGAACTTTTACCATCTGTTAATCACAAGGATTTTAATATATCTATAATCACTTCTAACTTCTTTTAAAACAACTACATTGTGATTTAGGCTAAATAACTGTGTGGTTGTTGGTTTTCCTATTGTAAATTCACTTTTACCAGTTGTTAATCACAAGGATTGTAATATATTTATAATCACTTCTAGCTACTTTTAAAACACCCCCATAGTGATTTAGGCTAAGTAACTGTGTGGTTGTTGGTTTTGCTATTGTAAATTCACTTTTACCATCTATTAATCACAAGAATTGTAATATATTTATAATCACTTCTAACTTCTTTTAAAACACCCATATAGTGATTTAGGCTAAATAACTGTGTGGTTGTTGGCTTTTGCTGTTGTAAATTCACTTTTACCAATTGTTAATCACAAGGATTTTAATGTATTTATAGTCACTTCTAACTTCTTTTAAAACTACATAGTGATTTAGTCTAAATAACTGTGTGGTTGTTGGTTTTGCTGTTGTAAATGAACTTTTACCATCTATTAATCACAAGGATTTTAATGTATCTATAATCACTTCTAACTTCTTTTAAAACAACTACATTGTGATTTAGGCTAAATAACTGGGTGGTTGTTGGTTTTCCTATTGTAAATTCACTTCTACCAATTGTTAATCACAAGGATTTTAATATGTTTATAATCACTTCTAACTGCTTTTAAAACAACTACATAGTGATTCAGGCTAAGTAACTGTGTGGTTGTTGGCTTTTGCTATTGTAAATGAACTTTTACCATCTATTAATCACAAGGATTTTAATATATTTATAATCACTTCTAGCTACTTTTAAAACTACATAGTGATTTAGGCTAAATAACCGTGTGGTTGTTGGCTTTTGTTATTGTAAATTCACTTTTACCAGTTGTTAATCACAAGGATTGTAATATATTTATAATCACTTCTAGCTACTTTTAAAACAACTACATTGTGATTTAGGCTAAATAGCTGTGTGGTTGTTGGTTTTGCTATTGTAAATTCACTTTTACCAACTGTTAATCACAAGGATTTTAATATATTTATAATCATTTCTAACTGCTTTTAATATGATAGTTGTGATCTAGCCCCTGTGGAACTTGGATTCTAACAACATCATTTATTAATTACATTTTCATTTATGACTAATGTAAGAAATATATTAGAGTTTTAACTATTATTTTAAAATATTTCATTTTATTATAGTTTTAACTATATTATAGTCTTAAATTTTGCAAAATATTAGAATATGTGTTATGCATTTTACTTCTACAAAAATAGCTATATCTTTCAAACAATAACTAATATTTTTGTAGCTACCTAACAATACAAACAACTCAAACATATCTGTAAAATAACTAATATTGTCTGTATACTTAAATAACATTTTTTAAAAAATCTATAATTAACAACTACTAAAACCAAGATGAAAAATGAGATGTTAACTCAGTATCTGGGTGTTCTGCAGCTCCAGGAGGGATGCAAAGCTCCCAGGCTGGTGACACAGCTGCACTTCACCAGCTGGCCGGATTTTGGGGTGCCTTTCACCCCCATTGGCATGCTGAAATTCCTGAAAAAAGTCAAGACCTTGAATCCTGCCCATGCTGGACCCATTGTGGTTCACTGTAGGTATGTATGTGCTCCTCAGGCCATTCTTGTGGCTTGGCCTGCAGTTATTTATATATATTTGGATTTTTTAAACATATTTTATGTCTATTTTATGTCTATTTTATGTCTATTTTGTATCTATTTTATATCTATTTTGTATCTATTTTTTATCTATTTTATATCTATTTTATATCTATTTTGTATCTATTTTATATCTATTTTTTATCTATTTTATATCTATTTTATATCTATTTTATTTATTTTTTATCTATTTTATCTATTTTTATCTATTTTATATCTATTTTTATCTATTTTTATCTATTTTATATCTATTTTATATGTATTCATATTTATAGCTGTATTTACTCACATATTTCTATTTAAGGGTAATAATCTGCTGAGTTTTTGAGAGCTGAGAGTAAAAACAACTTCCAAAGCTCTGTCTTTGCTGCCAGTTTAATACTCAAACAGAAGTTGTTGTTCTGCTGTTTGGGGTTTTTCTTTCTGAGGGATCTCCATTGTTGGGTATAAATCTGTTCTTTGTCACAAAAACAGACTGGTGATAGAAATCTGTGGCCTTTGCCACTCAGTGCTGCTCTGGGAATTCTTCCCCCACTTCTCCCACAGTCCAATTGCAGTTTTTTAATGGAAATTAGCCATGAAATGCCTGAAAAGTTTGGAAGAAAGACTTGAATTCAAGAGACTTAAATGCTGCAGTTTTAAAAATGTGCTTCATCCCAATCCAGAGCCAATTCCCACTCGTTGGTCACTCACACAGGCACATCCTGAACTGGTGAAATGTTTAATGAAACTTAAACCAAACTCCCAAACAGTTTGAGGAGAATAATTGCAACCTCTGTAGCAGCTGTAAGCTCACCCTGAGCAGGAAGTGGCTTTTCATGAGCAAATTTCATTGCAAGGTTAGAGTAAAAAAACACAAGAGCAGAGTGAAAAGAAAAGAACAGCTTTGTCTGCCTGGGTCTTGTCTTTGAGGCAAAAAAAAAGTAAATTCCTGTATTTGTCTCTTTTTCCTTGCTAGTAATACTCCCTGGAAATGTGTGATAAAGAGGGTGTTTGTCCTGCTGGGATTCACCTTCTCCCCCAGGTGTCATGAATAAAAAACCATTTAGATGGGAAAAGTAGATTTGAGTTGTCTCAGCTGAGAATATTTTTAAAGCCCTTTGCTGTGTGTGGAGTCTCATTCTGGGCTTGAGCTTTATTTGGCAGCAGCAGGAAATGCTGTGCTTGGTTTCACCAGCAGAAGGAGAGCCAAAAGCAAGGAAAACACCAAATAATTTCAGCAATACCTGCAGAGATTTCAGTCCCGAGGGCCAGCAGAGCACACGAGGCCGCTGTGTGCCAGGGTGAGGAGTGGAGGAGGACAGAGGTGACACTGAGCTTCCGTCCCCCCTCAGGATGTGACAGCACTGAATTGTTGGGAAAAGGAAAGGGAAGCCATCAGCAGTGAGTAACCATCCATTTTTAGGGAGCCTGGAGGGAAATCTGCCCCAGCCAGCCTGGCCAAGAGCTCTGCAGTGAGCTTTGGGAGGTGAATAAAACACTGACTCAGCATTTGGCAGTCAAGGAGGGAAGATGAGGAGTGGCAGGATTTTCTGCTGATTCTTGTACTCTGTAAGATTTTAGAAATAGTTTTTTTCAGATATAGAATTTTTTCAGTGGGTGGAGAAGGACTGTGAGTAATGGTTGAGTAAGAGATGCCACAAGCAGGCTGAGGATGGAGACACTGAGGAGGTGAAGATGGAGACACTGAGGAGGTGAAGATGGAGACACGCAGGAGGTGAAGATAGAGACACTCAGGAGGTGAAGATAGAGACACTCAGGAGGTGAAGATGGAGATAACTCAGGAGGTGAGGATGGAGATAACTCAGGAGGTGAAGATGGAGACACGCAGGAGGTGAAGATAGAGACACTCAGGAGGTGAAGATAGAGACACTCAGGAGGTGAGGATGGAGATAACTCAGGAGGTGAGGATGGAGATAACTCAGGAGGTGAGGATGGAGATAACTCAGGAGGTGAGGATGGAGACACTCAGGAGGTGAAGATGGAGATAACTCAGGAGGTGAGGATGGAGATAACTCAGGAGGTGAAGATGGAGACACTCAGGAGGTGAAGATAGAGACACTCAGGAGGTGAAGATGGAGACACTCAGGAGGGGAATGCCCAGGGTGGGGAAGTCCCCAGCTTCAGCAGGAAGGTGCAGGGATGGAATCCAGAGCTGATCTGGGAACAGGGATGTGCAAAAAGGGATCATGGTTAGAAAGGGAGTGAGGAGCTGAGCTGGGCTGAAACTCCAGGAGTGAGCAGTGAGGGACCAGTGGGAACAGGGGAGGGGAGATCTGTGCTCAGAGGTGGCTTCCAGGGCTGTCAGGAGGAGAAAATCTCTTGTGAGTGGATATTAAGGCATTAGGATATGAGGGAGATTCCATGTGGTGCCACAGAGCCAACAGGGATGGATGGAAGGGAGAGGGAAGGGAATCTCCATCATCCTTCCAGACTTCTGGAATGGTGAAGCTCGTGGGTTTTGGTTTCCCTGCTGGTAAAGTGTGTGTGGAAAGGAAATAATTGTGCTATAAATAGAATGATTTTATTTTTGTAGTGTTATTGAAAACCTGATATTGCCTTGCTGAGAATTGCTTTGTATTTTTGAGCCCCTGAGGGGAGGGGAGATGTTTTTATCGTGTTCCTGGAGGTGTTTGTGGCCACTGCAGCCAAGCAAACTGCCCAGAGGTTACAGGAGAGCTGCTCATGACTAGTACAGGATGCCATGCCCTTTTCCTCTGGAAATTCCTCTGGAATTTTGTCATTTCTAACGGTCGTGCTCCCTCTCGTGGCTTTTAAGGATATAAAAACCAAAAAGTGTTCAGGGATGGCAATGCTGGGAAATGGGGAGCTAAAAATTCCTAAAAGAACAATTAAAATTTTCATTCCTTGTCCTGGGGGCCCTCAAACACCACCACACACACATGCCCAACAAGAGGTGCAGCAAGCAGAGATAATAATTTTTCTAATTCTAAAGTTTTAATATATAATTTTCTTTTAATATAATACATACCATAAAACAATAAATCAGCCTTGTGAAACATGGAGTCAAGATTCTCATCTCTCCCCTCGTCCTGGGGACCCTTAAAGAAAACTGCACACACACGTGCCCAACAACAGGTGCAGCAAGTGGAGATAAGAATTGTTATAATTCTGTAATTTTAGTATATAATTTTCTTTTAATATAATATATATCATAAAACAATAAATCAGCCTTCTGAAACATTAAACATTCTCATCTCTCCCCTCGTCCTGGGGACCCTCAAACACTGCCACACACATGTGCCCAACAAGAGGTGCAGCAAGTGGAGATAAAAATTGTTCTAATTCTATAGTTTTAGTATATCATTTTCTTTTAATATAATATATATCATAAAACAATAAATCACCCTTCTGAAACATGGAGTCAAGATTCTCATCTCTCCCCTCAAACTGGGGACCCTCAAACACTGCCAGACACATGTGTGCCCAACAAGAGGTGCAGCAAGCAGAGATGAGAATTGTTTTAATTGTTTCCTCTGAGCTTTCTCACAGAGATGCTGTGGGAGGAGTGTGTGTGTGTGCAGAGGTGTGTGCTGACCCCGTGTTTGTCCCTCCCCAGCGCGGGCGTGGGGCGCACGGGCACCTTCATCGTCATCGACGCCATCATCGACATGATGCACGCCGAGCACAGGGTGGATGTCTTTGACTTCGTCTGCAGGATCCGCAACCAGCGGCCCCAGATGGTCCAGACTGATGTGAGTGCCCTCCAGTTGGGGACAGTGTTTTACTGAGACATAGTTGATGGGAAAAGAGATGTGAGAAAATACATCTGAGAAAGCAACAGCTGCCTAATTCAAGGACACAGTTTCCTTGAGCAAGAAGCTGTTCAAGAAAATATGTGATAACAGGAGGTAAAAAGAAGCCACAAACATCCTGAGAAAGGTGGGACTGACTTTTTATAGCTGACCAATAGTGAGCTCTAGTTTTGCAATATGTATGAGCCTTATTACTGTGATTATAAAAGTGTTCCTGTTAATCAATAAATCTGAGACTTGTCGATCATCAGCGGATGAGCAATGTCTCCCGTCTACCTTGTCATCCAGTCACCTGGAATTCCTGATTTTCCTGGGCAGAGAGGGAAATGCTGCTGTGTTCCCACTCTGTTGTGCTGGACAATTGGGAAATCAGGGCTTGGAGCAACCTGGGATTAATGGGAGGTGTTCCTGACCATGGCAGGGGTGGGATGGATGAGTTTTAAGGTCCCTTCCAACCCAAATCATTCTGCATTCTTGACGAGGTAGATGGGAGACATTGCTCACCCTCTGATGACCGACAAGTCTCAGATTTATTGATTAACAGGCACACTTTTATAATCACAGTAATAAGGCTCATGCATATTGCAAAACTAGAGCTCACCATTGGTCAGCTATAAAAAGTCAGTCCCACCTTTCTCAAGATGTCTGTGGCTTCTTTTTTACCTCCTGTTATCACATATTTTCTTAAACTTCTTGCTCAAAGAAACCATGTCCTTGAATTAGGCAGCTGTTGCTTTCTCAGATGTACTTTCTCACATCTCTTTTCCCATTGACTATGTCTCAATAAAAAACTGTCCACACATTCTCTAATTCAAAAATGCACAAATCTCAGTGAAGGATGTGGGGTGGGGCAGAAGATAAAGGTGGAGAAGACCTCTGTGAAACACTTGATTTTCACAGCGTTTTTTTGGGGGTTTCTTTTCCCATCAGATGACATTTACAAATCTGGTTATGTAGCTTAAATTCTGGGATTTCTGTTTAAACTTAAATGTGGTTAATCAAAAGCTGGCATTATATGAAATATGGCAGTTATATAGGAGTTATTTCTCATGGTTTTCCCATGCACATGAGAGTGGAATGTCATAGAATATGAGTGGAAATGTGAGCAAACAGGAAAACTCTTGTTTAGCGTAATAATTTCTAATTATTGTTATGATAATAATTAGAAGATTGTCACCAAACAGTGACAGGACATGGAGCAGTGGTTTTGAAGTTAGATGGGATATTGGGGAGGAATTGTTCCCTGTGGGATGGAATTCCCAGAGCAGCTGTGGCTGCCCCTGGATCCCTGGCAGTGCCCAAGGCCAGGCTGGACACTGGGGCTGGGAGCACCTGGGACAGTGGGAGGTGTCCCTGCCATGGCAGGGGTGGCACTGGGTGGGATTTAATGTCCCTTCCAAGCAAAACCATTCTGTGATTTTTAAATAAGTCCCAGAATTTCTCATTTCCCTCCCTTCCTCTTCCTCTCTGTCCCTTCAGATGCAATATTCCTTCATTTACCAAGCCTTACTCGAGTACTACCTCTACGGTGACACGGAGCTGGATGTGTCATCCCTGGAAAAACACCTCCAGACTTCCCAAAATGCAGCCCCAAACCTGGTCAAAATAGGGCTGGAAGAGGAATTTAAAGTAAGTGTGGAAATCTTTCCCATAGGGTTTCTGAGATGCAAGCCAAGAGGATAAAAGTGTAACCTTAAAGGTGCATAAAAGGGAAGGAGTTGTTTTATGTGGTGGTTGTTGTGAATGGGGCCTTGCTGAACATCCTGTTCCCTAAATTCAGAATTTAATCTCATTCCCTCATTCAGAGCTGTGTCATTCTGTGGCCTTTCCCCAAATGCTTTTTGTTTGTTTATAAAAGTTAAATGGAGTGATTCTCTGGGTGTGGTGCAGGGTGCCAGATCAGATAATGCTGGAAGAGGAAACTGGATTAGGTGCTCTTAATTTGCATCCCAGTGGGATTGTTAACTCTGAGGTGACTGACAGCAGGGAATGTGCAGCGCTGGAGAAAAACCTCAAAAAAACCCCCACAAAACCATTTCTTATCAGTGGAGAAACCCCAGCTGAAGAAAGCCACACTGGCTGTGTGTGATCATTGTTTTAGTTCCCTGAGGGAATAGTTAGATATTTTTTTTATGATTTTCCTTATGGTAAAATATTTATTTTCTATATAGTTTTAAAGTATTAATCAGTATCTGGGTGTTAGTTGGAGTTGTCCCTTTGTTTTAAAGGACTGATTTAACCAGAAATTGGGAACTGGGTAAAAATAAATTTGATGATAGAGCAACAAGTTCCAAAATCAACAGTATTGAGGGAAGGAAGATTGGATGGGATACTGGGAAGGAATTTTTGTCTGTGAGGGTGAGCAGGCCCTGGCACAGGGATCCCTGGATCCCTAGAGGTGTCCAAGGCCAGCCTGGGACAGTGGGAGGTGTCCCTGCCATGGCCCTGGATGGGATTTAAAGTCCCTTCCAACCCAACCCATCCTGGGATCCTGTGGCTGTTATTCCTTCTCAATTCCTCCAGCCAGGACAGGGCAGTGGCTGCAGGCTCCCTGTGAGTGTGGCAGGGATTTCTTACCCCCCATGGGCTCTGCAGGATGTGCTGGGCCCCACTGCTGCCCCGTGCTCACCGCTGTGCTCTCTGCAGAAGCTGACCAACGTGCGCATCATGAAGGAGAACATGAGGACTGGCAACCTCCCAGCCAACATGAAGAAAGCCAGAGTCATCCAGATCATCCCCTGTAAGAGCCCAGCTCCTCCTCTGCAGGGAGAGTGCCAGCAATGCCTGGCTGGGAGCACATGTTGACAGTGGTCACAGGGGTTTGTAGAGGATGGAAGAGACAGGATCTTGATTCCATGATCAGAAGGCTTGATTTATTATATTATGATATATATATATAACATTATAACTATACTACATAGAGATAGAAAGGAAGGAGCTTCCTCAGAAGCTGGCTATGCTAAGAACAGAATAGAAAGAATGAATAACAAAGGTCTGTGTCTGCAGAGAGCGAGAGCAGCTCCACCGTGAGTGGTCAGTAAATCCAAACATCTACAGGGGACCAACCACAGGTGGACCTGTTGCATTCCACAGCAGCAGATAATAATTGTTTACATTTGCTGCTGAAACCGCTCAGCTCCAGCAGGAAAAATCCTACAGAAAGGATTTTTCACAAAGGATGTCTGCGACATCCACACACTGGATCTGTGTGCTGGCAGAGCCCAGCTCTGAGTTCCCCTTACAAATTCATCTGTAAAAAATCCAATGAATTGGGTTTCACCCTAAAATCTGTTACAGTCAGGGATTTTGAATTAAATAACTCAGCAGTTTCACCTGTTAAACCACCCCTTTTCTGTGTGGTTCCATGCATGGTGTTCCATTTCATGTTTGCACCTGAAAATGAATATTTCACAGAAAATATTGGGTGGGGTTTGTTCTTCCATGGGAAATTGGTAAAAGTAAGACTGGACTCAAATTAAGACTAGACTTTTTTTGCTGGACTCAAAACTAAGCCCAGGCTTTTTTTTTCCCCCCAGATGATTTTAACAGAGTGATTCTGTCAATGAAAAGAGGGCAGGAGTACACAGATTATATCAATGCTTCCTTCATAGATGTAAGTATACAACATTTTCATGCATTTCCTTTCCAAATCTGAGATTTTGCTGCTGCTGAGAGGTGTTTTTAAAGAGGCACAATCAGCTTGGCTTGCAAAGAACATGAGCTTTGTTTATGGGTGTTACCAAATGCATTTCTTATCTGATGTTTTTAATTTCAGTTTAAATGGTTGTGCAATTTAAACCTTGTTGTTAGATTTATAAACCAAACCTTTTATTCAGTTCTGACCAAACAAATCAGCTGCACAATTACAGCCAGTGATTCCACTATCTGGGGCAGGTTAACAGGTGTAAATATTTGCTTTTCTGAGAAACAGAGAAGTCAGTGTTGAGCACAGGGAAAGCTGTGACAGTGTCTGGCAGCCAGGCTTTACTTGGGCAGAGCTGGATGAATTCCAGGCTTTCTGCCCAGCTTCCTCTTGGAACCTGAACACAGGATTGTGCCTTGCTTCTGTTGAAACATGAGAATTAATCATGTCCTTGAGCAGTGAAACCACATTAGTGACTGAAGGTTGTGAATTCCACACAGATCACACCTGCATGGGAATAAGGAGGGGCTGGATGTGGCCTCAGAGCCTTGGGGTTGGGTCACAGGTTGGACTCAGTGGTCTCTGAGGTCTTTTCCAACCTCATTGATTCTGTGAAATTAAACTGGACCTCAAAACTTGAGGCAGAAGTTGATTCTAGAGGAAATCTGGGAGCTGCTGTTGTGATGATCTGGTGAAATGTGGTCCTGCAGCATCTCATCCCCTCAACCATAACTGGAGAAATTCACCTGAGCATTGTGAATTTGGAAAAACCCTCTCAGACCATCGAGTCCAGCCACCCCCCAGCACTGCCCCGTGTCCCCAAGTGCCAGCTCCACATGGCTTTGAATCCCTCCAGGAATGGGGACTCACTGACACTTTCTGTGGGGAAATTCCCCCTAATACCCAGCTTGTACCTTCCCTGGTACAAGTTGGTATTGAACTTGCACCTTCCCTGGTCAAGTTGGGTATGAGGGGGAATTTCCAAGCTGCAGCCTGAGGCCGTTCCTGTCGTTCCCTGGGGGAGAAGCCCCCGTTAAAGCTGTGATGTCCCCATGACCCCTGTCCCTTTGTGTCCCCTCTCTTCCCACAGGGCTATCGGCAGAAGGATTATTTCATTGCCACCCAGGGCCCCCTCCCTCACACGGTGGAGGATTTCTGGAGGATGGTGTGGGAGTGGAAGTGCCACACCATCGTGATGCTCACCGAGGTGCAGGAGAGGGAGCAGGTACGTGGAAATGGGAAATGGGCCCGGAGAGAGCTCTCAGAGCTGGCTCCAGGCTCACACATGTGCAGACCTTGAGATGGGAAATGCTGGCTTAGAGATGCCATGGAATAGGACAGGAATTGTTGAGGGAGAAATGGAAATAGAAACAAGTTTCAAAGGTTGGCCTTGCAAATAAGACTGGGTGCTTTGGAGAAATGGAACCATGAAAGATGCATTGTAGTGCGAGCCATGGCCGTAGCTGAGATGGAGACAATACAGAGCAACACACTCCATTTTCAGAAGGCTTCAAAATGATTTTATTCTAGCATGCATGCTTTTAATGCATTCATACAAAACTCATCAATTTACACTTTACTCACTGGTCAGGAAAGACAAACAAACATTGGAACAGAGTTGCATGTTTCTCTTATTTATCCTTCTTTTTTCTTTCTTGGTTTCTATGTCAACAACCTTGGTAGGGAATTCTTTCAGAGGTAAAAATGGATCAAGCTTCTCTCTGGCTGACAGAAGTCACTGTAAAACCTCTCCCATAACCCACGAGGGGTAATTTTAGATTGGCTTTAAGGCATTTACAGCATGGTGGGGCAAAAGCTGATAGGCCAAGAAACCCTTATAATGCATTGTAATTAGGAAATAGCTTCTGATTGTGATGGTGTGAATTATAGCATCTGTATTGTCTCACCCTTTACACGAGACTGAAAATGGAATAAAAGTTTTTAAAAGGCCTCTCAGTTGTCCCATCTGGGGGTCAGAAAAGGGCCTGATTTGACTCGTGCCCACCCTGCAGCCCCACACTGCCCCTTCCCACCTGCAAACCACGAGCATCAATACTGGAGAAACAATTTTTTTTTGCCTAAAAATTCCAACAGTTTGAGATTTTGTTTTGCTTTTTCTAAAACGAACACTTGCTTCACTCTTTGGTGTGGGGCAGCATTGCTGCTTTTGCTGGAATTGTCAGGAGACTCAAAAAAACTGCAGAATATTGTGATTTTTGAAAGTTCCCAGTTTGCATCAAGGGATGCCTGACATGAGACAGAGTTTTGGGATTTGGGAACAAACTTCTGTGTAAACTTTTATCCCACTTGTCCCAGTGAAAGTTCTCGTTGCTCATTTTGAGCCTGTCCTAATTTGATTAAAATATAAGAATTAATTGATTATTTGATTGAAATATGAGAATTGATATCATTAATTTATTAAAGAGTCCTGTGCTGCAGCTTGAAAATTCTGGGTTCAACAAGGATGTCGTGAAAATTTTATTCTTGATGGTTTTGGGAGGTTTTTAACAACATTACCTTGCTTTCAGGAATTCCATTTATTATTCTACTCTCTTTTAAAGCAGTATTTGCTATCTGGGCCTCCTGAGCCCTTTCCATCATGATGCTTTCCATTCAAGAAATATTTTATCACTGTATTCTCAGTGTTTAGAACACACTTATTATGCTGGATGTCACTTCTGATGCCAGAGATTCATGACAATGTAGATAACTGGGGAAGATAAATCAAGGAATATTTGCAATTCTCTGGGTTCTGCAGGAGAAATGCTGCCAGTACTGGCCATCAGAGGGCTCTGTGACTCACGGAGAGATCACGGTGGAAATCAAGAGTGACAGCCTGATGGATGCCATCAGTGTGAGGGACTTCCTGGTCACATATAATCCGGTAATTCTTTAAAACTCCAGCGGTTTTTTGGGTTTTTTTTTTTCCCATTTGTAGCTTAAATTCTGGGATTTCTGTTTAAACTTAAATGTGGTTAATCAAAAGCTGGCATTATATGAAATATGGCAATTATATGAAATAATTTTGCTTAAAGAGTCTGAAAATTCTGATTAGTGAAACAGGTGGTTGCAAAATGGGGGTGTGGATTTTGGGGTTTTTTAAACTGTTTTGTTGTTGCTGTTATTCCTAGATTTTTCTGCCATTTCTCCCATAGGTATCAAAGAAAATTTGTTTCAAGATTTTTCCCAAAATTTAGGTTTGGGTTAGAAGGGTCCTTAAAACTCATCTCCCTCCACCGCTGCCCTGGGCAGGGACAGCTCCCACTGTCCCAGATTTTTCCAAGCCCTGTCCAACCTGGCCTTGGGCACTTCCAGTGTATCCTAAGTCCTTCCCAGAGGAAACAGCTGTGCAAACCCAAGGAAAATTGGAGGGGGAAATTATCAGTGGGTGGAGGATTTAGAAACAGAGCTGCCAGGATAGAATCATGGAATATCACTGGGAATAAAATCACCAAGTCCTTAATACGGTGCGGACCAGGCTGCAAATTCCGCAGTGAAAATCGCCGCTGCAGATGTTGCAGGCAGGAATTGTGCTTGCACCTGGCAGTGATGGGTGGCTGAAGGTGTTTCCCTGCTGGCAGAGCAACCAGGAGAAGCAGAGCAGGCTGGTCAGGCAGTTCCACTTCCACGGGTGGCCAGAGATCGGGATTCCTGCCGAGGGGAAGGGCATGATCGACCTCATCGCAGCCGTGCAGAAGCAGCAGCAGCAGACAGGGAACCACCCCATCACTGTGCACTGCAGGTGAGCCCCTCTGCCCCTCAGCCTGGCTGCTCTGTGCCCCTGGCACTCCTCTGTTGTTTTGAGTGAGTTAGAGACAGGACCTCTGAGTTGTTTTAGATTATGTGATTTATTTTCTGCATAGGCAGGAAGGGTGAGTTAGGCTCACATCTTCACTGCATGGCTCAGAGGGTCACAAGACCCTTAGTTACAAGACCTTTTTAAGGATTTATTGACCATTAAAACACTGCTAGCAAGGATATTTACGTTTTTGACCCAATCCTTAAATATTTAGTCTTAATGGACTCATGCTACAGTGTGAGCTTCCTTAGCCAATCATGTTATGACACACAAACCCACAGTGCTGCATTCTAAATTCCTTGTTTACCTCTGTAATTACTTTTATTTTTTTTCTATATCTTAAACTGTAAAACTCTAAGCTTTCCATTACTTAGCTTAACATGTCTCTGCTTTAAACTACAAATCCACATTCTCCCTTCCAGCACCTGGGTTTGGAAACCTTTTCCTAAGGTCTCAAATCAACTCCTGTGTTTAATCCTAAGCTTTGGCTTACAGGCCCAAAGTTCTGAGGGTTCCTTGCATTGCAGATTCCAATGCTCTTTTCCCATTTTTCCCCTACTTCATGCCATAAAATTGTGTTTTCATTGCAGTGCTGGAGCAGGGAGAACGGGAACCTTCATAGCCCTGAGCAACATCCTGGAGCGGGTCAAGGCTGAGGGGCTCCTGGACGTGTTCCAGGCTGTGAAGAGCTTGAGGCTGCAGAGGCCACACATGGTGCAAACACTGGTATGGGATTGACCAGGCCTTTGGAAGGGAGTTCTGTGTGTAAATGTTCCTGGGAAAGGAGAATAAAAGGGTTTTTTGCAGGTTGGCATAAACGATGCGTGGTGGATGTGTGTGTACAAGGCATAATCAGGGTTTTACAGGGGGTTTTGGAGCATGTTTAAAAATACAATTTGGTTAAATATTCCCTGACTTTTAGGAACTTGAGGCAGTGAAACGAAATGTATTTTGAGTGTTACAGGTGATAAAATAGATTAAATAACCTTAAAATGTCTGGGCATGAACTGGAATCACAGAATGGTTTTGGCTGCAAGGGACCTTAAAGCTCATCCCTTTCCCACCCCTGCCATGGCAGGGACACCTTCCACCATCCCAGGGTGCTTCAAGCCCTGTTCAGCCTGGCCTTGGACACTCCCAGGGATGTGGAAATCTTTGGAAATGTTTCTGACTTGTTTAAAATCTTCAAAGTTTTCCTTCAAGTCATCTACAACTACTCTTTGAAGCTTAGTCCAGGTGCTTTTCCCTATTGAGTAACCATATAAAAGTTTTTTGAGACTTTTCTGAACTTGAAAATACATAAAAATATTGATATTTTTGATTTCCTTAGCAACTTTCATTCAGCAACCTGAAACATCTTACAAACAATTACCTCAAACCCTTTTTCCAGGGAGATGTTCTCTCCATCCCACAGATAGGAAGAACAGGGATGAAGAAATGGAATTGGATTATCCATGCTCAGGCTGAGACAGGGATGGGTGGGATATTGGGAAGGAATTTCTCCCTGGGAGGGTGGGGAGGGGCTGGGATGGAATTCCCAGAGCAGCTGTGGAGTTTCCTTCCACAGCTGCTGAAGGACAGTGATTCTTTATCAATAATCTAAATCTGGATTCTTTATCAATAATCTACATCTGGATTCTTTATCAATAATCTAAATCTGGATTCTTTATCAATAATCTAAATCTGGGTTTTCCCACATCCCCCACTGGTTCTGTCGGGCAGGTATCCAGAATGAGAAGAACTGACTTGAAATTAATTAAGCATTATTATCATGTTTTATACTATTTGCTAAAGAAATCCTTCCCTGTGAGGGTGCTGGGCTGGCACAGGTGCCCAGAGCAGCTGTGGCTGCCCCTGGATCCCTGGCAGTGCCCAAGGCCAGGCTGGACATTGGGGCTGGGAGCACCTGGGACAGTGGGAGGTGTCCCTGCCATGGCAGGGGTGGCACTGGGGAGGATTTGGGGTCTCTTCCATCCCAAACCATTCTGGGATTTTCTGATTCCCTGATTATCCCTGGGCAGTGCTCAGGAGTTTCTGCTGTGAGCAGCTGGGTTTAAATCAAAAGCCAGGCCTAAGAACTGATTTGGTTTAAGAACCAAGAATCTCAAGAAATCATGTGAAGCAAAGAGCAAAGATCAGCCTGTGTCTGACCAAAGAAAATAAACCATTGGTTTTATTTAAAATAATCACCAGAAATCAGAACAGACCAGTCCTCAGCTACCAGTCCCAGTTAGGATATATTGAATTTACCACTGGGATTTGCAGAATTGAGGTTTTCTAGTGTAACCAAAAGCACATTTTGATGTCTTTTCCTTGTTTTCCAGGAACAGTATGAATTCTGCTACAGAGTGGTACAAGATTTCATCGACATCTTTTCAGATTATGCTAATTTCAAATGAGAATTCTGCCTTATTTTTTAATTTGTCTGTATAAATAGTTGTATATTATGTTAATTTATTCTGTGTCACTTGGATTGTTGACTGAACTGTAAATACAACGTTGTGCTGGCTCTAAAAGTTGCATTTGCTGTATAAAGTTGTTTCTTAAATATAAATATCTTCTAAAGTAAAGTATAATGTTCCTATACTGTATAGCACTGTAAGATGGGATAGAAATCTTTATTCTAAATAACAAAAAATTAAATCTTGGGGGTTTTTTTCCCTTTGAATTTTGCTGCTCATCAATATTTATCAACAACATTATCTCCCAATTCTTGAATTTTTTGACAGGTGATTTACAGTTCATCCTCAAAAAAGTGAATTTGGATGCACATGTTTAAACGCGTTTTGTTCAGCAGGAAAATATGTTCACCATGAAAATAGATATTTATTTTTCTAGGCTATTTTAAGGAGCCTCCAGGTTTTGTTGGATTTTAAGTCTTACTGTCCATAGGAAAAAATCAGTAGAAATACAGATTTGAATTTTTGAATTAACAGAATTTTCAAAGCCCTATTCATTTTTTTCCCAAATAATGTCTAAGTCGACTTAGAAAGGCAATAATGTGATTTTTAGAATATTTTGCTTATTTGAAAAGTATATTTTGCAACACCTGAATTTGTCTACTTGAAGAGAAAGGCCAGAAATTAAGTTAAGAGCATCTCTTCTCTATAAACACCTGCATGATTTCCCACTTCTTTAAAATAAGAGATAAACTCTTATTCCTTGATTTGACTCAGCAGGATAATTGAGGTAAAAATTGGAAAAAAAAAACATTTTATGAACAGTTTAATGCCAGAAGCATTGAGTAGTGTAGCAAAAGTTCCTCCAGGTTCTTATCATCCCAGAAATGTTATCAAAAAAAGACTTTCCATAAGGGTTTAGGGTTGTGTACAGAGATATATTTTTATTGAAAGTACTACTGAGAATAGAATTGGTGACAGAAAATATTATTTATTACAGCCACGGGCTGGGAAGTCCCCAAAATCACAGAGAACCTGAATGTTGAATAATTAGCAAATTTATCTCTCCCTCTCTTCCAAAAGCATCTCTGAGTTAATGAGCACAAAGGGTGAATCTGTAATGAATTAAATAAGGAATCTGCAGCAGTTCTGTCTGGTCCAGCAGGGCTTTGGCCATGCAGCATCAAATCCTAATTTCAAACAAGCAGCTTAACCTGAGCTTGGCCCTGCTGCTCTTGCACTATTTTATCCCATCCAGCACAATCTCCTTGCCCCTTGGAGCAATGCAAGGGGATGGGAAGGTGTCCCTCGGTCTCCTTCCATTCCAGCCTGGCTGGAAAAGGTTTGGGATGGGAATTCCTGAGCCCCCAGTCCCCACAGTGCCACTGGCTGTTCCTGCCTTCCCACGGCTGCACTCCTGTATTTATGTGTACAGTAAATGATGCACTTGAGAAATGAGATTGGTGAAAGACTAAACCTCACTCGTGAGTCTCTGTGAGAGGAAACACTCCAGGTTGGGTACTGAAAGTGGAGCTGAGGAAGGGCATGTTCCTGAAATTCCATCCAAATGGAAAGAGCCAGAAGAAATTCAGCCTGGAAATGATACAAGGGGGTTCAGTCTCATTTATAGCAAAGGCTCCCCGAGGCTGGTGAATAATGCAAAGGAATTCCCATTTTCTGATCCTCATGTTGGGATCTTTCCAACCATTTAGCCCACATTTGAATAATAATTTGTCAGAATTTGGGGTCCCCGAGGTAAAAACTTGGGGTGAGTTGTCTATGAAGTCAATCTCAGTGCGGGGAGACTCCAAAAGGTTGGAAAATATTGCAAAGGAATTCCCATTTTGTGATCCTGATGTCAGGATCTTTCCAACTATTTAGCCAGCATTTGAATAATGATAATAATAATAATAATACTTTGTCTGTTAGGCAGATTTGTGGGTCCCTGAGGTAAAAAGTGGGGTTGTCTCATGAGGTCAATCTCAGTGCAAGGAGACTCCAAAAGGTTGGAAAATAATGCAAAGGAATTCCCATTGTATGATCCTGATGTCAGGATCTTTCCAACCATTTAGAGGGCATTTTAATAATAATAATACTAATAATAATTGATCTGTTGGGCAGATTTGTGGGTCCCTTTGGTGAAAACTGGGGTTGTCTCCTGAAGTCAGTCTCAGTGCAGGGAGATCCAGAAGGTTGGAGAAGAAAGGAATTCCCATGTTACGATCCTGATGTCAGGATCTTGCTGACCCTTTAGCCAGCATTTGAACAATAATAATTTGGGCAGATTTTGGGGCCCCTGAGGTAAAACCTCAGGTTGAGTTGGGATCTCAGTGCAGCAGTGATGGGGTGTGAGGATGTGGGGGTCCCACAGCCCCCAGGAGCTGCAGCACAACTCCCATGGGGTTCCCTAAAGGCCTCCTTCCAAGCAGGAGCAGGATGGAGTTCAGCTGGAACACCAAATCCTCGGTGGGTACTCGGGTTTTAGTTGATAACCAGATTGAGAAATGGAGGGGGAAAGGGAAATGCCTAAAACAGAATTCAGAGCTCCCAGCTGTAGCTCCATGAAGGTTTTTGTGGAATTTGAAGAGCTCCCTTGGCAGTCACCGTGTGCGCTCGCTGGCCGGAGCTCTGGGGAGGGTCTGGGTGGATTTGGAGTGGAATTTTCCTGTGATTCTCTGTCCGTTGTGTGGAATTCCTTCAAAAGGCCAAATAGTTGGATTGGAAGTGTCCTTCTGATCTGTTGTGCTTTTGGTCACTGTGTGACTTGGACTGTTCATGTGTTCAGAAGGTCCCAGCTCAGCTCAGCGTTGAAGCGTTCGCGTCCCGACGCCCTGGTCCCACATCCATGGGTTCCTGTCCCCAAAGCAATCCCTTCCAAGTGCTTGGCTGACTTGGGCCTTAATGAAGAATGCATACTGTAATTAGCAGTGTTTTTTAGGCTATTTTTATGTATTTTTTAAACTTTTAAAATGAGCCTGACCACCTCCATGTTCAGTCTTTTGAAATGTTTGCGTTTCCCTCGTCCCATTTTTCATGTAAAGTTACTGGAACTTTTCTGTATAACCAAAATGTATTTAATTTGTCAAATCTTTATAATATATGTATGTATTATACAGTTTCAGCTCTTATTATTTTCTTTTCTTACGTTTCTAATTTGATCTTGCTGTGTTTTTAATGCCGGTGAATGTGGCTGAATTATTTGTATATGCAAATTGCAAGATCTAATACATTCTGATGCAAGAACAAAGCTTCCTTTTTATTCTTCACCTGCATTATTTCCTTTAAATCTTTTAATTTCATTCCTGTGTTGTGTGTTCATTTGAATTAAGCATTCTAAAAGAGTTGAAATCCATTATCTAGATAAGTCATTTTTCAGTGCTTATCTGCAGCTGTTTGGGAGTAAAATTCTGATTTATTTTGGGACTGAACATTGTGCATATAAAGGGTGTAGAAACTCATGGAAACAGTTGGAATCCAGGTCTTACCAAACTGTCTGGATAAGTAAGATCTGAATAAATAAATATAGTAAAATTAAGTAAATATTTTTATTAAGTAAAATAATCCTGTGGTAAACTGTGGTGTCATAAAGATAAAAATAGCATCTAAACTTCCAGCTGCGTCACCAATCATGAATTGAAAGTTCACCGTAATTAACAGTAATTTCTTAATTCATTTTGACAAGTTTTGCATTGGACATATTGCTAAAATTAACCCAGGAGGCCTCGCTGTTGTAACAAGGGAGGGAGGTTTGTGTAAAGCAGGAGTAACTGCTCAGATTTCCAAATCAAACAGGATTTCATGCAGCCTGATTTCTGTGTGACCCTTTTCTGTGTCCCCTGCTCCACCCACACCTCCCATTTGGGAGATGCCTCTTCAGGGTAGATCATTCTAGGATTTATTTTTTTCCCACAGTTGTTGGGAAGAACTTTCCTGCATGTCCTTCCTGGGCATTGTTCTAACACTAGCAGGATGAGAGGAAATGACCTCAAATTGTGCCAGAGGAGGTTTGGAAATTAAAATTTCTTCATGGAAAGGGTTTTAAAGCATTGGGAAAACACCTGGGGCAGTGGTGGAGCCCCATCCTTGGAAGTGTTCAAAAATGTGTGGATGTGGCATGGAGGACAGGGGTTAGTGGGGAACTGCTTGGTGGTTGGATTTGATGATTTTTTCCAAACTTAACAAACCTGATTCTTATTTGCCATTGCATGTAAAGGCTGCTAAATTTTTAAATTATCCCAGAGGAGTTGATAAAATATTTTTGATTGGGTGATGAACTTTTATGCAGCTTGTGCAACCACTGGAAGGTAACTGTGTGTGAGGACAGGCAGGTGCCTTGGTGTGCTCTCAGAAAACAGAAGAATCTCAAATATTTATTAATTATTAGTTGACTGTTGGTTAATTTAAATAAATAGTGATAATTGTAATTGTTGATCACACAGCAAGCATGGATATTTCTGTACTCTGATGGTGATACAGTTGGTTTTTTCCTACTTTTAAACATTACAAAAAAGATAACATAAAGACCTGGTTCCTTATCTGGTTCTGTTTTTAGAAACTCAGCTTTTAGGAAAAAAATCCAATTTAATTGTAAACTGTCCATGAAATAAATTTAGTTTAATGGGATATTTAAACAGTATAAACGAAGGCAGATCACAGAGGTGTTTGCTCTGCACAAATGTCAAGCTCTGTTTTGCCTGATGCAGAAATTGTTGAATTGAGAATTTTCCGGGCCACTGAACTTCTTGAGGAGTGTTCTTCATCTGAGGAATTAAAGGATTAGGATGTAATTTAGATCTTGTGCTGAGAGCTTCCTTCTGATGACTTTCATCCATTTTCTGTGCTGCTTTGCACAGAGGAGGGGAATTACTCAGTCATTAATGGAGTTGACACCTTGCCAAGGAAATTCTTTGTGCAAAGAATCCTTTTCACCTGTTTCCATTCATGAGAAACAACTCCAGCATTTTCCTGAATTTCCCTGAATTTTCCAAGTATCCATAAACATGGAACAGAAGATCCAAGCTGGGATTTCTCACCAGCTGGGTGGATAAAAAGCAAGGAAAACTCTCCCAGGTGGGAAGAACTTGAAGAGGAATTGTTGAGCGTGAGATTTTCTAGTTGAGGTTTTTATAGAAATTTGTCCTTCCAAAACCTGAAGGAAAATTATGGAAAAGATGGAGAGGGAATGTTTATGAGAGCATGGAGTGCCAGAGATAAATAGAATATTGGGAATTAGGAATTGTTCCCTGGGAGGGTGGGCAGGGCAGAACCTGTCAAAATCAGGTTCTGTGCATGAATAGCAGCACTCCAAAATAAATTATGACTTTAAGAGATTTGTTGCAAAACTTTAAAATTTCAGACTTCTCATCCCTGGCCTTGGCTCTACACAGTGTGAGTAGCCCGAATATTTATTTAGTTTATACCCTGCAAAAGCTTTCACCAGAATTTGTGCTTTTTAAAGTAAAAACCACAGCACAAATCTGTAAATGAGCTTCATTCAGTGCTCCCACACCACCTGTTCAGCACTTGAATAAATAACTCTGTACGAGGATCCTGATGGGAGAAATTAAAATGCTGATTTTTTAATTCTCTGTCAAGGAGTTTCAAGCACTGACTTTATTTTTCTCCTCATTTTTGACAGTTGACAGTTTTACTTCCTGGTGGATGCAGGTGTATTTATCTAAATTAAATGTTTCCAAATTAACCTACCAGCAAATTTAAACCTTGGAGAAAATGTCTTTATTTTTTTCCCTCCTGCAAAACTGCTTTGGTAAATATTTGTACAGATGCTGCTCTTGGAGACATTGAAAACCTTTGTTATAATTTGTGTTTTCCTCTAAATATTGCACGTCACAAAAGCTGTGGCACCATTGTAAATCATGCCAGAAAATACAATTATTGCCACAGTGCAGGTGTGTTTATTTATTTGTGCTGTTTGATCACATGTGGGCTGCAGAGACTGCAATAAATTCAATTTCTAAGAGTTTTTCTGCTAGAAATTGTTTTTAGATACACCATTCAGGACCCTCAGGAAGGATTTTTTAATACCTGTTAATTAGCAATGATACCCAATTAGATAACAAATAGAATCCTGATTTTGGTATGGTTTATATCTAAATTAAAGATTGTCCAGTAGCAAACAGCTATAGTAAATTAATAATAATGATAATAATAATGATAATAATAATAATAATAATAATCTGAGCTAAATTAAAGGCCCACCAAAGCTTATGAAATAGACTTCAAAGTAATTTATTTGAAAAAAAAAAATTTAAAAAGCTGCTTACATCTGACTGTATCACATCTACAGTCATCACAGCACATAAAATAGTCTTTGAGGCAGGCTAGATAATAAAATAGGAGTAAAATCAAAAGCTGTGCTTTGTAAAAGATCTGAATAGTAGAATTTTATCCCCTGAAGCACTAAAGGCTGGGTGACCTTGTCCTGTATCCCCTTCCCAAGCATCCAACTTGGAATGAAGGTCACATTTCAGATCTCAATAATGCATTGTTGTTGTTATTATTGTTATTTTTTTCTTCTGTCTTCAATCACAGAACAACACAGTGTCCATGTTGATTCTTGGCCTCACAGATCCTCAAATTCCAGTCTCAGTAATGAATTCCTGTTTGGGAGCAGAGATGGGGATCAGCTTTATATCTAAATGAAGGTAACTAATTTGCTGATTAAAATGGACTTAAAATACTAATTTAACTTTAACTGCTGCTCACTTGCTCCCTTTATTTTTCTCTCCTTACCTTTGTGATTAATAGTATTTTTGTGGCTAGTACTATTTAAATCTGATCAAACACAGATGCTGAAATCCCTTTATAAACCCTAAGTGAAGCTGAACTGATATAAAGTGAATCTGGGTGTGTTTTGTTGATCTGGGGAGGTGGAAATTTGGGACCACTGAGCTCCCTGCAAGTCTGCCTCCCTCAGAGAGGGGCTCGATAGGGCTGGGCAGGTTCAGATTTGGGACCAGGTTTAGGCACAGGTTCAGGTACATATATAGATAAAGGTTCAGGTACAGGTGCAGCTATGGACAAAGGTTCAGGTACAAATACAGATATGAGCACAGATATTTTTTTGGGTACAGATCCAGGTACAGGGGTAGGGAGAGGTTCATGAACAGACTCAGGCACAGGTACAGGTACAGATTGATGTACAGGTATAGAGACAGGTGCAGGTACAAGCACAGCTTTGTGTACTGGTTCACATACAGGTACAGGTTCAAATTCAGATACAGAGTCAGATTCAGCTGTGGTCAGAGGTACAGGTTCAGGTACAGGTAGAAGTTCATGTACGGATACAAGCAGAGGTACAAGCACAGGTTTGGTCACTGGTACAGGTTCAGGAAAAGGTTCGGGTTGGGGCACAGGCACAGATCCAGGCACAGGTACAGATCAGGGCACAGGTTCAGGAGGGGACACGTATACATCAGGTACAAGCACAGGTTCGGTCACAGGTACAGATCCAGGCCCAGGTACAAGCATAGGCGCGGTCACAGCTACAAGCACAGGTTCAGTCGGGACACAGGTACAGGTACAAGCACAGGTTCAGGAGGGGGCACAGGTATGGATCCAGCCGCAGGTACGAGCACAGGAGCGGTGCCAGCTCCTATTAATGTCTCCGTTTCCGTGCCCGTCCCACCGTGAGGGACCGGCCGCTCCCGCCGCGGCTCCCGGGCAGCGCCTGAGGCGCGAGCGGCTCCGGGGGGCGGTGCCTCCGTTTGAACTCAAACCGCCCTCGCCGCTTCCCATTGGCTGCGCAGCGCGTCGCGCGCCGCCCCCTCGGCCAATTAGAGGCCACCGCGCTCCTTTTCGAATGTTCAACGGTCCGCGCGGTGCGTTCGTTTCTGCTTCCGCCGTTCCGGTACGAGGTAAAGCTAAATGAGTCCCTCTGCCCGGTGCCGCTTGTTGCGGCCGGGCGGGCTCGGTGCTGTTCCACCGCCATGGCTACTGCCGGCAGGCGCGGGCGGTGGCGACAGCTCCCGATCCGTCCGTCTACGCCGTTGCCGGGGGCTCTGTTTTGGTGCCTGGCGGAGGGATACAGCGGGGCGGAAGGGGGGGGCGCCGTGCGAGGGCTCGGGGGCCGGCGCGCGCGCGCGGGAAGTGCTCAGTCGGCGCCGCGCCGTGGCGGGAGCGCGCGTCGGACGCCGCTACACGGGGCCCCTCAGCGGCCGCCAGCGCTCCGGCTGACCCAGGTACGGGTAGGACCGGCGGGAGGGGAGTAGAGCTGGGGGGACGCGGCTTTGGGCTGCCGCGAGGAGGACTTGGGCTGCCTGACAGCCCGCTTCTGTGGCCACCTACCCCCTCATGGTGGATCTAGCCCCATGCCGTGGTGGCTGTTGCCCCCTTCTCCTCCGGTGTTTACCTGTCCTGCGACCGCCTGAAGCCTGGGCTTATCAATTTCTGCTTCTGCAGCTCCTGTGGCTCGTTTGGCCTGTGGGAGCTGGTGGCTGCCGTGACAGGGCGCTCCCGGTGCAGACCCCGAGGGTTTGCTTTTCCTTAAGGCTGAGACACCGCCGGCTTCCCCCCGAGTTGTGTCTTGTTATCAACAAGTGTTTTAGCGCATGAAACCCACCCAAAAATTCCGTGAGAGTCTCTCTTAACTGCATTTAATTGCCTTGTTTTACCTTGCTGCTTTCAAACAGAGTGTTAATACACGTGCTTCTTTGAGGCTCGCTGTGGTACTTATACATTAAATAATGAATTGTATGAAAATATATAAAAGAGTATCTTCTTGCACAGTATGTTTGGGGTTTTTATGCCGGTTCTCGGGGGCCTCCCAAGCTCCGGCCCCTTCCCAGCTGTTCTGCCGCTGCTCCTGGGAGCTGCTCGCTCTCCCCTCCTTTTCCAGGAAAATAAAACTACAATCAGCTGCTCTCTGCTTTAAATTCCAATCTGAGAATATCCCATGGATAAGAGATTGAAAGATTTAGATTTAGGTGAAGAGGAGAGTGAGTTTTTAAGTTGTTTTTGGGACAAAGTCTGTGTTGCTCCTGAGCCTTTCCAAGGTTCTGATGGGTAACAAAAATCACCTGAATACCAACATTAGTCTGATAATTTATATAAACGTATTCCTAATTTTTACACAGAAAACCACGTTAAAACAGCACTGAGATTCTTCTGCTGTCACTTAAAAAATATCTCATCTCTGGTACAAAATAAAGCATAAAAATTGACATCCATTTACTCTGATAAACATGTAAATCATAATTAGGATGAGTAATCTGGGTGTTTTTTATAGGTAAGGTTCCTTACGTTCGAAGATGCCACGCTATGGAACAATCGTTGTCATTAAAAGGAATGGGACTGATGGAATTGTTTTTCCTCTCACCTCAACTTCTTGTTTGTTTGGAAGGTGAGAATTCGCTTGCATACATTGAAATAATGAGTGTTTTCCTACAAATGATGTATTTTAATGCTTATTTGCAAAAATAAACGTGTATTTAGCAATGGTGTACAGAGGAGGGAAGATGATACTGGACTAGGGTTAATGTAAGAGTAGAAAGTTGAACTTTATTTTATTACTGCTTTTTGTCCTTTCCTTGCCAGAAGTTCTTCTGTTTATTGATTGATTTTAAATTTATGACCACAGGAAATCAGGGGAAGGGATTAAAAGTGATAAGACCAACAGCAAGTCAAAAGCATTAGAGATTAGCTTAAGAAAAGGACAGAAAGGAAAAGTCTGTACATTTATAAACATGTTTTAACTCACTAATAACTTTTAAGAAGGTAGAAATTGTTCTGAAGTGAGACCAAGGCCCAGTTACCTGTTGGCAGTCTCAGCTCAGGAATGTAAGCCTGAGAATGACTTTAACAGCTCATTTTGTATAAAAATATTCCACAAGTCTCTGGAAGCTCTGGAGTAAGTTAATCCCATAGCACCAGCTGTGCTGTAGCTGTGTCTCAGCTTGTGATCTGCTTTTTTCACTTTGGGTGTTTCCCTGTTTTTCTGATCTCCGTTCTCTGATGCTGGCGGAGTGTGAGCTGCTATTTTGTACCACTTTAAAAATACTTAGGTAGTTAATTTTCTTTAAATTAGAGACATCATGCTGCTGTACCATTACAAACTAAAACATTGGGAAATGCCCTGATTCTCCCAGTGTTTGTGTGGAACTGAACCTGTGTTTCCCCCAGGAAATCAGAATGTGACATCCGCATGCGGCTGCCCTGGGTGTCCAACGAGCACTGCAGAATCGAGATCAACGAGAACAAGGAGGTGAGCTGCTGATGCTGTGCTGGAACATGCTCTGCCCTGCTGCATCCCTGCAGGTCACTGAGCTTTCTGTTTGCTTTTCAGGCAGTCCTGACCAATCTGAGCTCAGTGAACCCCACGCAGCTGAACGGGGCTTGCTTTGAGCAGCCTGTGCCCCTGAAGCACGGAGATGTGTTAACCATCATCGATCGTTCTTTCAGGTGGGTGCCAGCCTCCTCACTTATTTGATTCTAGACTGGAAATAATGACATTTATTTCACATTTCTCTATAAAATCTTACAGGGCTTCATCAGAAGGCAGAACTGCTGAAGTTATCTTTTTGTCACTTATATTTCATTAAGCTAAATCAGTGAAGATAGAATTGTTTAGAGACGTCATTTTTGTTTTGTTTTAGGGGGAAATTTAAAGTGGTTTTAAGTTGCTAAAGCCTTTCAAATGGACATGTGTGCCCTGTTGGGAGGGGGTAACTATTCTTAGGTCATTCCTCTTAATAATCAGAATTGAGTCATCAATTATTTGACAAAACATGGTATTTTATAATACTTTTTCAGGTTTGAATATCCTCTGCAATCAACACCGAAAAGGAAACGTTCCAGGTCTCCAAAAGATGAAACTCTGCAGGTAATTTTGTGGCTGTGGGTTTTTCTTTACAAATATATTGGTAGTAATGACATGATTTTATATCTTCTTCTTCTGTTTTCTTATTAAAAGAAATTACTCTTTTCTTATTAAAAGTAACTTTTCAATCCTAAACTGCCCTTCTGTCTTAAAGCACAAATCAACTCTAAGTACTTAGAAAAATTTAGTAAATTTTAGTCAAAAAATTGCCACTTTTTGGTAATAGATAATTAATAATTCATGATGTTGCTAAAAGCTATAAATCTTCACTGGGTTTGGTAAGAAGGGGAGGTTCAAGTGTTTTCATTCTTATTTTACAGCTGCTTTGACAGCTCAGAATTTAAATGATAAAAGAAGATGAACTTCTCCCCTCTAGGGTCTCAAATGTACTGGCCAATGTTAAATATTGAAAAGTTCAAGGGTTTAATTTGAATACTTTAAAGCTTGTTTAGGGACACTGCATATTCTCTTATAAATAGAGTTTTTCAATGTAGACTTGAAAGCTGAAGTATAAAATATTGGTTGCTCTGCTGTAATGTTGTACAATTTACAGGTTCTTCATGTTCAGCAGGTGGCAGAAGTGGAATTATTACACAAACAACCTCCAGGAGCTAAAAGTCTTGATGCTTCAGGTTGGTGCCTGTTTTATGAAGGCTTTGTTTGCTTTTGTCCCCTTAACTGCATTTGTTATTGGCATTAGAATTAAACCAAAGTTAAAAGAGGGGAGAAAAGGCATTTTAAGACTTTCCAATCTGAGAGCACCTTGCTGTGTCAGTGATTATCTCATCATGTTTAAATGCTGTGAATTCACCTTAGACATTAAAATTTAACTTGAAGATTTAACTGCTCTGCTGACCCACAGCTACACCTTTTTTAGCAAAAGTGGCATTATCTCATGTATTCTTTCCTAATGAAAAATTGAAACAAACATATTTTTGGAGGTACACAGTATATATTGAAATAACTGTTTACAGGAACTGTTTCCTGTAGAAACAGAAAAATCCAGAGCAGCTAATTCTGGGTAATTATAACTCATAGACTGCTTACATGCCAGGACTTCACCTTCCCATCCTTCTTGTCTTAAATAATCCTGATTTTCAGAGAAGGCTCTTGATTATCATTTCTGACAGATTTTTGTCCCAATGCAAAAAGCCCCAGCTGCTTCCAGGTGTCCCATTTCAGTAGATCCTGGCTGACCAGGAAGATCTTTGCTGACCTGGATCTTCCCCCTTGGGAGGGAAAATAAGGAATTTTTAATCTGTATTTATGGAACTTTTATTTGTAGCTCTGCAGTTTTAAAGTAACTCTGTGTCTGTATTTTTGTTTTGCTTTGCTTTCTTTGTAGATAATGCTGAGTGTGAAGAAAAAAATGCCAATGAAAAGAAACAAACTCCAGAGAAAAATCTTCCTGAAGCTTTCCCTGTCAAACTCCAAACACCCAAATCTTCACAGAGAATACCTCGGGTTCTTAAAAAGGAAAATGAAATGTCTCCCTTTAGTAAACTCTATGAAAGTGTGAAAAATGAGCTGAAAGTGGAAAAACCTCTGCACAGGAGAAGCTCCTCTCAGCAGGCTGCAAAAGGAGACCCTGGGAGTGTTGTGCCAGAACCAAGTGCTCCCATTTCAGCCCAGAATGGTCTTTTTGATCTGGGCAGCCTGGCTAAAAGAAAGGAATCAGGCAGGATGGACAATATTGAAAAATGTCTAAATGTGAGAAGAGAAGAAGAAAACAGCCCAGGGGTTAAGCAGCTGTCAGCTGGGGGAAGAACTCCCAGGAGGAGTTTTACCAGGAGTCCTCGAGCTCCCATTTCAGAGGAGGTGTCAGGAGAGAGCAGTCAGAGCCCACTGCAGGATCCCAAGGGGTTGAGGACAGCAGGCAGACCCAGAGGTGCTGCAGTGACACCCAGACCCAGCAAGGAGAGCCAGGGGAGCTCTCTGGTGCTGCTGGAGCAGTGCTCCATAGAGAGGTTTGAGTGCCCAGTGCAGAGGGCACTGTGCAGCCCCAGCAGTGCTGCTGCAGGAGCTCGGTGTGTGCTGGGCACACCCAGGAGGAGTCCTCGCTCCCCTCTCGTGTCACCTCCCAGAGAAAGCTCTGCAGTGACCCCTGGAAGTGCTGGCACCCCAAGGACCCCACGGCGAGGGTCACTGAAGCTGAAGTCACTTCCAGAGATCCCAGCTGCAGCTCCAAGGGAGGATCCAGCGTGCAGAATTGAGAACACACAACTGCCTTTGCCAGAGGAGAAAAGCTCAAAGCAAAGACGAAACAGCAAACAACAAACACCAGGAAAAACTGCCCAAGAGGTGCTGAAGGAAATCTGGGATCAGGCAAACCTGGATAACTCAAAGGTGGGACACTGTGAAACCCCTGCCTCTCTCTCTGATTCCAAGAGTCCCAGAAGAAGCAGCAGGGAAAGTAAAGAATTCTTGGACAAAAGTGCCCATTCAGAGGCATTGGCTGCAGAGGGGATGTTGGCATCCCCTGGAAGGAAAAGGGGGAGGCAAAGGAGCTCTGGAAGGGTGGCTGAAACAGCACTGGAAACAAACACTGCTCAGGAACAGCTCAATTCAGGCACAAAAACCAGTGGAGCTCCAGCAGAGCTGGCCATGGACAGGTGTCACCAAAACCAGGCTTTGGAAGATACCAGTGCCACAAGACCTCGGAGACCATCAGGCAGGAGATCTCCTGGAAAGGCTGCTGAGCTGGGAGACACTGAGCCTGCCTCAGAAACCAAAACTTTGGGTCTCTTGCATGGAGAAGACTCAGGTAAATACATTGGATTCCCTGCCTTGTTTTTTGTATTTGAGAAACTCTGAAGCACTTTCCTAAGAATTCTCCTACTTGGGTAAAATGTGGAACCAATTACTGTCACTAATTGTGAAATATTTATCATGGAGTTACATTTGCCCTTAACAATACACAATGTGTCTAAAATATCCTGGATTTAATATATTTCCCTTTCAGATAAATTTCTCTGGGTTTGTTTCCAACTTTGAAATGCACAAGAAAAGGTTAAAGTGCTGCCTTGGATATCTAAAAACAATTTCAATTGTTCTTTTCAGGCAAGACAAAAAGAACCTCTCAGAAGAGGAAAAGTGGTGAAACCCTCCCTCAGACTTTGGGCAAAAGGAAGAGAGTGTCCTTTGGAGGTCACCTGAGCCCAGAACTCTTTGATAAAAGTTTGCCTCCCAACTCTCCCCTGAAAAGAGGAGCCCTCCCTGCCAGGAGGAGCTTACCCCATGGAAACTCTCCTCGGGCTGTGCTCAAAAAGGCTCAGAGCTTGGAGCACTTGATAGATCAGGTAAATGTGCAGAATAATCAAGTTGCTGAGTCCATTACTGTGATGAGAATTTAGAAATTCTATTATATGTGTATGTATTAATTCAAAATGAGTAGTAACCCTTGCGTGATGCATGCTGGTGTCACTCATGAGTGTTTGGGGATGCTCAAAGAATCATCAGCTAAAACAGGTTTGTTATAAAGTGAAAGTACAACCAAGTTCATTGGCAGGGTCACTGCTGCTTCCTGGATGGGAAAAATTCACAAGGAAAAATCAGGCTAAAACTTTAAAATCAATCAACCTGAAACTAAAATGGACATAAAAAGGTTGAATTGGTGGCTGGGGCTGGATGAAGGGTGAGGATCAAAGGTAGACTCAACTGCCCTGCCTAGCCCAGACTTGATCAACAGTTTAGTAATCATTTCTCAGGCGAGGTTTGCCTGGACTAATCACTTCATTAAAAAGTAGGAACAATTCTCCATGTACTATTTTCTTTTTTTTTCCCTAGGAAGAGAAAAAGTCACCCAAAAATTGCCCAGCCCAGCAGCCCCCGGGTGCCTCATCCCCTGTCTCAACCCCCAGAACCCCTTCGGGCTCTCCAGCCCCCTTCAGGAGGGGCCGTTTCTCCATCTCCCAGCCCCCCACTCCATTCCCAATTGCAGAGGAGGAGGATGCTGGCCCAGAAGACTTGGATCCAGAGGGGAAGAGTGGTGCCCAAGGGAAAACCCCCAAATCTCCTGCTGCTGCCCAGGATGCCAAAGGCTCGGTGGCACCAGCCAGAGGTGCCCAGCTGCGCTTGAAGGGCTCTGCCAGGAGGAGCAGAGGTGGGGCTGTGGCTGTCATCAGTGCCAAGAGGAGAAGTGGTGCCTCCAGTGCCAATTTATTAGGTTGGTTTCAGTGGTTAATTTTTAATACTCACTTTCATGCTTTAAAATACAGGAACCACGCTGGAAAAGACTTGTTTGTTATGCAGAGGCCACCAGGTAGTTGGTGAATCTTCTGAAGTGCAAAGGGTTGCATTTTTTTGTTCATAAAGCACATTTATTAAAGCATCTATGAACATAATTAATGACAGATAATATTAATATTAAAGATAATATTAATATTAACATTAATATTAAAGACGTATTCATGTTCAGAAGTTTTTAAATGGTAAAATTAATATTCTCTTTGCAAGGTTATATTCATGATCTTTAAAATCTGTCAAGTTCAGGTAGTGTTAAACTAAACCAAGTTTATCACATCACTTTTGTTTTTGAAAAACTTAACTTTTTATAGCAGTGCAGCTTCACTTTGGTTATTTTGTGCCTTATTTTTATCCAAGGCTCACATAGTTTGTCCAGGAACTGGGTTGTGTTTAATACTCAAAGTGGTACATAAGGGATAGAAATAAAAAATAGGATCATAAGTGGGTGTTACTTTCAAATCCTCAGAATTCCCAGTGTTGAGCACTGATTTGAAATAGTTTTGACAGCACTGGAAACTGTAATAGGGGAGTTCTAGTTCTTCAAGTTTTGACTTTATTCATAAACTTTGAAGTTGGGTGTATTTGTCACCTGTTTTCATCAGTTAAATCAGTTTGACAAAGTCCAATTCCCCATTCACCCAGGAATTTTTATTACTTTATTATTCTGTCCATTTTAATGGCAGCAGAGCTCTTGACAAATACCAGTGGCCTTCCATCTCTCACCACCTCTGTAATGTGCTTTTTAATATCACTGCATCAATTCCTTCTGTAATATGAAAAGAACATCAGCTCTTAAAAATTTCAGATCCCAAATAAAACTGTTTCCAGAGCTTTTTCAGGTAATTTCCTGGATGTTTGGCATTTTCCTCTGCATCCTGCACACCCTGGCAATGTCAGCTCTTCAAAGTTCTTTTTATTTACAGACTGACATAGCAATTCTGACAAGAGAATAACAGCATCCTTTTCTTGGATGGAAAAGGAACAGCATTCCCCTTTTTATCTGTTTTAAAAAGTCATTTCTTTTATATGATCCCTTTGTTCTGATAGCTTTTTTTTCCTGAAGTAAACAAGGCAGGTGTCCTACAACTTCCAGCTTCATTTATTCCACAGCTGTAATTCCCTGCTCCCACTGCTGAGTACAGAATGATGCTGTGATGGAGATAACCTTGCTTTGGGAATTTTGGGAGTGTGTCACAAGGAGAAAGTGATACAAGAAAAATTATGGCAAGTCTGTGTAGATCTAAATTCAGGATAAATAACTGAAATTCCTCAGGAAGATGGTGAAAGAAACTTCACTTAGAAACAATTTCTCTTCTGTTGTTAAATCTCACCAGAGTAAAGCTCATCCATAATGAAAGAGGCTGAAAAGCTCATGGCAAGTTTCTGCTGGGAAAATGAGTTCCTTCCAAAAGAGAGAGGAAGGAACTGGGTCAGTGTTGAGCTGTAGGATCTGGGCTGTGTTTGGCTGTGTGAAGCTCATTGTTTTGGTGTGGAAAGCCACACTGGATACTTGGAGCCTTCTTAAACTTCAGCTGAAATTGGATTTTCAAATTGAGAATATTTCAGAGAACACTTCAGGTGTTACCAGATAATAACAACCACTTTCCTCTGCCAGACTGCAGAAAATGTGTTGGAATCATAAAGAAATAATTGTGAACTTCCATTTACACAGCTGAGCGTTAAACTGGTTCTTTCTCCTTTTCTTCTAGTTGCAAAATCTTGGGCAGAAGTGGTAAAACTGGGGGTTGCAAGACCACAGCCAAAGACTGCTAAAAAAACTGTCCATAAAGGAAAAGCCCTGAAGAGATTAAACCACCCACCAAAGGTATCCTTTTCTTTCTTGTGTTCATTTATTTTCTTACATAATCACCAAAGAGCTTGGATGGATTTTGATCGAGAAGCTGAGCTCTTGGTGTCATGAAAAACAGGAGTTGATGTCTCCCACAGCATGTGGGAAATGGAGGTTTGTACAAAAATAATCACAGAATTATATGGATTGGAAAAGACCTCAAAGATCTTGGAATCCAAGCTCTGATGATAAAAACCAGGCAGGACCTGCCTTTCCTAAGCTCAGGCTGGCTAGACCTGGCAACCTTCATCCTCCAGCCTTGTGGAACCTCCCAGTTACCATGACTGAGGATAAACCATGGGAGGAGCTTGGCCACCTCTTCCACCATGAATCTTTATTTCATAACTTGTCGCAGACATTCTTTGTGAAAAATCCTTTCTTGGGATTTTCCCTGCTGGAGCTGAGAGGTTTCAGCAGCAAATGTAAACAATTATTATCTGCTGCTGTGGAATGCAACAGGTCCACCCGTGGTTGGTCCCCTGTAGATGTTTGGATTACTGACCACTCATGGTGGAGCTGCTCTCGCTCTCTGCAGACACAGACCTTTGTTATTCATTCTTTCTATCTCCTTCTTAGCATAGCCAGCTTCTGAAGAAGCTCCCTTTCCTTTCTATCTCTATGTAGTATAGTTATAATGTTATATATGTATCATAATATAATAAATCAAGCCTTCTGATCATGGAATCAAGATCCTGTCTCTTCCATCCTCTACAAACCCCTGTGACCACTGTAAACAATAACTGTTTTGGTTTTTTTTCCTTTTCCCTCTGCAGACTCCAGAGAAGAAAATAAAAGGTCACTTCAGCACAGGTCATGCAGAGTCACCTGCTACCATAGTTGTAGGTAGAGCTTATTCCACCACAGTCAGGTCAGCTGGACACGTCCCTAAAGTGGTAAAAAATCCCAAGCTGAAGCTAAACATGGACATGGATGAAAGTTTCACAGGTGAGATTTCAAAGTTTGTTGCTTCATCTGCCTGCTGTGCAGTTCTTTTGTCAAAACCTCTGCTCATTTCCCCAAATGTCATTTCTAGGGGTGCCTGAAATGTTCCAAACCCCAAAAAACCAGGGAGGAAGAACACTTCCTTTGGCTGCTGCTCAGAATGCTGATGTTACACCCCCGTGGGCTGCAGGGGACATTTCTGACTTGCACACTCCTGAGGAATCTGGTAGGTTTGGTATTTTAAAAAAAGGAATATTGAGGTGTATTATGGGTTAGCAGCAGTCTCAGCCTAGGCAGGCTTAACTGAGGTGAAGCATCCAGCAATCCATGAGAGGAACCATTGAGATTTATCAGGTATTAAAAGAAAATGTAGTTCCAGTTGGTGTCTGAGTAGGATATTTTATTATTCATTCTGTTTGGTGTGGAACTTCAAGCTGCTGATGAGACATTCAGACACTGAATGCCCAATGCACATGTTTGGATTTTGATTTCTACAAGGGTATATTTGAATTTGATTTTTTTTTTTATTATGCACCAATTAAAATGCTTGAATTTTCTGCTTAATTTCTTTTCCAAATGACATAAGTCTACTGCTTGTTTCAGGAGAGATGATGGTGTCTCCATTAAATAATTCAGATGTTTCAGAGCAGAAGCAAGAGAGTCCAGGCATATTCCACCTTCTGAGGGAGGAGTCATCTCCATCTATGTTTGATGAAATAGCCACAAAAACCCCTGAAAAGGGAAAAGCTGTGCACAAAGATTCTGTGGATAGTTTGGCAGTAACTCCAGCAAAACCAGCATCTCTGGTGAAATCAGGAAGTAAAAGGAGGACTCCAAAGCAGAAAGTGGAGCCTGCTGAGGTCATGTCAAGCAAAAGGAAGATTTTAAGGACCCCTGAGCAAAGGTCAGATCCAGGAGAGGCTTTGTCAGGTATCAAGAGACTCATGAAGACCCCAAGGCAGAAGTTGGAGCCTGTAGAGGTTTTGTCAGGCATCAAACAGCTCTTGAAGACCCCAAATCAGAAACTGGAACCTGCAGAGGTTCTGTCAGGCACCAGGCACCTCTTGAAGACCCCAAATCAGAAACTGGAGCCTGTAGAAGTTTTGTCAGGCATCAAACAGCTCTTGAAGACTCCAAAGCAGAAATTGGAACCTGCAGAGGTTCTGTCAGGCATCAAACAGCTCTTGAAGACCCCAGATCAGAAGTTGGAACCTGTAGAGGTTTTGTCAGTCACCAAGGACCTCTTGAAAACCCCAGATCAGAAGTTGGAGACTGTAGAGGTTCTGTCAGGCATCAAACAGCTCTTGAAAACCCCAAAGCAGAAGTTAGAGCCTGTGGAGGTTCTTTCAGGCATCAAACAGCTCTTGAAGACCCCAAAGCAGAAACTGCAGCCTGTAGAGGTTCTGTCAGGCATCAAGCACCTCTTGAAAACCCCAAAGCAGAAGTTGGAGCCTGTGGAGGCTTTGTCAGGCATCAAGCATCTCATGAGGACCCCAAAGCAGAAGTTGGAGCCTGTGGAGGCTTTGTCAGGCATCAAACATCTCATGAGGACCCCAAAGCAGAAGCCAGAGTCACTGGAGGACCTGTCAGGCATTCAGCAGCTCCTGAGGACCCCTCAGCAAGAGCTGGAAGCAGTCACAGATGAAATTGCCTTGCAAAGGTTGCTGGAGACTCCAGTGGAGAGCAGGGAAGCAGTGAAAGCTGTGCCAGCTGTGACTTCAGCCAGGAAAAGGCCAAAGCTGAAACCCCAGCCCGTGGAGGACATGGTTGGCATCAGCCACATGTTCCAGACACCAAAGGAGAAGGTGCAGCCTGTGGAAAACATGTTTGGAATTAAGAGATTGATGAGGTCTCCTAAAGAGAAATATCAACCAGTTGAGGATTTTGTGGGGCTGCAGAGGCTCATGGCAGAACCCAGGCAGAAATCTTCTGATTCTGAAGTGGACTATGCTGGAGTGACTGAAATGTTTGGTACCCCAAATGAGGTAATGAAGGTAAAGTACTTCAGCTTTTGGAAAGGATATTTTTAGATTTTGAAACTTGTGGTTGAAATGAATTTAGGCTTCCTAGTATGACACTTTCTGTCTTGCAACATTTTTTAGGGACAGCTGCATTTGTATGTGTTAAAATGGATTTATTTGACAGGACCTGTTAAAATGAGTGTTTTGAGGTTGTTTAAGTATCATTAAAAACAGGCTTATATAAAGTGATAAGGTTAATATAAAAGTGACATTCCACACTGACCATTGCAGGTAGGAGAAGTGAAGTTCTCCAGTCAGGGTTGGTGATGTCTGTGCCCAGCCTGGTTTGTTCTGGTGCTGCTTTTTATTGTGACAAGAATCTTGATCTTCAGTGGAGATGTGCTGCCATCACTGCCAGTATCATTTCCTGAAAAAAATTATTTTGATTCTCACATTCCATAGGTAAAATGCTGATTATCCCTGGGCTTAGTGCTTAGAACTACAATAAACACTACAGAACACTCAATTTCTCTTCAATACCCCAAATTCCCTTTGAGCACTCATTCAGGCACTTCTCAATCTCTCCACAGTGTTGTCTTCACTTTAGATGGCAAAAAATTGAATTTGCTATGTTTGTGGGTTTGTATCAGATGAATGAATGCATTTATAAGACTAATTGATTTAATTTGTGAAGAAAAGGGTTTCACAAGCATTTTTATAAACATTGCTGTACATTCATCTGGTCTTGGTTGGCTCCATAAGTTCTTGTCCTGTCCTGCATTTATTGGTTATTTTTTATTCCTTTAGGTCAGATCAGTAAATGTTATGGATTCTCAGGGAGAAATTTCACCTCCTGCTTCTAATTCCAGTCATAAACATGGTAAGAACAAATATTTTGCTTAGAGGAGTAATGAATATATAAAATCTTAAATGTTAGCATGAAATTCAAATGTTACTTAAACCTCTGTCAGTGAGCCCAGCTATTTCCTGAGCTGAGATAGTTTTTTCCCTTTGACCTATTCAAATAAATTAAACAACTTCAGTCAGAAGCCTGGCCTTTAATCTAGGAATTGGTTAAATATTTCTTTATTTATTGTATAATTTGTTTGAGCAAGATGCTTCTGTGAGGGAAGTGGAAATACACAGATACTTTGATCAGGCACAGGAATATCTAATTTTTATTTGTGCTCTTTGCCCTGCTCTAGAAGAGAAAGGAAAAGTTTCCCAAGGTGAAGATTCCCAACAGAAAGACTCAACTGGTGAAGAGCAGCCAACCCAGAGAGCCAGAAGGGGCAGGAGGGCTGTGCCTGCAGCAAAGCCAGGTGAAAATGGTGTGAGTTCAAAGGAGCTGCAAAGTCCTGACACCCAGGAGCAGGTGGGAGTGATCACACCTGAAAACAAGGCTAGAGGAAGGAGGACAAGGCACTGCATACAAGAAATTGTTCCAAAGTGCCCTGGTCAGGAAAGGCTTCACATTGCTTCATCTGTGGAACCACCTGGAGCTGCTCAGAGAGCAGGGAGAGGAAAAAGGAAAGAGCTGAAGGAGTTAAAACATCCAAATGAACATCTGGAGTTTTGTGTTGAAGATTCCTCAGTGCTGCAAAAAGCACCTGAAAAGTACCAAGCAGAGTTTGCAGGAGTGTGGCACCAGTGAAGCTGAAGGTGATCCAGGCACAAAGACAGGAGCTGGAAATGTTCAGAGTGAAATGCAAACAGGTTTAAATCATCCTGATAGCAAAGCTGCTGGCAGTGGGATGGAGGGCAGTGCAGAAGTGCTCCTGTCACTGAGGAGGAGGCACAGAGGAGTGCAGAGTACAGAGCCAGAGATTCCACCCAGAAGAGGGAGACGAGCAAGGAATGACCAAGGTAAAGCAGCTTCCCCAGCAGACCTTGGTGGAACAACCAGAAAGCTTCATAAAGAGCCATCCCCAAAGGTTCCACAAAGACAGGAGCAGCCTTGTGACAAAGCTCCTGAGGCTGTCACAGCACAGGAATCTGAAAATGGCACTAAACTTGAGCTAAAGGCAACAGAGAGAAGAGTTAAGAGTCTTAGAAGTACTAGAAACAGAAAGCACTCAGCTGAAATAAAAACAGGCACTGGTGGGGTCACACTTGAAAATACACAAAACATTCAGAAAACTGAGGAAACATCAACTGAAAGTGATGCTGAAACACAATCCCACGTGGAAAATAAGATGAAACGATCTCAGGGATATGAAACAGAAAATGCTCAGGAAAATACAACTGAGGCAGCTCAAAGATTAAAGGCAGAGTCACCTTCTGCAGAGACAAACAAAATGCCAGTCAGTGCTCAGAACATGGAAACAAACAGGGCTAGAAACAGGAGGGGCAAAAAAGACTCTTTGGAACAAAAAGCTGAGGAATTTACTGAAAATGTGAACAGCCTAAAAGCAGTTGCTCCCGAATTTAAGTCAGAAGTGGATGAATCCTCTCTGCAGGACTCTGTGGGCTCTGTTTGTGTCGGTGCAGCCCAAGGCAGGGAGGAGCAGCCCAGCCCAGGTGCCCCATCAGTCCCTGCTGCAGACGGTGCCAGTCCTGCTCAGGGCACTCAGAGGAGGGCCAGGAATGAACGGGGAATACTTAAAGCAAAGCAAACTGAAATCCTGCAGGCCAATCCAGCACAAAATCATCCAGTGGTGTCTAGAAGAGGAAGAGGTAAAAAAGTTAATTTTCAGCTTGAAGAAAGCAGTTCCAAAGCAATTGAAGGAAAAAGTTTACCTGAGGGTGATGAAGGGGTGACTGACAAAGATAACCAACATGAGAGTTCTGAAAATCCTCCTTCACAGGGAAGGAGGAGCAGGAGAAAACAACCTGATTCCATCCCACAAAAAGCTAGTCCTGCCTTTATGGAAAAGCAAACATTAAGTGCAGATCATGAGGCTGTTGTACAAGAGGCAGGATCAGCTCTGGAAGCTGCTCCCTCTTCAGCAGAGGACAATGCACCGAGGCGGGGCCGGACACGTGAGGTGGCTGCAGCCCCACAGGGCAGATCTCCCTCTGTCAGAACCAGACGTGGGCTGCTGCTGCTGCAAGGGGAATGCCAAACAGGTGGCACAGAGAGAAGAGGAAAATCCAGCTCTGGGGAATAAAACTTTACAGGCAAAAGTGAATGCACCAGCAAGGGACAGAAGGAAAAAGATGGATCCAGCAGCAGAGGCAAAAAGTTCAACTCCTCTCCTGGGAGAATGTGGCTTGTCAGAGACTAAGGATGAAGGTACTCAGGAAGAACAAAGTGTGCCTTTGGAAGCTGTGTCCTGTGCCAAGGAGAAGGCACCAGGAAGGGGCAGAAGGAAAGAGGCTGCTCTGGCATCACACACAACCAACTCCATCTCTCTCCGAGGGAAGCGCAGGGTGCCCGCTGGTGATGGAGAGGAAACTCCCAAAGAAGAGCAGAATGTTCCCTTAGAAACTTGTGATCCATCTGGAAAAGAAAATCAACTGAGAAGAGGCAGGAGGAAGGAAATTGCCTCTCTTGGTAGAAACCAAAAGTTCTGTTCAGGGAAACCAGGTCCTGTCAAAACAAAGTGGTAGGAAAAATAACAGTAGGGAAGTTCAACAGAATTTGGACAATTCTTCCCAAGAAAATATGGAGCTTGTAAAAGAGAGCTCGAGGCAAGCAGCCACTTCACTGGCTCTTGGTCCCACCTCACTTCAGGGCTTGCCAGAAGATGGTAAAGACAGAATTCCTGAAGAAAAAAGTAAACTTTTGGACATACCTCCACCTGCAAAAGAAAATCCACCAAGAGTGGGCAGGAAGAAAACAACAACTTCCACTTCTGAAGAAACAATTTCCACTTCTCTCAGGGCAAAACCCAACCTGCCCAGAGGCAGAGGTCAGAAGAGGGTTCTTCAAGAAAATGAAGATGCATCTGCAGAAAATAATCCATGCCAAGGAAGAACAAGGCAGTTGAGAAACAACAGGAGGAAGGTGGAGGTGTCATTAGAGGCAGCTTCCTCCTCTCCCCATAGAAGCAGTGACTTGCCAGGGAGTGGCAGCACTCTGGGCACTCAGGGGTTGGGTGGAGCTCCCACAGGTTCTGAAGAGAATCAGTCAGGAGAAGGCCTGGAGGGTGCCCCTGCTCCACAGGCAGCCCCCACCTCTCGCAGGAGGAGGTGCCAGCTGCCAGCAGAGGATGTGCCACCCAAAAAACTCAAATCAGGTGAGGCAAGGCTTGGCTTTCTCTTTAAGGTTGGCTGAGTTTGTGTAGATAAAACAATTGTGTGCAGAGCTTCTGCTGATGGAAAAGATCCCAGATCCAGCTCCTCAGCTGCTCCTGGGCTCTCCCAGCTCCATTCCCCTCCCTGCTCCCTCTCCAGCCCCTCTGGGGTTGTAATGGAAAATATCCCAGATCCCTCAGCTGCTCCTGGATCTCCCCAGCTCCATTCCCTTCCCTGCTCCCTCTCCAGCCCCTCTGGGGTTGCTGATGGAAAAGATCCCAGATCCAGCTCCTCAGCTGCTCCTGGGGCTCTCCCAGCTCCATTCCCTTCCCTGCTCACCCTCCAGCCCCTCTGGGGCTGCTGATGGAAAAGATCCCAGATCCAGCTCCCTCAGCTGCTCCTGCAGCTCCATTCCCCTCCCTGCTCCCTCTCCAGCCCCTCTGGGGTTGCTGATGGAAAAGATCCCAGATCCCTCAGCTGCTCCTGGGCTCTCCCAGCTCCCTTCCCCTCCCTGCTCCCTCTCCAGCCCCTCCCTGTCCCTCCTGAGCTCAGGGACCCAAGCTGGGCACAGCACTGGAGGTGCCCCCCAGTGCCCAGAGCAGGGACAGTCACTGCCCTGTCACTGCTGCCACCTAAAACATTGCCTGGAGTTTTCAGCTTGACTTAAAAACTCCCAATTAGAAAATATCATCACATGAATGCCTTGAAGGAGAAATGGCAGCAGCTCTTTAGTGCTACAGCCTGCCATAAAACTTGCTCTGTTTTCATTTTTGCAGGACTTTGGTGTTGGTTCTGTTTTAGTTTTACGTATCAGTGGAAGGAATTTTAGCTAATTGGTTTTGGTGCTCTCATTAATGTTAACCTACTTTCAGAAATAGCTGTGAATCCTCAGGGATCCAACTTTAAGGATATTGGATGTGCAGAAGTGTGGGGCTGGTGTCTGGTTTGTTGAATTCAGAGATGTAATCTTTGGAATGTTGTCACTGGGGACATTTCCTTTCCAAACAATGTAGGTGAAGATGGAATTTGGTGGGAAATGTTTGATTGATGATACAAATTGACTTTTTTTTTTTCCATGTACAAATAGGGAATGATGAAAATGGGTCTCTCCAAAGAGGAAAAAGAAACAAAACTAAACTTGGAGAAGAGGATGCAAGGGCAGCTCAGCCCACTGGAGGGATGGAGAGGAGGACAAGATCCAGCACAAGAACAAGGAAATAGCCTTAGGAGTCCCACAACCAGTTTTTAAATCAATTCAATAATTCCAATTATTATTTTTAATGTGAATTGATTTGCACTCTGATTTTAAGCTAAGATTTTTGGTAATTACATGGTTGCTTTGCAAAATGTATTTCTTAATGTGTCTACAGATAGGAAATAGATATTTTTTTAGTAGCTTTGCCAATATGTGGTGGTTCCTAAACCATGGGGTGCTTGTGCAAAGCTGCAGACATAAATTCCATTTTGTTTACCAGTGTTTCTGCCCTTTTTCCTGTTGATCAGTACAACAATCAGGAAGCCATATTACTGCCAGCTAAAGCTATTTTCTGCTGAAATTTCCCTGTGCTTAAGTCTTATTTTTCATTGCAGTTGTGTAAATATTCTTTTTAAAAAAATAGTTGTATTAGAAGAAGTATTATGCTAAATTTTTAATAAGTTTTTTTAAAAAAAATTAAATTTGTATTGAAAAGTGCAGGTTCTGAAGTCATTAAACTTGTAAACAGTTTGGCACTTGTGTGGGTTTTTTTGGTTTTAAGAATGCTTAAGAATAATTGCTGCTGTCTGAAAAGTTCATTTCTAAGGTTTATCCTCTGTGATTGATGTGGTTTGCAGACAGAATTTTTAGGACTTTTTACAGATAATTTATCTTCAAGACTGAGGGTTTCTTAAATGCAGAAACAGAAAACTCAGCCTGGGATCAAACCTGTGTGCAGTTTTTAAACCTGACTCCAAATCCTTTGTTTGCGTGGTGTGTGAGGAGTTGGGGATGGTTCTGCAGCAGAGCAGTTGGAATTGGAATTGTTCAGGTTGGAAAAGACCCAAAGACTCCAAACCTCAAAACTGATAGAATATTATAATGATTTTTTTTTTAATTTGGGTTGGATTTTTTGCTTGTCTGTTTTTTAGCATGTGGAATGTGCTGTACCCATATCCACAGAGGGTTTTTATTGAATTATAATGAACTTTTTTTTTTAGATTACCTAATTTTAGTGTGAAAATTCCAGTCTGTCCATACATCCAGGGTTGCTCCATCCCAGGTGCAGAATCTGCTACTTTCCCTTGAACTTCACATGATTAAATATGAAAATTGGGATACTCTATGGTGAGGGGGTCTTCTGGTTTGGTTTGGGTTTTTTGTGGGTTTTTTTAACCCTGTTTCCCAATCATGACATTCCTAAAACTTGAACCCTGGAATCTCAAAAGAAAGCAAAATTTTACCATCTCCCCTAAAAGCAAAACTGTCTCCTTTGTATAAACAACACCATGGTTGGGAAATACAGGAGTCCACAGGAATATTTTTCTGGTTCTAAGAAGTTATTTGGGTTTTTTTCTCCAGTCACTCCGATCTGTCACTTTGGGTTTTGTCCAAGTTCAAATCTAACAAAAGCTCAGCTCAGATTAAATGCCTCAATTCTCTTCTATAGCTGAGGTTTGTACCCAGGATGGAATTTATGGCTAAACTGAACTTGAGGAACATCTCCTGAAGTAAATCTCCTTCTCTAGTACTCAAAAATCAGGAATTGTCTCCTCCTCTCATTTTCACTTTCCCAGGTGCCTCACTGGAGTTGGTCTCGAGACTGAGCAGGAATCCTGGGCAGAGTCTGCTCTAAGGTGGGCAGAGCTTCTCCATGAGGAGTTTATCCCACTGCTGCTGTAGGAATTGATCTCCATGAGGAATTTATCCCACTGCTGCTGTAGGAATGGGAGAGATCTCCCTGAGGGATTTATCCCACTGCTGTTCTGGAATTGATCTCCCTGAGGAATTTATCCCACTGCTGTGGAAATGGGAGAGATCTCCCTGAGGAATTTATCCCACTGCTGTAGGAAATGGGAGAGATCTCCCTGAGGAAATTATCCCACTGCTTTTGTAGGAATTGATCTCCCTGAGGAATTTATCCCACTGCTGTAGGAATGGCAGAGATCTCCTTGAGGAATTTATCCCACTGCTATTATAGGAATGGGAGAGATCTCCCTGAGGAGTTTATCCCACTGCTGTAGGAATTTGAGAGATCTCCCAGAGGAATTTATCCCACTGCTTTTGTAGGAATGACAGGGATCTCCCTGAGGAATTTTTCCCACTGCTGTTGTAGGAATTGATCTCCCTGGGGAATTTATCCCTCTGCTGTAGGACTGGCAGGATCTCCAGGTAGATCCCAGTTTCTGCCATGCCAGGAGCACACACGTCCTGTGGAGTTCTGTGCAAGGCCAGGTGTGTTTGGAGAAGAGATGGGCAGGGTAGGATGGGAATTCCCAAAGCAAAGGTTCCCTTGTGGGAGTCTCTCAGAAAGTGATTTTGTTGTTGTTGTTGTGTCATTTTTGGAAGTGTTCTACAGCCAGCCAGGGAAATCAGGAGTTTAGGGCATTTGGCTGCTGCATTTTATTTTATTTATTTGGTTGTGCAGCCACCCAGAGCTGGGCTTTGCTCACTGTCCAGATGTTTCCTGTGCTCTTTTGTAGAACTGATATTTAACATGAATTCCTGTTGATTCAAATTTGATAAAGATGTATTTTATTTTATAGGCAGCTCCATTTCCACTCTGAAAGTTTGAAACTGCAAATCTACCTCAAGGTAGATAATTCTGAGGGAGAGCTGAGATGAATCTTTTACCTGAGGGGTCAGCCAAGGAAACAAATCATTTTCCTCTAGGAAAATTTCCAAATTATCTTTGTAATTTCTGTAGAGCTACATCTTCATTTTTGGTTATATGGCAGCACAAATTAAAAAAAAATAAAAGAAATGGTAGGAAAATTTCATTGCAAACTTTCTGCATTGTCAATCTTTTACTTTTATCTGGCAGATGATTTTCTAAGGAAAGAAGGAAATGATGGGACATAAATAACATCAGGAAGCAGAGGTTTCTCTTAGTTATCCATGATTATTGTTTGCATTTAAAGTTGCTGGGTATAGATATATCTATAAATTTTTGTATCTATGAATTTATTTAAAGCTAATTTCTCCAGTGATTTTGGGTGAGTAGTAAAGAAGAATAAGTATTTTAAATATTGTGTAAACCTAGAGAGCTGCCTGTTGATGATATTGAACCTCACAGCCTCATTTAGGTTGGAAAAGCTCTCCAAAACCATCGAGTCCAAGGCACCACTGTCCCATGTCCCCAAGTGCCACCTCCTCATGGCTTTTCCATCCCTGCAGAGTATTTATTATTGAAGCAGGAGCATTATTTTTCCAGAGGTTTTGGTTTGATCTTCCTTGTGATGGCATTGTCACCACTGTGCTGTCAATTGTCACCAATCCCTGTGGGAACCTCCATCTATCCTCTAAATTCCATCTTATTAAAAATAGATGGACTTCCTGCTTCCACGACATAAATAAGGTTGAAAAATCAACTTGATTGTCACAGAGAGTTTCCAAACCTTCAAAACTTCCTGACAACAAAACTGGATTTTAATATTTCAGCCCTGCCTTGCCATCAGTGCCACAGCCCTGCCTGTTCCTGACAGTCTCCTTCATATCCAATTTCCTTCCAGGCTCCTTGGCTTGAAAGAGTTCCCTGACAGCAAGACAAGCTGCTTAATTACATCAAATATGGAAAGAAAATGGTTTGAATTTTGCACCTTTTAATTTTCATGGCATTCCTCCCCATGCCCTGACCCAGAGCTGTGATGCTGTTTTGGGAGGGGAGTTGTTAACCTTGGAGCTGAGCTGTAAACACCCCCAGAATTTTGGGAAATTCTGTAATTTCCCAAAGGCTGGGCTAAGATGGAGGCAATTCTCAGAGATTTCCAGAGAGCAGGTAATTGATGATCTTTGAGGACGTTGTCTCCAGAGATTCCCACTCCAGTTTCCTTCCCTGCTCCTTCAGAATGTCATTTATGGCTGGTACTCACAGGAGGCCACAAAAGGAAAATCCTGGAGACAGGTGGGAACTCCCACCCTGTGAAAAAATTCCATGTGAGGTTCCCTGCTGCTCCAAAAGTTGTAATTAGTGAATATTCTCAGGTTTGCCAACAGAGGCTGGAATTTGTGGATAAACTAAACTCGAGGAGCACCTCCTGAAGTAAATTTTCCTTGTGTAGTACAAAAAAAGGTAATGAAAACAACTGGAAATTAAATATCAGGGTGTGGGGTCAGCTGGGAGTGTTTGATGGTGCTGAGGGCAGATGTTGGTGTTTTTGTGAGTGGCAGGTAGGTCAGGACTTGTCAGCCTGTGACAAGCAATTAACACTAAAAATTGGGAAATATCAGTGTACTTGACAGCTAAAAACCCAATCCTGTTCTGATCTTCAGCATTACAAATTTCCCTTTTTAATTTAATGAATTTAAGCAAATTCTCCAGATTGATTTTTGGTTTTTTCTCCAGAAGGGATTTTTAAATTCCAGTAGAACACAGGATTGTGCATGGTTAAAATACACCCTTGTAATCCCAAAATTTGATAACCATAACTTTTACAAGGCAGATGGCAGAAAGACTAAAACTTTCTCCTGTATTTCACTGAAAATAATCAGTTTTATCAAGAGATAAAACCAAATTCTGCAGCCAGAATTTGGATTTAAGGGTGGATTCCATAAAACCAAGACAGAAATGCTTCAATACCCACTCAGTGCTGATTCTGAGCAGCACATTCAGATCACCTTGCCCAGGAAATATTTTCAGCCAAAGCCAGAAGAAATCAAAGCAAATATTTTTGCTTTGATTTTATTTTATTTGCTTTGAGGCAAATATTCATTTGTCTCTGTGAATTAGGGAAGAAACACTGGCAACAAATCAGTGTTTTTAGCACTACTTTTAGTGCTGCTATTAGAATTATCTGAATAAATACATTATACATTTTAAAATTTATTACTTAATACTACATTTAAAATTTATTTTATTAAGATACAAAAATCTTGCCAGAAAATTCCTCGTGGCTTATTTTCCCACCTAAAATTGGATGGATATTTAAAACAAAACCTGTGTGAGAGGAGTTTCACTCCTCAATGTTCATTTTGGAATTAAAAAATCCTATTTTGACTTCAGCAGTTTAAAATCTGCTGATGCAAATCCTTCAACACAAATTTCCCAGCTCCAGGAGAGACCTGGACTAAGTGAACTTCAGCACTTAGAAATAGGAATTTAATCCAGTTTAACTCAAGTATAAACTCAAGTTTCAACCTAGGCAGACACAATCATTTGTTAGAGTTGTTTTCTGTTCTGGTGGAACAAGAAACTTCCTAACAATAAATTTCAGCTCTTTCATGAAACAAAAAAAAATTATGATTTTCAGAAAAATACTAATTTTTGCTATTTGTTGTAGGAGATCAAAGGACTGCACAGCTTTGCAGCCATCTGAAAAGTAGAAATTTATTTCTAAATTTCTCGATTGAATTCTAAGTAAAAGTTTATTTTAAAAATGATTTTTGTTAACATTTAGCTTTCTCATAGAAATACTGTTATAAAGTAAGTTATGTCAGTATGAAATTATTGGAGAATCTTTTTATATTTAATATTCAGCTTTTAAATCTTTTTGAATGTCATTTCCTTCAGTGAGAGGATCACATTTTCTAGGACATGATGGAATGAAAATTGGGATTTTGTGCTATTCAGAGTTTTCCAGGCTGCTTGGTGGAAGAATGTAAGGAAATCTTGGTGGCTACAGTGTGGCACAGGAATGAACTCCTGATTTTCTCCTCTGCTCCTTGCAGAGGGAGCTGCATCTCCATCTGGATCTGATGCTCCCAGTTTTGCAGCTCTGGAGGTATTTTAAATTGCAATGTTTGTGAATTACCAGGGAAAGATGCAGCTCTCCCTGCCCTCAAGAAGGTCAAACAGATTTTTCTAAAACCCAGCTAATTAGAGCTGTAAATTAGATTAGACCAGGCTCTTCTCAACCACCTACGAGCATTTATCCTGTAAATGTCCCCAGAACCCACTGCCATAAATCCTTGTTTTTCTTTGAGGGGAGATACCAGCTGACCAAAACTGTGCTGGTGAACTTTGTAATTAATATTTTGCATGTGTTCCTGAAACTCTCCATGACCTATTTTTAAATAATGGGAAATGAGAAACCCCTCTAGGAGGGTCAGGCAGATCAGAAATCATCCATGAGGCAAGCGAGGGGCCAAATCCATTTTAATTGAACCCACCGAGAGCATCTCCTCAGCCAAAGCCTGAAACTAAGTTTAAAACTAAAACTGAGACTTTCAGGAGCTGGACCAGATGAAAACCCACCAGTTTTTTTGTATTTTGAATCCTGTCAATTTACCAAAGCCCAGCTCATTATAAATATGCAAATCAGCCCTGCAGCGCCTTTTGGGGTGTGGGCATCACTTTGTAGGCCTCCCTTGCAATGTGTGATTAATGCCAGCCAAGTCAGACCCACCAATTAGCACCAGCTCATTTTCCTCCCTTTCCAGCTCGTGCCTCCTTTGTTGCACTGCTCCCTGTTCATTAGCTGCAGCACCCCGTGTCAATTAGGCAGCACAGGCACTAATTTGATCACCTGGGGAGTTGCCTCCCGAGACCCGCGGCCGCTCCTCCAGGGCGCCCCAGCCCGGCCTGGGGCTCCCGTTCCCCCCTGGAGGAGCCTCCTGCTCCCCATGAGCCAAAGGGGAAGCCTTGGTCCTCAGGCTGAGCTCAGCCCCACTCCTGGCTTAGTGAGGGAACCCCAGGCAGGGCTTGGCTGGGGTGTTCCAAGGCTGAGGTGGCTTCTGGGACAGCAGGAACACGGACACACGGACAGTGCCAGCCCTGCCCAGCCTGGCACGGCTTTCCAGGCTCTGGCATGGCTGTGCTGGGCCCTGGGATCAGTTCTGGCCCTGGGATCAGCTCTGGCCATGGGATCAGCTCTGTCCTTAGGATCAGTTCTGGCCCTGGGATCAGTTCTCTCCATGGGATCAGTTCTGTCCTTAGGATCAGTCCTGGCCCTGGGATCAGTTCTGTCTATGGGATCACTTCTGTCCATAGGATCAGTTCTGGCCCTGGGATCAGTTCTGTCCTTAGGATCAGTTCTGGCCCTAGGATCAGTCCTGTCCTTAGGATCAGTTCTGGCCATGGGATCAGTCCTGTCCCTAGGATCAGTTCTTGCCATAGGATAAGTTCTGTCCATGGGATCAATTCTGTCCATGGGATCAGTTCTGGCCCTGGGATCAGTTCTGTCCATGGGATCAGTTCTCTCCATGGGATCAGTTCTGTCCCTAGGATCAGTTCTGTCCTTAGGATCAGTCCTGGCCCTAGGATAAGTTCTGTCCATGGGATCAATTCTGTCCATGGGATCAGTTCTAGCCCTGGGATCAGTTCTGGCCATGGGATCAGTTTTTGCCACAGGATCAGTCCTGTCCTAGGATCAGTTCTATCCCTAGGATCAGTCCTGTCCCTAGGATCAGTTCTGTCCTTAGGATCAGTTCTATACCTAGGATCAGTTCTGTCCTTAGGATCAGTTCTGTCCTTAGGATCAGTTCTAGCCCTGGGATCAGTCCTGTCCCTAGGATCAGTTCTATCCCTAGGCTCAGTTCTATCCCTAGGATCAGTTCTATCCCTAGGATCAGCAGTTCCCCCTTGGACAGCTCCCGATTTCCTCAGGACCCACTGCCCTCACCAGCACAGCTCCAGGGAGGGAAAAACCTTCCCAGGAGTCAATTTCTTAAGTGAAGTTGGCAGTGGCACCTATTTGGTGGAATTCATGGAATTCTAGAGTAATTTAGGGTGGAAAAGACCTTTGAGTCCAGACCAGTTTCCCAGAGCTGTCCCTTGCTGTGGTCAGCAATGCCCACTCTGAGCCTGCACTAAAACTGAGCCTAAAGAGAAGCACCCCCTTTTCCTTGCCCACCATTGCTCCCCTCTAATACCAACTTTTAAAAACCCAAATTCCCTGTTAGGGTCTCAGAGCAGACCTTGGCTGGTGAGACAGGACTCAGCATCCAAACGAGGTGAATCCTCCTGGAAGTTTGGGAGAGCCCAGCCTGAGCAGTCCTGACCAGTACCAGCTGAAAAAAAGAGCAGCCTGTGAGTGGATTTAATAACTTCTCATATTTAAAATTGCCTTGTCATTTGAGTAATGAGCTCTCTGTGCCTTCTGCTGGAAAAGATCACCATGGAGCTTTGTTTTTGGTGGGGTACCCACTTGGGCAGCCCAGGTGTGTTGCTAACTGAACCCAAATTATTAACCTTAATACAATTTTTAAACAATTATTAAGCTAATCGGATGCAAATTAAACAAAATGAACCTATAAATATATGTGTTTTTCAAATTAGTAATTGGATTTTTTGATGATCTTTGGCTTGACATTGATAAGCTGCTTCTCATAACAGTCTAATTAGGCAATATGTAAACTTTGGCATTCGGTTCTGTCCTAGTGGCTTTTTCAAATGATGTTTGTAAAATTTGCAATTTCATATTACAGATTAAAAATTAAAAACTGCAGGAGGCTAACATTAAAATGAGAATTCATTTCATGGAAAGCCCTGTAGACAAAATTCACCCTAATAGAATTGTGCATAAGGGGCTGCAAATCATGATTTATAGTTACACAGGGGAAGCCTTGTCAAAACCAGTATTGTTGGCCTGTAGTTCTATTCACAGTATTAAACCCATCAGTGCAGTCACTTTGGGGAAAATGCGAACATTATCAAAGAACAGTAAATTAGCAAGAAATTAAAGCATATACCCTTGCATTTCCAAAACAAAAGATCCCTTCATTAAAAACCTTTCATCAGTGGTTTAATATTCATAGCAGTAATTTGCATAACTAAATCAGTTTTCACTGATGAGAGACGACCAAAGTTTTTTTTTTTTTAATTTTTTTTTTCTTCACTAATTTCTTTTTTGAATGAGCTCTCTAGTTTTTTGATTAAAATTTCACACCAGTAGTTGAGCAAAATTGAATACATGACTTCACTGTATTTGTGAGCATCCTCCTTTCCAGGCCCGGGGTTAAATGCTGCTGCTGGGTGAAAAGCAAAGCCTGGCCTTGCTTTGTTTACCCCTGTGCACCCATCCCCGTGTCCCTGCCAAACTCCAGCCCCAAACCCCACATTTTTTGGGTTTTATTGCCTTTTCCACCTCCCCATAAACACAGGGGGTCGGTACAGGTGAGTAGGAATAAAGAAAAGTCATTTGAGTGCATGGTAAGAACTTTCTCTGAAAGTAAACTCATTTTTCTAAATCCTTTTTTATGTTTTCCAAGGACCAATTCCCTTGTGAGCAGCAGGGAGGAAACAAGTTTGCCTTAGGGAATGAAGACAGAAAAGTCTTTCTCAGTGTAAATCAGTCTTTTTTTCAGGAACTATTTCAAGGTGTTGATGGTAGGACTTGATGATCTTTAAGGGCTTTTCTATGATTCTATGTAAAATAAATGGATATTGTGCTGGCTGAGTAACCTTTACTAGAAATTATTTTGGGAAATAATGAGATTTAATTCATTAAGAGATACAGTGAGCAACCAGTCATGCAATATTTACATGCAGGCTCTCTGGGCAGTGATTCATCCATCTGAAATAATCAAATTTATTGGAGTTCTGACGTGACTTCAGCCACAGAAAACAACTGTAATAACAATCAGCAAAGACTTCATTTCTCCTCTTATCCAAACTTTTGGTCATTTATTATTACAACTGGGTAGAACTACTTAAAAAAACTAATATTTCCATTTGTACCCTTAATTATTCAAAAGTGTGATCTCCCAAAGTGTTTCTGCTCTAACCAGCAAACAATATTTCATACAACTCTGATCTGTTAATTCTAATTAATATTGAAGCAGATATGGGAAGGCCTTTCCAAGTTTTCTCCTCTACTTTTAAAGAAAGTCCTTGAAAGAGAAGGACCTTAAAATTTCTTGGGGTTTTTATTTTTTTCTGACATTTCTTCAAATGATTCATTTCATGAGAACTATTTTATTACTTAGTTTCACTCCAGAGTGGTGATGAGCAGTGTCCAGCTGTGGAGGAATGAAAAGAAGAATCAAAATGAGCAACGCTGTTGTTCATATTAATAAAATGTTATTATAAAAAGACAGGACCGCCCCGAGGGTGGTCAGAGTGCCCTTGGCTGCCTTGCTGGTCAGATCCCGGCTGGCAGAGAGGAAAACTCTGTGAGATAAGAAATAATAAACAATCTGAAGAAATAATAAACAATCTGAAGAAATAATAAACAATCTGCAGAGCGAAATGTCGAGGATCCAGACTCGTCCTTTGAGCCGCGGCTGCCCCGAACCATCCTGCGCATGTCCCAGCAGAGCCAGCAGTTAATAAAATTTTAAAAATTACTTAAAATATTGTTTATGTTAATAAAATTGAATAAATCACTAATTTATTTCCAAGAATACCTAAGTGTCCCTTGGTTGTTTCAAAAGGCAGGGAAGGAATGATTGGAAAGGTGCTCCACTAATAATGAATGATCATTAAAATTCCTTGAAAAGAAGCAAGAGAACACTTTAAAAATAAAAATTATGTAATCTGTCTGCAAAAATAAATGGCAGGACTGCCTTTGGAGAGGTCCACGGAGAACTGGCTCCTGTGGGAGCCAGGCTGGAGCAGGGAAGGGCTCCAGTCCTGAGGAGGAGGAACAGAGGGTGAAGAACTGACCCAGGGCCCTTCTGTCTGTCCCTCCTGCCCAGCCCAGGGAGGGATGGAGCAGCTTTGGTTGTCCCTTGTCCCACCCGGCTGCTGTCTGTGCTCGGACACTCAGGATGGTTCAGGGCAGCCGCGGCTCAAAGGACGAGTCTGGACTCCTCAATACCTCGGTCTTCAGATTGTTTATTATTTCTTCAGATTGTTTATTATTTCTGCAGATTGTTTATTATTTCTTATCTTACCAAGTTTTCCTCTCTGCCAGCCAGGATCTGCCCAGCAAGGCAGCCAAGGGCACTCTGACCACCCACGGGGCGCTCGTGTCTTTTTATAATAAAAACTCCAAACATCAGATTGACTTTTTATCCCCAATACCTTTCACCCTTGTTAACAAGTGCACCTTCACCACAAACCAATCCCCAGGTGCCAACATCACCACAGAAGATGGAGGCCAAGAAGAAGAAAGCAGAAGCACGAGACACGCCCTGATTCCTCCATCTATAGCTGTATCTGTAGATATGGCTGATATAGATAGATATAGATTAGATATAGATTGTATAGCTAGAGATGGATATAGATTGGATATAGATGTAGACATAGATATAGATATAGATATAGATAGATGTAGATATAGATATAGATATAGATATATTATATAAATAGATATAATAGAGATATATTAGATGTAGATATAGATATAAATATAGAAATAGATATAGATAGATATAGATATAGATATATATAGATAGATACAGATGATATAGATAGATAAAATAGAGATATATTAGATGTAGATATAGATATAAATATAGATATAGATATAGATAGATGGATATAGATATAGATATAGATAGATATAGATATAGATGATATATGTCTCCATAACCCCCCTGTACCAAAATCCCCAAATCCATATTTCACCCTGTGAATGTGTCATCCCTCCACCACTCAAACTCCAGTGATTCTCATGTCCTCACACACATCCCTAGAAGGGTCAAAGTCCAGTCACCAAGAATGTCTGGCAACATCCCAGGACCTCCAAGTCCCCCAAGGGTTCTCCTGGTGATTCTGGACATTTGGAGAGATGTGCTGAGCTCCCACAGTCCCTGGGTCCAACCACACTCCTGGGCCTTGGAACAGCCCCAGCCCATGGGATGGTGTCCTACAGAACATCCTGGGGGTGTGAGAGCCACACTTCATGGTCTGAGTCCTGATCTGGATGCTCCAGGTATGGCAGCTGATAGTACCAAGGTGATAGTTTTTAACTAAATAAATAAAATTTTAATATTTTGATATTTTATTTTTAATATTTTAATGTTTTTAATTAAATAAATAATATTTTTCATTAAAATTCAGCAAGGATGTTTCTGTAGGAGCAAATCCCCTAAGTTGGTGCCCCATGGGTTGAACCCTTCCCTGAATGTGCCCTGATGCCAGGGAATGTTTGCAGGTGAACCTGGGCAGCTTCCAGCACAAGGACAGGAATAATTCCCTCCCAGAATCCCAGGTTTGGGTTGCTGGGACCCCAAATCCACCCAGTGCCACCCCTGCCATGGCAGGGACACCTCCCACTGTCCCAGGTGCTCCCAGCCCCAATGTCCAGCCTGGCCTTTGGCACTGCCAGGGATCCAGGGGCAGCCACAGCTGCTCTGGGAATTCCATCCCACAGGGAACAATTCCTGCCCAATATCCCATTTAAATATTTCCTCTTTCTTCAGCCTTGCCCATTTTAATAGAAATTTACAGCCCAGGTTTGAGAAAAGCAGAGCAAACTTCACTAAAAGCCCACCAAAATCCAAATGATGAATAATCTCCACTTAAAAACCTAAATTTCAGTCTGCATGTTCTATGTTAATCATCTGAAGGACAAGACAGAAGAACTCAAAAAAGGCAGAGATATTTGTTATTTTTGTTTATTTATGCAACTCTCATAACCTTGGGCAATAAAACACTGACTGCAGCTTAAGGATCTATACAAAAAATGATAAAGACTGAAATTTTAGTTTTTATTATTGACTTATTCCTAATAAGATTTATATTACTTTAAATTATTTATATTAATATAAAAGTTAATACATCTAATATTGCTAAACTAGAGAATTCACTAAAAAATAAGTTTAAATGCACAGATTGCTTCAATTAATACCTTTGCATAGTAATTAACCATAACTGTGTGGAATGCCTATTTTAAACTGAATCTGAGACTTTTGGGGAGGTAAATTTACAATGTATAAATGACAGGGTAAAATAAACCTGGTTCTAAATCTCATCCAGCTCTAATCTGCAGTGCTAATTATTATTGTTGTATTCACAACTTCCCAAAAACGCTCCACACTAAACTTTTTTGTGGTTGGGATTTCATTTATTTTTTTTTTTCTAATGGAATATGATGTGGCTTCCTAAAGAAACCCTGGTGGTAGCCCCTGACCCAAATGTACATCAGGAGCTGTTCCCCCATGGCCCTGGCCTATTTATTGCTTTCCTAACTACTCCAGCTCAAACAGGAGCTCAGAACAAAATTGAAAATGAGCTTGGGGTCTCTCCCTAATCCCAATTTGTTCACTTCCAAAAGCTCTTCCCAATTTAGCCTGGCTGCTCAGGAGAGGGCAGGGCTGCAGGAGGGCAGGGCTGCAGTGTGCAGCCCCCCCAGGCCGGGGCAGCTCCTCAGCTGTGACAATCTGCAGAGCAAACTGCAAAATGCAAAATTAAAAGGTTGGTTTTTAATAGTCCCCGCTCAAAATATGTGTTTGAATCTGTCATAGGCTCTGGCAGCAAGGCAGGTTGTTGCTGAGGGATAAATAGCAATTTCTTGGTGTTTATATTATCAATATATTATACTTATTTTCAATAGGATAGGATATTTATTATTGATAACATAAGTATATATTATATATTATTGAAAATATAACTATATTATCAATAATGTATAATATAGACTCATATTCTTATCAGTATACTTATAGTTACTTATATACTTATATACTACCAAGATAATATACGTATATATATCTATATATATATACTTATAGTATATTTATACATGTAAGTATATATATACACATACATATACTTATATATATACATATATATATACTTGTGTATACTTAAGTGTATATATATAAGTATATATAATTTTTATATATATCTGCATATATTGATATATATATTACATATGTATCTATAATGCAATTATATTTATATATGTGCATATATATTATATATACACATATATAAATATAAGTATATTATATATACATATATGATATATATATGTATATATATAAGTGTATATATATACGTGTATATATATATGTGTGTATATATATGTATATATATATAAACTTTTTTATATAGTATATATATATATACACACACACACACTTACATACTATCAAGATAATATATATTATCAATATACTTATATTTATCAAGGTGCTGCTGACTTGTAAAGGTGGGAAACACCTGATCAGAGATGCATTTTACCAAGAAAATATTCCCATTTTCATCTGTGCCTTGTGCTGTACATAATCAGGGGCTTTATTATTGCCCACTGCCTAGTTTGGTTTTAACTGGTTGCCCAGAATGAAAAGATTTATTTTATTTTATTTTATTCTATTCTATTTAAAAATTTATTTTATTTTATTTTATTTTACTTAATTATTTTATTTTACTTTATTTTATATTTTCCTTTATTTTATTTGACTTTATTTTATTTTCCTTTTTTAAATTCTATTTTATTTTAATTTTCTGCAGAGGCATGTCTTGCTTTAAAGGGTTTACACCAAAGCTTTTTCAGAATGGAAAAAAAGTCATGTTAAGGTAGGTAAGAGAATACTGACCTGGGAAAAAATGTGAAAATGTAAATGAAAAATGAAAAAAAATTAGGTCTTATTTTTGTAAAATGAGGTCTTATTTTTGTCCTAGTGGAAAATCTTGGAAATAAAATTTTCCTTAGGTTTGTGTGGTATTTTTAGAGGAATATCTGGAGCAGCTTTTGCTTTTCAGGGCTGGTCCTTGTCTAGCTCCAGGTTATTTCCTGGCAGCAGCAGCAGCTCTGGATCACCTGCCCTGATTCAGTAAATGTCCACTGACAGTTTAATTTAGCAACAAAAAGAGATTTGGAAATAAAAGAAATGCTTTAGAAATCAAAAGGGACATACAGCAAAACTTTCCTGCTATAAATGAGGAGTAAAACCAACAGTTTAAACCCAAAAACTCCCACAAAGTGTAAGAGAAATACAAAATTAAAGATTTAGAAATGAAAGCCAAAACTCAAACAAGGTTTTTGGTTTGCTTGAGGGATTGATGTGGCTAAAAAGCCACACACAAATATTACAAATATTACAAATATTACAAATACTACAGATATTTCTTGTGACTTTATTCCTGTTTTCTCCTGACATTTCCCACCTGGCTTCAATTGGATTTGGTGTCAGGAGACACCAAGGAGTCTGGGCAGAAATCACACCTTTAATAATAATCTTCATCATTAATAATTAATTTTTTTAAAAATAGTTTGATTTGAAAATATTGAGCCTTGTTTCACCTGTGCTTTTCAGGAGCACTAATTTAAAATACCTGTACTTGAATCTGGGATTTCTATGGATGGCCCAGGGAAGAGAATTCCTGCCACAATTAATTATGGAAAATTTTACTCTTGGCAGGTAAAAAAATCTGTTCCATGCACAGGAATAAATATTTTTTAAAGTAATGTAATGGGATGGAGGATTTCAAGAATTTGATATGAATTATATGGATACTTTATTTTTTTTGGTTTAAATGAATGGATCTGTCTTCAGAAAAGCAAAGTAGTTAAATGAGAATGAAGTATTTGTTAAATGAGAATGAAGTATTTGATAAATGAGAATGAAATATTTGTTAAGTGAGAATGAAGTATTTGTTAAATGAGAATGAAATATTTGATAACTGTGAATAGAGTATTTGATAAATATGAATGAAGTATTTTTCTCCCCAAGTCCTGCTCTCACAGGGATCAGCCTGCAAACAAGATAAACTTTTTTTTTTTCCCACTTTTCTGTCATTTCTTCCAGGTGAAATATCCTGGGAAGAAAATAACAAATATTTCCTGCCAGCCATGAGGCACAACTGGAAATGCAGGAGTTCAGTGCTGGTTTGGTAACTGGGGTTGCTCAGGAAATATTCCCAGAAGAATATGAAAACTGAACTGAGACAGAATTCCACTGAGAATCTGATTTTTATACACAGGGTGATAGGGAGTGACAATTGAAGTTTTGTCTTTGTTTTGTTTAAGTTTAAAAATGCTGAATTTGATGTAAAAATCTATTTTTTTTTTCATTTTTCATTTACATTTTCACATTTTTTCCCAGGTCAGTATTTTACAGAACTAAAATTTCTATTTTTTAGAAAACCCTCAGGACCACAGGCTGTGTGTGGGTGATTCCCCACAAGGAGAAAAGCAGGGAATGAATTGGCCACTCTGCTGCCAGGATGTGGATTTGATCCATCCAATTCCCAGCAAAAGCCCAGGGCTGCCCTTCCTGGATCTGCAGGAAATTCCTGATGGAAATGAGTTCCTTGGGATGGTTCCTCCCTGAAAAACGCTGCTCTTTTTGGATTTTCAGGACATTCCTGCTCAAATTGTGTTCCTTGGGATGGTTCCTCCCTGAAAAATGCTGCTCTTTCTGGATTTTCAGGACACTCCTGATGGAAATGTGTCCCTCAGACTGGTTACTATCTGGAAAATGCTGCTTTGCCTGGATCTCCAGGATATTCCTGCTCAAAATGTGTTCCTTAGGATGGTTTCTCTCTGAAAAATGCTGTCTTTTCTGGATCTCAGGACACTCCTGATGGAAATGAGTTCCTCAGAGTGGTTTCTATCTGGAAAATGCTGCCTTGCCTGGATCTCCAGGACATTCCTGATGGAAATGTGTTTCTCAGGGTGGTTTCTCTCTGGAAAATGCTGCCTTGCCTGGATCTCCAGGACATTCCTGCTCAAAATATGTTTCTTGGGATGGTTTCCTCCCTGGAAAATGCTGCACTTTCTGGATTTTGGACATTCCTGCTGGAAATGTGTTCCTTAGGATGGTTTCCCTCTGGAAAATGCTGCTTTTCCTGGATTTCCAGGACATTCCTGCTGGAAATGTGTTCCTCAGGGTGGTTTCTCTCTGGAAAATGCTGTCTTGCCTGGATCTCAGGACACTCCTCATGTTCCTTGGGATGATTTCTCCACCCTCTGGGCTGGAGGTGCTGCCCAAGCTGAAACTTTGGCTCATCACTTCCCACTGCAAATGCCAAAGGATCTGGGAGAAAGCAGCTCCAGGCTTGCTGCCAAAGTGCTCTGACCTTGTCTTAGGCATAGCTTGAAGTCTTTTCCCAGTTTTTACAAACTCCAGGGCTCCTGGAGCCACCCAAGGTCTTGGGGCCGCCTCATTTTGATGACCCAGCTCAGAACAAGCAGCGCTGACTCCAAAAGGGACAAATTTCTCCTACAATCAACTCAGCATCCTCCCATTCCCTGCCATGCTCCAATGGCAGAGGTTACACCCTGAACTCCACTTTTAGATGCTCAGCTTGAAGCTTTTCCAGGGATCCTCCAGGAGAGAGAGAAGAAACAGCCAAACCATGGGATATCCACGTGACTGGGCTCCCTGCCTCAGCTTTCCTCAAATGGGGAATAAATCAACCAGTGGCTCATTCATTCCAGAAGAATTTATTCCCTACAACTGGTTTGGATTTGCTTGGCAAGGTTTTGGTGGTTTCTGGGAGAAGCTGCTGGGAGTTTTTCAAATTTCCCACAGAGCCAATTCCAGCTCTAAGCCCCTCGTTATGTGCAGGACAAGGCACAAATGAAATCAGGAATGTTTTCCTGATAAAATGAGCCTGTTCCCACCTTTATAGCCCAGCAGCACCTTGATAAACAGCTCCAGGATGGAGGCAGTGCTGGCCAGGCTGAGCCCAGCTGCCATGGGACAACCGGGTTAGGAAGGGGATTAAAAACCCTGCACAAGCTCAGCTGGACAGGGGAGAGAGGATGGGCAGGAGGAGCAGCTCTGCAGCCCCAGGCACGAGGAAGGAGGGGCAGGAGCTGTCCCTGCACCCACGGAAAGGGACCCAGGCTGCAGGGGAAGGGGTGAGGGGGATGGAGTGACCCCAGCCCCATTCCCCATCCCCTGTGCCTCTGGGAATGGGGAGAGAGAGAAAACAGGGAGTGAAACTGAGCCAGGTAGAAGAGAGGGGTGGGGGGGATGTGTTGTAAGGTTTGTATTTCTCATTATCCTGCTCTGATTTGATTGGTGATAAATTCAATTCATTTCCCCCAGTGGAAGCTGTTTTGCCCATGAGGGTGAGGGGTGAGTGATCCCTCCCTGCCCTTATCTCCACCCTGGAGGTTTTGGTTGTGTTTGCTCTCCCCTGCCCAGCTGATGGAGGAGCTGTGGTGGCAGGATCAGCCCTCCACCACCACAACTGAATATTGTCACAATAATGCAATGGTGAATATTGTCACCATTGCAAACTGTGCATTCTTTGCTATAAAAAAAAATTAGATACAAGTCAGAGTACTGAAAAGTGGCTGCTGGGTATGGGGAGTTAATATATTTTATCAAAAATACGACAAGTTTAATGTAAATATTTCACAAACTCGAGCGGCTCCTCAGACTAAAGGCTGCCAAAAATCCACAATGACAGAAAGGGCTGGAGTCCCTCTCTCCAGAGAGGTGCATTTGGTACCTGCTCAAAACCAAAAATGAGCTGTGGGCACCTTCTGTGGCCAGAACTTAATTTTTGATCAGTTTTTGCTTTATCTGCAAGCTCCACTTCTGTAACCACTTAAACAGTTCTTGCCTATGAGTGTCTGTACCAAGTGTAAATTTTTAAAAACTGTTTTGGTTTGTGTTTCAAAGAGCACTTTCAAGAAAAAAAAATCACATTGAGGTAAACGACAATTAGATTTAAAAATGCAAAAAGTCTTTGCATTACCCAAAATGAAAGAAAAGGTGTTGATCAAAGGTTTTGCCTTTATAATTAGGTACACCTGTAAGAACTTAGAAACATTTCTGTTCCTGAGTATCACATCTAAGCAGATTTTGTAGTGGTGGATAATGGAGAAATCCCCAAAATTGTATGTAAATGTACATTTCTGGAGAATCATTGGTCATCCTGATTTTCCAACTGCAGCTTGGAAACAGAGTTTGGGATTTAAAAATGTTTTTCCTGCTTTCCTCTCTGAAGTTGTAATTCCCATTATCAGGGCTTTGCCTGCCTCCTCCTGTTTGAGTTCTGTTGCCACTGTTCCCCCTTCTGTGAATTGTGCAAAGTGGGTGAGAAATTATAGAAAATAGAAATTATAGAAAATCTGGGCACGACTTTCCTCCCATACACTGCAATTCCCGTTAATTGTTGTAATTATTTCTTTGACTGGGGCGTCTTTATTTATTCTGTTTTTTCATAAAATGTCTCAAGAACCCCCAATGCTACCTGTGATGCACCAAATACCCAGAGATTTCACTTCTTTTCTTCATCTTTGACACTTTTCAGGTGGAATTTCAACTTCTGCTTCATGTAATGCTTCCTGTATGTTTTTGTGGGACTCTGCTGCAGTTAGGATTATTATTATTATTATTATTATCATCATCATCATCATCATCATCATTACTACTACTACTATCATTATCATTATCAATATCATCATCATCATTATCATTATCCTTATTATTTTCTACTATTTATTTATTTATTCATTTTAAATTTATTTATTTATTATTGTTTATATCGGCACAGTTTCACACTGGGGGCAGTGAGAGATCAGGAAATCTGTCCTACAAATCCAGGGCAGGAGCAGCCCCTGGTTCTGTGTCACCACCTGGGCAATGCTTGGACCCGCAGCAGTTAAGGGCGCAGAATTAGCATTTAATTGTTGGTAATTAAGTGTCAAACGCCACCGCCCAGTTGCCTTTTTTCACCGGCCGCGCTGGGGAATTATCAGGTGAATGAGTTTTTCAGTGATGCTTTTTATTCCAAAATCCTCGGTCGCAGGGTTCTGCTTTCCAGGAGGGATTTTAGGCTGGATTGGTGTCTTTAAAATGTTGATAAATTCTGATTCACCCCGAATTCTTTCAGGTTTTATTTGTAGCCCCAGCAGCCCAGTGGAACTCCTCAGTTCCACCCGAGGCTTCCCAGCTTTGCCCACAAAATGCATCAAACCCTGACAGGTTTATTCAGGGAGCCCCAACAAACAATTCAACATTTTTAGCATTTTAAATATTTTTAAAATGTTTTTCCCCCAAAATCCAGACAGGAATTTTTGCAGGGTCACAAGAGAGTTGATTTCAGTCCTCATAACCTTCCATCCTGCCTGCAATTCAGGTCGGGGGCTTTCCTGGAAAGTTTGAGGATAAAAAGAATGTTCCATTTGGGTTACTCAGGTGAGAAAAAGAAGTTTTCTAGGGGAACTCCTAACAGCCCAAATTCCTGGGAACAAATGATATTTCTGGTAAATCTGAGCTTAATTCAGGTGGGGTTTATCAAGGCCAAGCCTAAGGAGCATTTCTGAGAGCACAGAGTGGCCAAGGAGCGCTGCAGGGATGCTCTGCCACAGACAATAATATAAAATTGTCAATAATATAAAAAACCATGAAACAATAATATAAAAAACCATGAAATTTATTGTGTCACCAAGCTTGTGACAGAGGATCCAACACTTCTCATCGAGCCTCTCCAAAAGAGAGAGGAGGCCCTGCCCTCTGCCCCTTAGGCTTGGGTGGGATGCAAATCTGAGCTGTGCCAGCGTTTGTGTGTGTGATTCCCAGTGGGACTGGGAAAGGAGGGATGGAAACAGCCTCTGGCTCTGGGAAACCAACCCCCAAAAAGGGAATCTGCTGTTTTCCCCCAAGCTCTCACTATTTACACATTTAAACAAGTGGTACTCAGCCCATCTCCAGGCTGAATTTTACTTTATTTTATTTTATTTTATTTTATTTTATATTTTATTTTATTTTATTTTATTTTATTTTATTTTATTTTATTTTATTTTATTTTATTTTACTGTATCACAGTCTCCTGGGAGGGCTGGTTTGTACACCTGTGAAACTGGAATTAGTGCAGCCTTGAAGATAAGCTGGCTTTTAATGCTCTCCTTGTTTTCTTTTTCCCAAAGTCTGAAGAGGAAGTTGTGCCTGCATGTACAAACTGCAGCGTTATAAATAATTTGTTCTGTCCCTTTTGAGACTGTGAAAATGGAAATGTTTGCTTTCAGCAGAGCTTGTTTTCTGTTGACTTCATTTGATAGCTGTCCAGATAAAAATATGAGCTAATATAATTTGACATATTCCCTTAGAATGTGTGTGACATCAGCTGGCTGCTGCTATCTCAGGGAATGGCAGTGATGTCATGCAGCCTCTTGATTTTAAATGAATTAAAGATGAAATATGACCCCTCTGTAGCTTGTTGTGCTGTATGGAAGCTGCACAGCCACACTCATTTACTATCAGCTTTAAAGCATTTCAAGTTTTGTTGCACGAGCAGAAATTCTGATCTGGTGTCCAATAGATGGGAGGGATAAAATCCAGCCCAAACCAGGCTCTTCTTCAAGGTATTTATCCTTGCAAGCTTTGTCATTTCAGTTTATATTTGCTGTCCAGCCTGGTTTTTACAGTCCTGACAGTAGCAAGTGCAGCCCTGGACTCTTTCTCTGACTGAGTCATGGAGGAGGAGAATAAATTACTTAATTGATGCCTCTGCATCTTTTCTGCACTTAAGCCAAGAGCAGGGGAATGTGCAATCCTCAGTGCCTTAAAACCCGACAGAAATGGTTTTACCTGCTGTAAAACCATAAAATTATCTCACTTTGTCATAAATTGGCCCAATTCATATTAAGAATATACTTGGCATTTCTCCCTCTGTCCAGCTCTGAATTTCCAGGGAAGAGAGTTATTCCTTAGCTGAAATTGCAGCAATTTTGGCTGGCTCAGAGCCCTCAGAGTGATATCCAGGTACAAACAAAACCAACCAAGAATTTCTGCCAAACTGATGCTGATTGTATGTGATCTCCTCCTCATGGAGACAAAAATATTCCATTTTAAAATTCCCTTACAATTTAAATTTCAGTACATTTCAATACAATTTCAATTTTTAAATTCCCCTAAAATATCTGTTAAGGCCAGAGCTGTGATTTCTAATTTTGCCATGGCCTCTGAGCTTCCTTTTGGCCACCTGCCACAGCCCCAGCTCTGAGGAGTTTCATCCAAACTCAGGGCTCCAGGTCTCATGTTTATGTCCTAATTCCATGGACCCCAAAGGAACAAGTCTGCAATGACTGAGCCACACCAAATTCCTGGACTTTCCTTAAAATTCCATTTGAAACAGCCTGGGACAGTCACAGCAGTTGCTATGGATTAAATATCCAGTGGGATGCAGTCTCTCATTTATAGTGGGTGCAATCACTTATTTAATGGAGATTTAATTAGATGGAAGCAGAGGCCACATGGACACACTTCCATAACCATCAGAAAGGCTGGAAAAGGAGCCAAATCCCCATTTTGTAAGCCTGGTAAAAGACAGCTCTGCTGGGAGGTGTTGTAGGATACCAACCAGCATCATATGGACAATGAGCTGTCAGCAGAAGGAAGAGTTCTCCAATTTAATTTATTCTCCAAGGTTAATTGGGGAACTAAGTCCCTGAGCTTCACTCGAAATAACTAAAAACTGGAGGGTTTAGGAAGTTAAAATCTGAAGAAGATCCTGAGTTAATATTTTGAAAATGAAGTTTCCTATCACTGGACTGAAGCCAAAAGCTGCCCAAAGCAGTTCAGCCATGACCGAGTGAGAAAATCAGAGAGAGCTCTGGCAAAGGTCTCCTGGCAATCCTGCTCCAAGAAGGAGAACCCCTGGGCTGGGTCTCACCCTGGGAAACTGAGGAGGATGGAATTCTGAGCTTGTTCCCTCAGCTGGGCCCTGCTGCCTCTCCAGGAGGGCAGTGATGGCCCAGAACCAAGGGACGCTGGTGGCCGGGCCCAGGAGGGACATCAGGAGGAATTCTGCCACAGGAAGGGGGCCCAGGCCTGGGCAGGGGCTGCCCAGGAGGTTTGGAGTCACCAACCCTGGAGGTGTCCCAGGAATTCCTGGAGTTGGCACTCAGAGCCCTGGGCTGGGGACAGGTGGGGATGGGGCACAGCTGGGACTGGATGGTCCTGGAGGGTTGTCCAGCTTCAGGGATTTTGTGATTCCTTCCTTGATTCCTTCCTTCCTTCCTTGATCCTTTTCCTTTCCTTTCCTTTCCTTTCCTTTCCTTTCCTTTCCTTTCCTTTCCTTTCCTTTCCTTTCCTTTCCTTTCCTTTCCTTTCCTTTCCTTTCCTTTCCTTTCCTTTCCTTTCCTTTCCTTTCCTTTCCTTTCCTTTCCTTTCCTTTCCTTCCCTTCCTTCCCTTCCCTTCCCTTCCCTTCCCTTCCCTTCCCTTCCCTTCCCTTCCCTTCCCTTCCCTTCCCTTCCCTTCCCTTCCCTTCCCTTCCCTTCCCTTCCCTTCCCTTCCCTTCCCTTCCCTTCCCTTCCCTTCCCTTCCCTTCCCTTCCCTTCCCTTCCCTTCCCTTCCCTTCCCTTCCCTTCCCTTCCCTTCCCTTCCCTTCCCTTCCCTTCCCTTCCCTTTTTCCTTTCCTTTTTCCTTTCCTTTCCTGTTTTGAGGAATTCCATCTCTTTCTTTGGAATTGCTGCCTCAATTCCATCTCTTTCTTTGGAATTGCTGCCTCAATTCCATCTCTTTCTCTGGAATTTCTCCCTCTCTCTGGCCCTGAGCTGGTCTGTGCAGTCCCGTGGTGCAGGAGGAGCCCCTGGCATGGCATTTCCAGGAGCAGAGCCCGTTCCCACAGGGATCCCTGCCAGCCAGGGCTCGTGCCCAGCCCCAGCCCGGCCCTTCTGCTCAGATATTGATTAGTGAAACAAGCTCATAGTGAAATTACCGAATTTAATTTTGATCGGTTTTGTCTTCCCCCAGGGAAAATTCACACTTCTCTTTTTTTCCCCTTTACAGGCAGAGTTTGAGTTCTCATGTTCTGGGTTTTACTTGTGACCATCTGGTATTTTGTAGACACTTCGCTGGTGCTGGATATTGATTTTTCTAACGATTCCGGGGCAACCCAGCTCTAATTATTTGCAATTTTTACTGGTTTTAAAGTAAATTAGATGCTATTTTTGATGTTGGCTCTGGTGGTTTGCTTTTTCCTCCACAGCAAAAAAGAACCATGCCTAAATTGAAACAACAGTGCCCTTCAGTTGCATTTTTTTCAAAGAAACTTCAAACTTTGTCATGCTCTTGCCGTGCTGTGGAGACTGTGGATTTTATTTTATTATTTTATTTTATTTTATTTTATTTTATTTTATTTTATTTTATTTTATTTTATTTTATTTTATTTTATGTGTTTATTTTAAAATTTTTTATTATTTTATTTTATGTATTTTATTTTATTTTATTTATTTTAAAATTTTTATTATTTTTAATTTTTAATTTTTAAATTTATTTTATATTTTATTTTTGTATTTTATTTTTGTATTTTTTATTTATTGTATTTTATTTATTTTTTTTGTAGTTTTATGTTTTGTATTTTATTTATTTTTAAATTTTATTTATTTATTTTGTTTTATTTATTTTATTTTATTTTTAATTTAATTTTATTTATTTTATTTTCAAATTTTATTTACTTTATTTATTTTATTTATTTATTTTTATTTTTAAATTTTTTATTTTTTGTAATTTTTTGCAATTTTTTGTATTTTATTTATTTTGTATTTTTGTGTTTTTGGGGCTTTTTTGCATTTTATTTTATTTTATTTTATTTTATTTTATTTTATTTTATTTTATTTTATTTTACTTTATTTTATTTTACTTTATTTTATTTTATTTTATTTTATATGTTGTGTTGAGCAGGCACCTGATGTGTTTTATGGAGATTTGTGGCTTCCAGGAGATTTCCCAGCTCATCTGATGGGTGAGAGCATGGTGTGGAAGATTCCCACAGGGTGACAACGTTCCCATGCTCCAGAAACCCAGGGCACCACAGGGAACATTTCTGTGTCTGCTCTGGGTGCCCTGACCCCCAGGGCAGCACTGACTCTGACCCTCATCCATGGAGAAAGTTTCCCAGAGTTCAAAATAGACCGGAACCCACAAAAATGTGAAATAGATCATAGAGAGCAGTGTAGGTGCATCACTTGGTGAGAAATTGAGGTTTAGGGGTTTTTAGTGTGTTGTGGGTGGAAGCAAGATGGAGGGCACAGGGTGTCCTCCTGGGTTTCTTCCTCCTCCTTCTCCATGGTTTGGGTGGCATTTTGTAACTGGGCAGAAAAGTCCCCATTGCAGCTCTGTGGGATCAGTTATTGGGTTAAAAGGGAAATAATCCAGGTGTCAGCTCTTAATTGGATAGTTTAGCCTTAAATACCTTGGAACCAGAGGTTGTTGGCCATTTTGTGCCTTCTATGAAAAGCTGCTGAACTCCCAGCAGTGAGACTGTTTGACTGATAAGAAATAACAAACACCTGAGTGTGAACATGAACTGCCCTCTCAAGTGCCTTCCATCCCCAGAGAAACCCACAAGTGGAGCTGCCACACCTGGTGCCTGTGTGAGGATGGAGCTCAGGACCCTCAGATCCTGCTCCTGCTCCCAGGGCTGGCTGTGGGGTCAGGGCTGGAGCCCAGCGAGCCCCTGGATGCTCCTGTCCCACCTGGAGCAGCAGAGCAGCACCAAGACTCTCAGGGTAGGAGCCCTCCCAGTCCTGGGGGTTTGGCAAACATCTCCTGAAGCCTGAGCTTGGTCTCCAGGTGAGGCTTTGGGCTCAGCAAGACCCTCCCGGGCTGTTCTGGGCTGTAAAGCTCCTGGGGGTGCTCAGAGGGACAGGCTGGGACATGGGGACCAAAATGGGGTGAGGAACAAACCTGAGGAGCTGCTCCAGGACTGGGACATCTCTGTTCTGGGACAGGCTGGGACACAGGCTCCAAAATGGGGTTTGGAGCTGCTCCAGGGCTGGGACACCTGGGGGTGCTCACCTGGGCAGGAGCAGCTCCAGGGAGAGCTCAGAGCCCCTGCAGGGCCTGAAGGGGCTCCAGGAGAGCTGGAGAGGGACTGGGGACAAGGGATGGAGGGACAGGACACAGGGAATGGCTTTAAACTGGAAGACGGTAGATTTGGATTGGATTTTGGGGAGGAATTCTTCCCTGGCAGGGTGGGCAGGGGCTGGGATGGAATTCCCAGAGCAGCTGTGGCTGCACCTGGATCCCTGGCAGTGCCCAAGGCCAGGCTGGACACTGGGGTTGGAGCACCTGGGACAGTGGGAGGTGTCCCTGCCATGGCAGGAATGATCTTTAAGGTCCCTTCCAACCCAAACCATTCCATAATTCCAAAGCCCACCTGGCTCTTGCAGCCCCATCCCATTTTCCTGCTCAGGTGTGGAACAGCCCCCTGGGCCTGTTGGTATCTCCCAACAGGAGAAATGATCCCAAGAACCTCTTGGAAAAATTCTATTTTTGTCAAAACTTCCCCCTGCATCCTGTTCAAGTATTTATAGCAGTTCTGTTTTCTCATCCCTACATCAACATCGAGGTTTAATGTCAATATTGGTATGAAGTGTCTGCGAGGGTTTGGAAAATGGGAATCAGAGCCATCAAATCTTTTATTTATGTGCAGTGAATTTTTAAAATCTCCCCTGTGTTTTGATCGAAAATGCATATTACTGAACAGTTTAGTTCCCAAAGTCTGTCTCTGTTGGGAAGATTTATTTGGGATCTGCCATGGGCTGATTAAAAGGTGGGAAAAATCAGCATTGCCCTCACCTGCACCCCAGGCAGGGCAGCTGGAAGATCTCTGCTGCGCTGGGGTTCCTGAGTTAAAGGGAGCAATGATTCCAAACTCTGGGCATGTCTGAAGGAGTGAGCAGTGGGGAAATGGGGTGATATTCCCTGATCCTATAAAATTCCCCCCTGGCACGACCCCAGGGCTCCTCCTGCTGCCTAAGGAGCTGCTCTCAGCACTCCAGGTTTTCAGCTTTTCCAGGGAAATTCTCCTGCTTCTGCTCTTGGGAACACACAGCAAACCCCTGGAAACATTATTATTATTACTATTACTACTACTACTATATAATAATAATAATAATAATAATAATAATAATAATAATAATAATAATAATAATAATAATAATAACTCCTAGTTATAATTAATGGCTCCTAGGTTTTTATTTCTAAGGCAACATTTTCCCTCCATTTCCTTTGAAACAATATGTTCTAAGTAAGAACGATAATAAAGTGAAAAGTAAAAAACCCACCAGACTTTAGAGAAAAAATTGCTCATTCTTAGTAATTTTTTTTCAATTAATGGCAAATAAACATGAGTGTCCTTGGTTACCCTTAATTCCTAATTAATGTCAGATAGCATTCCCTTCACCTCCAGGTGATGGATCACACTAATTGAGGTGTGGATGCTTTGGTGGTCATCTTTTACACAAATAATCCCTTCAAAATATCACAATAGTTAAATCATAAGAAGTGGCAGAATATTATATTTTTTTTAAATTCAGAATACTTGGGGGTGTTTTCTGTTAATTTCTTTTTGCAACTGGAGTTTCTGACAGTGCAGAAGGACAGAGACTTGCAGCTGGTCCCTGTTTCCATCCCTTCTCCCACATTTCATTTCATGCCTTCAGAAACTGAGCCCAGTTCCAGGAGAGCCTGAGCCAGTTTTGCCAATGTCTCCATTGTGGATCTGACAGTGTTTGTGTAGAGCAGCCTAAATGATTATTTTGGTTTAATTTATGTGTGTAATTATGGAACCCTATAATCCTGGGATGGTTTGGGTGGGAAGGGACCTTAAATCCACCCAGTGCCACCCCAGCCATGGCAGGGACACCTCCCACTGTCCCAGGTGCTCCAAGTCCTGACCAACCTGGCCTTGGGCACTGCCAGGGATCCAGGGGCAGCCACAGCTGCTTTGGGAATTCCATCCCAGCCCCTCCCCACCCTCCCAGGCAGGAATTCCTAATTCCCAAAATCCCACCCAGCCCTGCTCTGCCTGCCCAAGTGTGGCCAGCTATGAAGGTTTCCTTGATTCACCCACACCTGGCTGAAGATCCTGCTCTTAATTTAAATTTAGAGGATAAATCCTTTAATGGCAGAAGAAAATTACAGCTTGGATTCCCTTTAAAAAGAGAAAAGCAGGAAGGTGAGTACCAACTACCTACATCCCAGGATGGAGATCATGTCTTGCTCTCAAAGAGCCCAGGGCCCTCACTTTGGGCCCCAGTTTGAAGGGACACCTGAGAGTTCCCTTTAACCCTGCTGGCTTCCATCCTTTAACCCTGCTGGCTTCCATCCTTTAACCCTGCTGGCTTCCATCCTTTAACCCTGCTGGCTTCCATCCTTTAACCCTGCTGCTTCCATCCTTTAACCCTGCTGGCTTCCATCCTGGCCACAATTTGGATCAGGAACTGCTGGTTCTTGGCTTCTTTTCTCCTCTGTTGATATCTTTCTTTACAAGGTCTTTTAAGGCTAAATTATTTAATTTAAAAATGACACTTAAATTGTTTTCACTTTTAACCCAATAACTGATCACTCCAAGTCCACAATGAAGACTTTTCTGTCCAATTACAAAATACTACTCAAACCTATGAAGAAGAAGGTGAAAAGGAAGGACTGGCATTTGCCCTAAAACCTCCATCATCGTTCATATATATATATACATATAATATTTTATTTATATATATGTTCATTTATTTTTATATATATTACTATATTCTAAAACTCCAAACTCTGTTTTCCACCCTGCGACATTACACATTTCCAATCAAACTCCACACCCACAATCCCAGTTCTACCATTCCGTTTTGGAAGCTTTCTCTACAGCCTCAGGTCAAATGCAGTGTTCTCCTGGGGGTCAGAGTTTGTCAGCACAGAAAGTCTGAAATTCTCAGCATCCAGAACTCCAACAAGGAACTTCCTTTGAAAGTTTGGTAACGCAAGTATCTTCCCCCTTGGGTTATTATCCAGGTAAGAAAATTCAGTTTTTGAGGCTGTTGGTTAAAAACCTGGAGCTGTTTATCCAGCCTGAGTTCTGTGAGAACACCACCTCCTCTTTGCTTTATTTTTTTCAGCTGAGCCATGACTTTTTTGGCATGGAGACATCACTGCTGGTGCATTCCTTGCCTCAGATAACTCCAAATCACACAGATAAGCTTTGACCCTGCCACGGGTGCCCTTTTCTGCCAGGGCTGTTGGCTGGCACGGGGAGCAGCAGTTTGTGATTAATCCAAGTGCTCATTAGAGCTGTTTATTTTCCACGGGAGCACCACAGAGGTGGTGGCTGGAGGTGGTGGCAGTGGCACTGTGTGAGCAGGATCCCTGTCCAAGGGCTGCGGTGTAATTATGGCACTGCTCTCATTTGCATATTGCCAGGATGCTGCCAGTAAATATTAATGGATTACTTTTTGTTCCTTTAGCCTGTGTTTTTGAAAGATGCCTAAAAACAAAAAGATCATATCTGTGTGTTGTTTTTTAATTTATTTTCACCTTTTTGTCTCCTTTGGAGACCCCTGGTGTATCAGCACTTTGTTTACCACAAATTAAACCTTAGCTGATTGTTTACCAGGCTGAAGACCCTTGTGCATTACTCCAGCACTTTCCCTTTTTTTAATAATCACAACCTGGGATTCATTTGCAAGAGGCCCTAATCTGCATGAGAATTATACAATTAACTTTTGATTAACCGCCTAGTTCTTTTGGAAACCGCAGTGTATAGGATACTCTGCATTTAAATAATTTCCCTTAAATTGGGAGCAGGCCTTTCATTAAAGCAGGCGACTTTGACTAAACAACAACATTTGGAGATAATCAGGGTCAAGACAATAGGCAAGGCTGCAAGGCTAGAATGTCATCTTTAAATATAACAGCTGAGATAAAGGCACCCAGATTGTGCCTTATCGAAACACAAAAAATCAAAGCTCTCTCTTGTCTGTGGCAAAATACCAGGCCCTGGTGTTTAGGGCGCCCATTGTTTGGGCCTGGAGGGTGGCAGGATTTGCATTCAGAGAGCCGGGTCTAACACACATTACATCACGTAGGGTACTTATCTCGCAGTCTGACAATAATTATCAGGAAGAATATACTCAGAATGACTTTTTTGTGATTTTTATGCATCCCCGACACAAGGAAAGGGAGATAACGGCATTATGAAAAAGGGGAGAGTCTCCAAAGGCTCTCCCTGGAGCTGCGTTCTTCGATTAAATTTGCTGTGCCACTTTGGTGTGCTGAACAAGTGGAAAGAAAGACTGGGAGGCTTTTATGGAGGGTAATAATAGTCCTGAACACAGCCCCTAGCAAAAGATAAGATCCATTGTCAAAACAAACAAAAGGAGCGGTATTAAACGCCACTTGAAGAATATCTATGAGCAAAGTTTGAAATCCTTGCCTCTCTTTTTCCTACCTTGAACCTGGCTCTGTGGTGGTGTGGCCATCTTCTAACCAGGCACCTCTGCCAGCCCTGAGGCTTCCACAGAGGCTTTTCCCCTGTTCTTCTCCAGGGGGTTTGTGGTGGGATCTATCCATGGTTCAGGGGAGGATTTAAACCATTCCAGCCCAAGTTTGGTGTCTTTCCTCTGTGGGATTTTTGGGCATGTTTGTTGCACAAACAGTATTTTGTTCCTGCAGTGCCTTTGCTGAGGGGTGCTGTAATGGTTTAATGTTCATTTTTCACAGGGTGATTGTGGCCTTGCACCAGAGCTCATCTCCAGGTCAGCTCAGGACAGCTGAGGGTGATGGACACCTCAATGGGTTTGCAAGAGCCAGAAAAAGGGGAATGGCTTCCCACTGCCAGAGGTAGGGTTAGATGGGATTTTGGGATGGAATTGTTCCCTGTGAGGGTGTAAGGCCCTGGCACAGGTGCCCAGAGCAGCTGTGGCTGCCCCTGGATCCCTGGCAGTGCCCAAGGCCAGGCTGGACATTGGGGTGGGAGCACCTGGGACAGGGGAGGGTGTGGAACAAGATGGGTTTAAGGTCTCTTCCAGCCCCAACCACTCTGGGATTCTGTGATTGTAGGAAATAAATTAGAAAACAGCGGAGGCATTTCTCAACATCCTCCCCCAGTCTCTTCATTCTGCCAACACCTCCATAAAGGCACAGGAGAACTTTTCCTGGGACTGTGCCTTGTGCATCTCCCAGGCTTCCAGGAGAGCTGTGAGGGCACAAACTCTGTGTCTATTGTGTTGAGCAGGAGCAGTTCAGTCCCTGCAGCTGCTGGAGCAGCCAGGGCTGAGCTCAGCTGCTGCTCCTGCTTCTCCTTCTGCTGCCTCCCTCCTGCTGCTCAGGGCTCTCCAGGACAGCTCCTGGAGCTGAATGCCAGCTCAGACCTGGGCGCTGATCAGCTGGAGAGGAGGGTGCTGGAGCCCAGGGAAGGGAATGATACATTTGGCACCTCAGAGGGTTCAGAAGTTCAACCCTGACAAAGCTTTGGTGCTTCAGATCAGTATCTTTAGAAAGGTGTGACTCTTGCAAACCTTTCTTTCAGCCTTCTCCTCTTTCCCTCTCTTTCTCTTCTCCTTTTCCTAAAGGCTTTTATTGCTTCCGGGGGACCCCACTCTTCTCCTAAATTGAATCCAGGTCTTCCTTCTGTTCCTTTCCTGCATATTTTGCCCATTTTTACCCCCACTGCACCTTTTAGCTACTGCATTGTTGAGTCACTCATGGAATTCAGTCCTTCATTAGAATGTTCTCTGTGCCAGTGACAGAGAATGTCTCAAAATGCCCAGGCAGTCCCAAGCACTCAGGAATCGAGGTGAGTCTCCCAGATCATGTCTAAAAATTAAGATTCTTAAAAGAAAAATGTCATTTGCAGCCCTGCATTTGGCTGCTGCCTTTTTTTTAAAGTTCAGAGGGTTTTTTTTTAGTTTAATCTTATGGGTACTTAAAGAAAAAAAAAAAAACAGGCAAAAGGAAGGGAAGGAATGTGAGAAGTACAAAAGCTCAGCTTTGTGAGTAATGTGAAGTATCACGGGGCTTGTGATTAAATCTGTATATAACATTTGAATGCAGCAGGAGGAGACACTTTATTTCCTGAGTAAATCAAAGTGCTCTGATATGGAATAAACTGCAAGAGTGTATTTATAGGCTCCAGGGCCTCACACCCACTCCAGACACAGCAGCCCCCAGCAGCAGCCCTAAAGCTCAAGGGTTCCTTTGATTTGGGGTGTGGGGTTGAAGCCTTGTGCAGGCTGCCCTAGAACAGAGGGTGGGCAGAGCTCCAGAATAAAGCAGGGATTGATTCAAAGCATCTCCTCCATGGATCCACCTTGGGCAGCACAAGAGCCCAGCCAGGGCTGCACCAAAGATGAACCAAAATGGCCCCAAAATGAACCCAAGATGAACCAAAATGGCCCCAAAATGAACCCAAGATGAACCCAAATGGCCCCAAAATGCATGATGGGCACGGGGTCTGTCCCTGGGATCAGTTCTGCTCCATTTGCATCTTGCAGTTCATTGTCCCATCCCAGCTTTAGCCCAGGCAGTCCCACCCTGCTTGTTTTTCTCTCTGCAGCCCACGGTGTTTGTGCTCTTGGGCTGAGATTTGGGTCATTTGTCCTTGGTGCCCAGCTGGAGCAGGAATTGTTTTGTGTCCCTGCTCTGTGCACAGAGCTCAGCATCCCCTGATGTGAGCCCAGCCCCACACACTAAAGCAGCACAGAATGGGAAAAATAGAAAATCCAAACCTGAGGCATCAGGGTGGGAGGTGATGAGGGACCTGCCAGTGCTCCCCATGTGTTTCCTCAGCTGATCTCACAGGATTTGTGAGTGATGCCACAGCTCTGGATGCATGGGGAGATGGCAGAGAGACCTTCCAGAGACACAAACTGGCTGAAAGGGATGTCCCACACCCCAGAACAGCATCCCAGAATGTAAACTGGGGGGACTGGGGGGACTGGCAGGCACCAGCTGTGGCTGGGAGATGGGCTGGAGATTGGTCCGTGCCTGCTGGGAGATTGTGTTGGGCATCACTTGTCTCTGCTGGATTTTGTTACTCTTTCTCCCTCTCCTTGTACTACTACTACTACTACTACTACTACTACTACTACTACTACTACTACTTATTATTATTATTATTATTATTATTATTATTATGTCAATTTCACCAATACTATTATTATTATTAAAATAATAATATGGATAATATTAATAGTATTTGTGATATTGAATTACAGTAAGGGCACTCTGACCACCCACGGGGCGCTCGTGTCTTTTTATAATAAAAACTCCATACATCATATTTACTTTTTATCCCCAATACCTTTCACCCTTGTTAACAAGTGCACCTTCACCACAAACTAATCTTTAAGAGCCAGCATCACCACAGAAGATGGAAGCCAAGAAGAAGAAAGCAGAAGCACGAGACACGCCCTGATTCCTCCATCTATAGCTGTATCTGTAGATATAGCTGATATAGATAGATCTAGATTAGATATAGATTATATAGCTAGAGATGGATATAGATTGGATATGGATGTAGATATAGATATAAATATAGATATAGATATAGATAGATATAGATAGATATAATAGAGATATATTAGATATAGATATAGATGATATGATATGATGTCTCCATAACCCCCCTGTACCAAAATCCCTAAATCCATATTTCACCCTGTAAATGTGTGATCTCTCCACCACTCAAACTCTAGGGATTCTCATGTCCTCACACACATCCCTAGAAGGGTCACAGTCCAGCCACCAAGAATGTCTGGCAACATCCCAGGACCCCCGAGCCCCCCAAGGGTTCTCTGGGTGACCCTGGGTGACATCCAGAGCGATGTGCTGAGCTCCCACAGCCGGGCTCCTGAGGAGCAGGAGTAGCTGCTCCAGCGTGGATCTGAGGCTGGGCTGCCCATGAGCTCCTGGTGCTGCTCCCAGCAAGGCAGGCAGCTCTTGGGGGACACAATTCCATTCACTGGAGGTGCTGGGAGCACCTGGAGTAGGGCCCTGTTACTGGGGGAATGTGAATTTACAGTTTTGTTGTCCATCATACAATGTGGGGTTTGTTTCCTCTGTCCCACCTTCCTGGGGCTGGGAAAACAGGAGAGGGATGCACCTGGGAATTGGGATTGCATTGCAATCCTGAAAGTCCAAACCTAACCTATAAACTTTCGTATTTCATCTTATAAACCACCCATTGGCATCCTCTCCTAATGATGAACTTTAAAAAAGCATATCTTGCTAATACTTGTAATATTTTCCTCAATATTTCTCTGTTTTTTGTTTTTCCTCCCCCCCACAGAAAGTCTTAGAGATCTGTGCTTTAATCTGAATGTGCTTAAATTGGAATTTTTCACAAGATTTTCTGCTCTTTACCCTGAATTAATAACCAGGAACATGAGAGTCATGTGTGGGAGAAGGGTAACAGGACTTATTTCCAGATTTTGGAATTAGCACATCCAAGCAGAAGTTCCTATTGACATAACATTTTTTTACTGATAAAAATCAAAGTTTCCTGGCTGCATTAACAAATAATAGCACAGATCCTCATTATCTTCATATCTCTGTCAGCCAAGTCACCATTAATTGGCTAAAATATTAAAGATGGGTTGTCATCACCTGTGACCACCTCATTTATAGCCCTGGATGACAGGAAAATGAGAGTATTGACAGGGCTGACAGCGAATTTGGGAAGGAAGGATGCTTAAGAGGAAAGAGCAAGACTCCAATTTTGGTCACTTTAAATTAGAATTTGCAGGAAGAGGTGTCAACAGAGAGAGAGAAAGGCAAGGCTGAATGAAAGGAGACAAATGGGGAGCAGGGAGGTGGATCTGAGAGTCATTTCTGTAAAAACAGACATTAAATACCTGTGTGGATAAGCTGCTCCACCCTCTCTGTCAGGAGAAGTGTCGGGATCATTGGTTTGTCACAGTGACCCCGAGAAAAGTTCCACAGTCTGTTTTCCCAGCCCAGTGCTCAAAGGAGGAGTCAGAGCTCTTCATTTCTCGGGCTCAAGGTTGTTTATTTTATCTTATCTAGAAAAAATTTTCTCCTGCTCTGCAGAGGTCAGCTCAGCAGGACAGTCCAGGCACTCTGCCTGCCCCAGGGTGGTGTTGTGTCTTTATACTACAAACTACCTGTGCAATGTTTGCAATTACTGTCCAATGCCCATCACCTGTGTTAGACAGTGAGCTTCTGCTCTAAACCAATCTGTGAGTGCCAACATCACAGCAGAAGATGGAGGCCAAGAAGAAGAAGGAGAAAGGCTGGACACACCCAGTTCCCTCCATCTTGCCTCCTGAACCCCCATACCAAAACCCCTAAAATTTACTTTTCCACCCTGTGATAACTTCACTAATATTCCACTTAAACTGTTGTGGCTTGCTGGTGTTCATACAAGGTTGGTAATTTGCTCCACGGGCCATAATCAAACCCACAGGGGCATTTTGGGCTCTGTGCCAGGGTCTGTGAGCCCCCTGGCAGGGTCTGGGCTGCTCAGGACAGCCAGAGGGATGTGCTGGTCCTGACAGAGAAGCAGGAAGTCTTTCATGGAATATTCTGGAGAAGGAGGTGAAGAGGAAAATAAAACTGAAGGGGAAGAGAAACAGGTGCAGAAATTTCCAGAGCAGCTCATGAATCCTGAGCTTTGGTTAAAGGATGAGCTCAGGCTGCTAGGGTTGGGCTGGAATTCAGATGGAGACGGACAGACCTGGAGAGCTGCCCTTGATCCCCCTGGAAAGGAGCATTTCCAGTGCTGAGTGTCAGCACTGTCCTACCTGAGCCACCCTGGTCCTGCTTCAGACCAACCCACAGGCAAATCCTGCCCTGGTACAAGGTGGGAATGAGTGGAAGCTTCCAGCTCTTGCTCTGGGTGGATAATTCAACCTCAGCCAGCTCAGTTCTTTCATGGCTCTCACAGATTCCAAAAAGATCAGTGCATGAGGAGGGCATTTGGAGTACTCAGCACCTACAGAATTTTGTTTATTTATTTGCTTGCTTGTTTTTTTGAGGCAAACTCTCTTTGGAGGGCATTTGGAGTACTCAGCAGCTTCTGAGCCATTCTCCTACAGAATTTTGTTTATTTTTTTTTCTTGCTGGTTTGGTTTTTTTAAGGCAAACTCTCTTTCAGAGCAGAGGTGTGATATCAAAAATGTGTTATATCAAAAATGGGTTCAGGACAAACAAATGTGTCCTGTTCAAAGTGGATCTGTGTGGCCCATCCCAGCAAAAAGGTGAGGGGTGAGGAGTTGGTACTGCAGGTGTGGAGGTGGGAAATGGGATGGAGAAAGGGAGAAGCTCAAGGTGACATTGAGGGCCAGGGGCAGAGCTGGAAGCAGAGCCAGGCTCTTTCCCCCAGTCAATGCATTAATAACATCAATATATTAATATATTAATAACAGCAATGGCCACCTCACCTCCTGCAGCATTACCTCAGTGAGGATCTCACTGCTAAAATCCTTTTGTGATCAATCAGGGCTGCTGCAAACAGCACTGGGCACAAGGCTCCTGCTCTGCCATCATTGCTGGTTCTCCTCACATTAAAGAGGATGAGTAAAGGCACTGATGGCATCATCCTCAGGAAGAGCTAAGGTGGGGTTGAGCTGTATTTTCTGCTCTCTCGCCTTTAAACTGTCCTGGAAAAGCAGAGAGCAGTGATGTATCTCTGATTGCTGCCTTTCAGCTTGGCAAAACAACTCCTAAAGCCAATTTGGAGCTGTTCCAGGACCATTGCTTGTGGTGGAGGTGCTGCCAGGGCCACTGAACAGCAGCAGATATGAAAATGAATCATTCCAGAGCATCTGTTCTGCTCTGCTCCCAGGCTGGGAGGAGAGAGAAGCAAACCAGTGGGCAGAGTTGGTGCTGAGCAGAAGTTATTGGTGAGTGGCTGAATTCACAGCCCTCCTTCCCTTTTCATTGTCTTGTTTTTGGCTCCCTGACTCAGAGGAGCCTCATCTCTGGCTGGCACCGAGTGAGAGCTCTCCAGTTACAGCCCAGGAATGTTAGAGGAGAGCTCCTCATGCTCACATTATTCTTGCTATCAGCTCGAGGAAATGGACACTTGATTCATCTTCTCCCGTCTATTGATTCAATCCTCCTTTTAATTCAGCACTGGAGCAGGCTGTTAGCCTGCATTCACACTGCCCTGAGATAATGCACCCTGATAGCTGCTCTCCTGATCCATTATGGAGCAGGGATGGGATAGTTTGGTGTCTGTGTGTGAGGGGCTATCAGACTCACCCTGCTGCACTCACAGCACTGCTGTCCCCACTCCTGGATGTCTTAATGGCTCTCACAGCTGGGCACTGATGGAAGCTGTTCTGAAGAGCACACACAAAGCCCTGGGCAATGCCTTTGCCCTGGAAAGACACCCAGCCCTCTGCCTGGAGCTTCCATGGTGTGTGTTAAGGCTTGAGGAAAACAAACTCCATCTCTGCCATCACCATCCACCACCCTTTTCCATCTCCCAGGCTGCAAACCCCAGGCAGGTTTGTGCTGGCTGGGTCCCTCCCTCCACCAGCACCCACCAGGGATCCTCCAGTTTGTCCTTCAGCCACATCCCAGCTGCAGCCCAGCTCTGTGTGCTCAGACCATCCCCACTGCTCTGAGGACTGACAACTGCTCATTTCTTTCCTTTTTTTTAATTTAATTTTTTATATATATATGTATATTTATATATATATATATATATATATATATATATATATATATATATATTCTATTTTCATATTGATTTTGTTTACTTGCCAGTGTCAGCCTGCCTTGTCTCACCCACACATAGCTGCTGCCTAAGGATCCTGCAAGCTCCCAAAGTCATGGAATCACAGAATGGTTTGGGGGAAAGGGACCTTAAATCCCACCCAGTGCCATGGCAGGGACACCTCCCACTGCCCCAGGTGCTCCCAGCCCCAGTGTCCAGCCTGGCCTTGGGCACTGCCAGGGATCCAGGGGCAGCCACAGCCTCTCTTGAAATCCTGGGCAGGTACTCAAGAATCCTTTTCTTTCATTCACAAATCTATTAATTCTCAGTTTGGGATGATCTTCTGAACAACGTGCAAAGTAGAAAATGAGATACACAGAGTGGAATTTTATTTTTTTTTTTAAATCTCACCCCAGACCTGCCTTTCCCTCTCACAGAGTTGCAGGGATCCATTTCCTGTCTATTTCTGTTTCCTTTTCTCATCCATGCTAAAATATATCAAATATTAATTATGTTGTCATGAAAAAAACTTTTATTTTGTGCCAGAATTGACTTAAAAAAATTAATAAAATGTCTTAAAAAATGCTAGTTCTAATTGCTGCTGCCGTGGAAAAGGTGCAGCTGAATCAAATTAATCCATGGGAGACTTGTTTTGTTGTGCAGTAACTACCACTGCTCCTTGAAAGGCCGTGCTATTTTTTTCCTCAGCTCCTTATCTGAAAAGGTTTGCCATGTCTTCATGCCAGCACTTGTCATGCTTTAGAAAAATCACAAGCAGCAAAAAGTCAGAATTGTCAGTTCAGAAGACACTGCTTGTTCCACTGGGTAAAAGCCGAGGAAGCAACGTCGGCAAACGATCTTTAGGAGGAGGAAAAAAATAAAACCCCCGATGGAAGCAGCAGTGGAATGAAGATAAAAAGGGTTGCAGGCTTTATTCTCATTGAAGGTTGGCAGTGGGAAAGCTGTTGGGGTAGAAGAAGAATATCTGATAGGTCATCTGTTGTGTAATGAAGAATAGAAGACAAGCGAGGAGAAGCAAGGTGATTCCAAACCTCCGAGGGATGGGAGATCTTGGGAGAGAAACATGAAAGCAATACCTTTATAAACTGACCAAATTTAATTTACTACCAACGAGCCTTGTAAGGCTGCAGGCTGACAAAATCCATTTGTAATGCTCTGGGTAAGGCTGGAGTCAGGTATTTTTCTCCTGTGGAATCATTTTATTATGTATTCCTTCCTTTTTTTGGTGCAGGTTTTCTGAGTAAAAATCACCACGAGGATGTCAAATATTTCCTTGTCCTCCTGATATCTGGGCTTAGTTACCCCATAACTGATCCCACATATCCATCCTCAATAGGCACAAGTAAAGGGGGAACAAAAGCAGATAAATATGTTGTCATTTAAAATGTACAATTTCCAGCAAAATGTCCATGTGGTCCTGCTTTGGATGTTCCTTGAGAGACACTGGAGTTGTCAGGATGCTTTGCTGCAATATTTTCAATGCATTCCTGATTTCAAGAGGGAAGTCAGGAAATGCTCTGGATGAGGTCATGAATGCTTTTCCTTCCATTTGTGACACTGAGAGAAGTGAAGTTTGGATCCTTTTGCTGAGAACATTGGGATGGGATGGGATGGGATAGGATGGGATGGGATGGGATGGGATGGGAGCAGATTTTCACTGGATAATGGGAATGGTCTCCTTCGCTATGTGGAGAGACAAAAATAGGTTTTTAATTTCTAATTCAGTAGTGGGCACAGTGACTAAATCCTGTCAGTGTTTCTGAGGTCTGGTAGGAATTTAACACACTGGGAGAGCTGGGGGGGCTCACCTGGACAGGAGCAGCTCCAGGGAGAGCTCAGAGCCCCTGCAGGGCCTGAAGGGGCTCCAGGAGAGCTGGAGAGGGACTGGGGACAAGGGATGGAGGGACAGGACACAGGGAATGGCTGCCAGTGCCAGAGGGCAGGGATGGGTGGGAGATTGGGAATTGGGAATTCCTGGCTGGGCTGGAATTGCCAGAGCAGCTGTGGCTGCCCCTGGATCCCTGGCAGTGCCCAAGGCCAGGCTGGACATTGGGGCTGGGAGCACCTGGGACAGTGGGAGGTGTCCCTGGCATGGCTGGGGTGGAATGGGATGATTTTTAAGGTCCCTTCCAACCCAAACCATTCAATAATTCCATGAGTTTGCTCTGTGAGGAGTCCCAGGGTTTTTGTGTGATTTAGTTTAGGAGGAGCAAGAAACAACCAAGTCCCACCAGATTCTGTTTTCCAGGCCTGGGATGCATGAGCAGGACTCCTCCTTGGTCTCCTACAGCATGGAAAGGAGTGGGATTGGAATCCTTCACACTTCCATGAGCCTCAACATTTCTTTGAAGGTAAAATGAGTGGAGAAAGTAGAAAAGATGCAAAAGTTTCCTGTTATAGACAACAACAGGTTTGGAGAGCTGTGTCTGGTTTTTAACCCTTACTTGGGTCAGATCTGCAGGAGGAGGAGTTTCTCCTCCTCAATCATGGAAAATTGGCTGAAAGGGTTAATTTTAGGGTTAAATGGGGTTAATTTTATAAAAGGATTGAGCTGGAGAGGGGAGCACCTTTAGCACCACAGGTGAGCACATTTCAGAGATGCATCTCTATGATGTAACATAGAAAAATGTCAGGGCTGTGATGTCATAGAATGCCCAAAAGTGAAATGAATCAAAACAGCATTTCATTGCATTGTAACCCTGTTTTATAATTAGAATTCTTTGTCAGTAGAGTTTCTCAACTCATTATAAGAAGCTGTGTGCGTGGACATGCTCGTTTTAGTTCATCTTGTTTTACAAATCTAATAGAAAAAAACTCAGCTAAATTAGCCTAAACCACTTGATTCTGCTCTGCCCTTTTAAATGCTGTAAAGTAAGAAGATTATGTTACCCCTTTCCCCATAAATCAGGATTAAACTGGTGTTTTCAGGCTTTTGTGCCAACAAAATCCCCAATTTGCTGAGCTCAAATTCTCTAATCTGAAGCCAGAGGCCAGAAGAGGGGATGCACTTTGGAAACTGCAATGACCACATTGTGTATTTGGAAAATGAGGAATTTTTCTTTAAACTATCAGTGCTCCATCCCCCCTGCCTTGGAAAGAGTGAGTTTCTTATCTCCAGAACCACTTTGCTTTCTCAGTGTTTCCTTGTTTCTCACCCACTTGTATTAGAATTGGAAAATTTCACCTGCAGCACAACATGCATCTATTAAAATCCGTGCCAACCTCCTCATCTCATTTTTAAGTGAATGTGAGTTTTCCTTCGTAAAATTCCAGTGGGCAATGAATTAAAAATGACAACTCTATATACGGCGAAAACAAGAAAATAAAATATACAAAACATTGCTAATGATCAGTTCTTGAAAAATTTACCAGACACATTCTACCCAGGGAGCTAAACTCATTAGCAGAAACTGATAGGAAAGCTGAGAAACTCCAGGATGAGGCTCAGCCACAACATATTCAAATGAAATCTCTTTCTCAGAATAGTTTTGTTTCTTTCTCCGAGATATTTAGCAGCAGCATGTATTGTTTTATATATTATTTTTTAAAACAGAGGTGTCTGGGAGGTTATGGCATCTTGTTAATCATGTTTACCTGCCTGGGAGCTGTTCACCCCTTGGGGAAGGAGAAGACCTAATGATGGGCCAAAAATGTTCCCCGTGTTGTCAGGAGGGTCCTGCTCAGCCACAGCCCCAGAGCAATCCTGGATGTTGCCTCCTCTGCATCCAAAGGTGAGTTACAGACCCGGGCACGCTCCAAAGCCACCCAGACCATCCCTGCAGTGCCAGCACTCAGTAAATTGTAATAATTAATGATATCTGGGCGACCTCACTCGATGACATTGCAGACAACCCGAGCCATCCACGTCCTGCTTGTGGCACTTGAACGCTGCCACCTTCCAGGAACAGACAATTGTTTCACACCTCATTTGCAAACTAAAGGAGATAGGGAATGAATTAAACTTCCTGCAAACACTCAGGAGGTTTACAAAGAGTCCTATCTCTAAGTCTACTGTACTATTTGCATAAAAGAATTCAGTATCAATGTAATTATTAATGATAATTCTCAAGCAGTTGTGCTGCTTCAGGATTTTTCAGATTAAGAATGTAATGAATTAGTAATAAAATCCGAACACAAATTTATTCCTAAATACAATTTCCTTCCTGGCTGTGAATCTCCTCGTGTTTATTATAAAAAATGAACTTGTTGAAGCAGCTTTCCTCCGGCGGCGTGGTTTAAAGGCACATGTCTTCAACAAACTCAAATTCCTGTCAGCAAACCACTTTAGGAGAAGCTTTCCTGTTCTTTGGGCAGCAAGAGGATGTGGCTGATGTGTTCTTAATGAGGAATATCTTCCAATCATCCACCAATGCTGAGGAGGGCGAGCCCTTGGAGAACCTGAGCTGCTTCTCTCCCTGTGAAACCCACAGGGCCCAGCCTAACAGCCCTGCCTAAGTGACAAAGCCAGGCCTGGTTGCTCTTGGTTCTGGTCTGGGGACTAAAGATCTTGTGTGGATTGCTGGAGTTCTGGATGCTGAGAATTCTGAACTTTCTGTGCTGACAGACTTTGACTATCAGAACTCTGCATTTGAGCTGAGGCCATGGAGAGGCTTCCAAAATGGAATGATGGAACTGGGATTGTGGGTGTGGAGTTTGGATAGAAATGTGTGATATAACAAGGTGGAAAACTTGGAGTTTGGGGTTTTAAAATATAGTGATATATATGGGGGAAGATGGAGGTTTTAGGGCAGAGACAGATTGTTCTTCTTCACCTTCTTCCTCTTCCTTCTCCGTGGGTTTGGGTGGTATTTTGTAATTGGACAGATAAGTCCACCTTGTGGACTCTGAGTGATTAGTTATTGGGTTAAAAGTGAAAATAATCTATTTCTTAATTGGATAGTTTAGCCATAAAAGACCTTGTAACAAGAGACAGTTGGCCACTTTGTGCCTTGTTAATGAAATACTGCAGAACTCACTGCTGTGAGGCTGTAACATGGATAAGAAATAATCAACACCTGAGTCTGAATGTGAACTATCCTCTCAAGTGCCTTCAATCCCAATCTCCACAGAGGTAGAAAAAGGAAGCCAAAAACCAGCAGCGAATGATCTTGTGAATGTACCTTGTATGGCTTCATAAATTTCTTTTGGAATTGGTTAAGCCTCTACTGGTACATTAACTAGACAGGTGGAAAACGGTTTAGTTTTTCTGGGGTTGTGTTGGACAGACACATGATATCTAAACTTAATATATTAGCTAAAGTCACCCAAATATTGCTCCTAGGTTGGCTAACTGGTAAATTTGTATTATTAAAAGTAAGTAACGTAAAAAAGTAGAAGCATAACATTTGATTGAGCTCTATATTTTTCTTAAACTATTATCTAACAAAAAATTCTACAACGCTACTGATTCTTACACTTAAAAAGAAACCTAAAGTTCACAGTTTTCTGTGGGTGAGACACAAGGTGTTAGGTGTGAGTTGGAATGTCTGTGTGATTCACCTTTGTGTGTTTGCTTCTTTGGCTGTGGAGTGATTTGTGTTTTCTTGTGCTTGATAGGGTTCCACGTTCTTTGTTACAACAGCGTGGCTGTCCCCGTGCTCCTGAGGTAAATCCAGGTAAATCCATTTTAGGAACAGCCTGCCTTGATTCCCCCAGTCATTAACACACCTTCATCTGCTCTCTTGGTGTGGCAATAGGTGTGTGATATCCCAAATTCCTTTCCTTTCCTTTCCTTTCCTTTCCTTTCCTTTCCTTTCCTTTCCTTTCCTTTCCTTTCCTTTCCTTTCCTTTTCCTTTCCTTTCCTTCCTTTCCTTTCCTTTCCTTATTTCCTTTCCTTTCCTTTCCTTTCCTTTCCTCACATTTCCTCACATTTCCTTTCCTTTCCTCTCATTTCCTTTCCTTTCCTTTCCTTTCCTTTCCTTTTCTTTCCTTTCCTTTCCTTTCTTCCAGGTTTCAGGCTGTAAAGGGTTACCTGCAGGAAACACTCCTAGAGCAGCTTTATTTCACACCAGGGAGAGTGGAAACCCAAAATCAGTGGCTAATTTTACTCTAACAATACTTAAAAATTCTGAATTCTTTTGAACGGTTGCTTTTTAAAACACCAACAAAAGAATCCTGCTTTCCCCCACTGTTTGGGATCCCCACTGGCAGCACCCCCAGGTCATTTGGGGTCTGCACCCATCACAAATCTCAGTATAAAACCCCAAGGGGGGGTATCCTAGCTGGATGGAGCAGCCACTCCAAACCTGGAAAAAACTTCAGACTTCAGACATAAAACATGTCAGTATTTCAGATCTGGAAAAAGAATTGTATGGTTTGTTGTAGGAAAAAGGAAGTGTTATAAATTCCTGGAATTTTACTTTGTTAAAATGTAGAAAATTCTGAGGTCATCTTGAATTTGAAAGGTATTGGGGATAAAAAGTCAATCTGATGTTTGTAGTTTTTATTATAAAAAGACACGAGCGCCCCGTGGGTGGTCAGAGTGCCCTTGGCTGCCTTGCTGGGCAGATCCCGGCTGGCAGAGAGGAAAACTCTGTGAGATAAGAAATAATAAACAATCTGCAGAAATAATAAACAATCTGCAGAAATAATAAACAATCTGCAGAAATAATAAACAATCTGAAGAAATAATAAACAATCTGCAGAGCGAAATGTCGAGGATCCAGACTCGTCCTTGGAGCCGCGGCTGCCCCAAACCATCCTGAGTGTCCGAGCAGAGACAGCAGCCGGGTCGGGCACTCCTGCACAGCCCCAGAGCTGCTCTTCCCTGGTTTCTGTCTGGAATCTCCTGGGACCAGGCACTGTGGGATTGAGTCATTTGTGACCCTGCAATGTGAACTCACTGGGTTCTGCAGGAGCAGTGAGCAGTGCTGGGCCCTGGCTCCACCTCCACTGCTTGCAGATGTTTGGCCTGTCCTGGAGGAACAGTGCCTCAACTCATCCCAAAAAATGCCCAACAGCTGTGCAAGCCCTTCAAAATGTGCCCTGTGGCAGCATGCCTCCCCTTCCCACTTATATTTATTTATTCATGCTAACCCACAGTAAGATTTAAGCTGTTCAGGACCTGAAATTTCCCAATTTTCAGCCTGTGTGGAGCATCCTTATTTCTGTCAGTGTGAAACTTCTCTGTGTTGCTTCACCTTTGGTTCTCAGCAGTTGTTCCACTCACAAAATCACTCCATTATCCCACAGTTTCCTGTTTGCTGTAATGAAGACAACTGGATTTTTGATAGTCTATTAAATGGTCTATTAAATAATGCGGTTGCTGGAGGGACCCTGGTGATTCTGTGTGGAGTGGCAGAGTAATAACTCTGTGATTCAGATGCTGCCTGGATTTCCTTTCCATTCCAGCTGTTGGAAATGTTTTCCTGAGAGTTTGCATAAATCTTCCTCCTTCTCAGCTGGCCTGCAGCCAGCACAGATCCACTTGTTCTGCTGGAACCTGGGATATTCAGCAGATGGGGAGGCTCCCAACTGTTGGAATTGTCAGTCCAGGATGCACCAGACAGGATGGCCTGAAGCTAAAAATCATGGGTTCAATTATAGGATAAAATATGGATAATTATAAAACAAAAAAATCTGGATATAGATACAATTATTCCTCATTCTGGATTAATTCAGTGAACAAGGGTGTGTATTTACCTTTGTGATGGGACAGCAGAGCTCCTCTAATCTTGGTCTGAGTTTATTTTTGGGCAGTTCTTTATATTCTAGTTCCAACCCAAACTGGATCTCCATGTATGAGGTACCTTGAAATCCTCCTGACCACCTCAGTGTTCAGGGTTCTGTCTCCAAACACAGCAGTGATAAGGTTTGATAAGGCTCTCATTGATCTCTGGGACCTGTGTTGGAGCAGAGCCTGAAAATGTTTCTTGTCTCAAGCTCCAATACTTGAAATCACAACTTAATTTCCCTTGAGGATCCTGACCCCACAGGCACAGGGATGGTCCTGCTGGGATCCCAGTTTAGGGATTGCTCTGAACTGGGGATGAATTCCCTCCCTGGCCATTGGCAGTGGTGCAGGCTGTTGGACATGGCTGTAGTAATGTGTGTGAGCTAAAATGATGTTAAACTTTTCCCTTTTTCCCTCTGTTCTTCAGTTTTTATCCTCTACCTCTGAAATATTGGATTTGCATTCCAATTTGTGGATTATTACCCAAATCCTCACCATGATGTAGCACCACAGGAAGCCTGTGCAGTGAAATATTTGGATTTTTCTCCAGCCAGTGACCATTCTCCACTGGCAGATGGACTTTTACTCAGACAGGGCTGAAAATGAACAGCACCAAACCCCAACACTCCTTCCCTTTCCTGTTCCATCCAAGTACAAACAATGAAAAGTGCCTTAAAACCACTCCAAATGCAATGACAGCAGCCACAAAGGCAGCTTTTTGCACAGTGTTTCTGCTGGGGAAGGGTTTTATGGTGTGAGTGTGCTTTCTATCCCCAACACCTCACCAATGATTGTGTTCTCTGCCCTTTGGGCTGAGCAGGGAGAACTTTGCTGCTTTGGATTAATTTCAAGCCCCATTGGGTTCTGCTCTGCTTTTTCTGGGCTCAGAGATGCTCAGACATCCCCACATTCTCAGGTAAGGACTTATTTCATCCCAGTGTTGGCTCTTTGCTCTCTTGGGGGTTGGAACAGCACAACCTTTAGGGTCCCTTCCAACCCAATTCTCTGATTCCTTCAGGGATTTATGGAAGGAGAATGACAGGAGTTCCTTTCCTGTGGTTGGATGGTTTGATAGCACTGTTCCCTTTGCCATCAGCTTTTATTCTGTATGTTTTTATATTGTTATATTTTCATTCTCATATTTTCATTCTATATACTTATATAACTCTTAGATTCCATAGATAAATTGATTCCAGCACAGACATGTCATTTCTTTTCCAGAAAATCTGTCCATGTTTTCACTCATGGGCCTCATTTCTGTGGTTTTCCTTATCCAGGGACTCTGGGGGAGGAGCTGAGACCCTTTGGATAATCACCCTCCACATCTCTTTATAATCCTGATTCCTTCCTTCATCATAATTTTCCTTGTAATTTGAAAATCAGGGTAAAACTTCTCTGTTGCTTTCTTTCCCTTTCACTTGCCCCAAGGAATTATTGGAGATTTCTCTGAGAGCTCTGTGCATCAAAACTTTGTATTTGTGTTTGTGTTGCTGTCTCAACACTGAATTTATTTAATTGTTTTTGTGGTGACATCTCAGTATTTTCCATTTATTCTGCAGGATCCATTTCTTTAGTACATTCAGAACTTCCTGGTGAATTTAAAACCCAAACTGCTGCAAACTCCAGGGATCAGAGACCTCCAAAAGTGTTGCAGTTCTGGGAGTTCTGGTTGTGCCTTAAATTGCTCAGAGTTGTGTCTTGAGAGCACAGAGGCTCAGAAATGAGAATTTTGGAGTTGTCTCTTCAGAGTTTGAGGCCAACCCTTTTTTTTTTTTTGTTGTGATTTTGCATAAACTCAGCACTTCCCTCTTCTCAGTGATGGGACTCACACTGGGCTTTGGCTGAAGAGGTGGCATCACCCTTCTGAGGAATTTCCCAATTCAGATTTTGGGTTCTGTACTTGCAAAAAGAAGTGTAATCAGAGAATGAGGTCTGTGCTAGAGCCTGGAAATTATTTTATTGTGTTGTTGTTGCCTGATGGAACTTAATTCTTTAAAAAAAGTAATTATTTTATTGTGTTGTTGTTACCTGATGGAACTTAATTCTTTAAAAAAAATATTTTATTCTGTTGTTGTTACCTGATGGAACTTAATTATTAAAAAAAAATATTTTATTGTGTTGTTGTTGCCTGATGGAACTTAATTCTTTAAAAACCTTGCCCTTATGGATATCAGTCACCTGCAATTTGTTTGCAGCCTTACTCCAGTGGGAATTCCCATTTCCCTGTGTTACCAACCATCCCTGGGTTTGAGCTGCAGGCTCTGGTTCCTTCCCAGGCTCACTGGATATCTGGGAAGGAATTATTGGCCATGATTGGATGCAGCTGCTGCAGCTCTTGGAAAGGCTGAAAAACTCTTCTGAAAGACTCTTCAAGATGGTTCTGATAAATTCGAAGTTGGAGAGTTTTTATTTGCTTTCCATTAAAAAGCCATAAAAGAGACAACTGCTCATATGCTGCAGGAGGAATTCCTTTACCCTGTTGAGAGATGGCAGATGGAAAAACAGGAATTTTATGCTGCAGTGATAGCTGGCATGTTGTACATGTTAATGTCCTGCTTCCCATCTTCAACAAATCTCTAAATTTGGGGATGAGTCAGTGGAAAAATCAGAACCTGTTTCCTGATGGCAGTTTGGGGCTGCTTTCTGCTCTGTGTGTGTGACCACAGCTCCCTGACTCATCCACTGCTCCTGTGCCCTCCAATTTGGAGACCCAGGGCAGGTTTGACTCCCAGTTTTGCCTTTTTGTGTCACTTTGTGGTCACTGCTGGTGCTGTCAGGGGTTCCTGTGGCCTCAGGGTGGGCTTTGGGCTCTGTTGTCCACCCTGTGCCCCAGCAGAAGCTGCTGCAGGACAGTTTTGTCCCCTGGTTGCTCTCCAGGCCAAAGCAGTGGACAGGCTGAACAGAACAGCTGCTCTTGCTGCTTTTGCTGACATTCCAAATCCACCTTTTCTGATGGAACTGATAATTTTTGTGGCAACCCAGGAGATGAGATCCTTATTTCCCTGAACATCTCCCATGGATATGAAGGCAATATTTTCTTTCTCTGATTTATGGGTGTGCCTTGCCAATGCCAGCAGATGAAATGGATTTTCACTTGAGATTGTGGAGACTCGTTACAGATGTACATTTATTTCTCTCTCCTCTGTTCCTCCAGAAGATTTGCACGTCCTGGCAGACAGCACAAGCTTTGTTTTGGGTTGGGAAGAGCCCAGGAAGGGTTTGTGCTACTGTTTGCATGAGCCACGAGAGCTGGATCAGCTTTCCTTGGGCTTGCCACTTCCTTAGGATTTGCTTCTCCTCTCCAGTCCCTGGGATGGAAATTTTATTCCTTTCCAGTTTGCACTGATGATGTTTTTGCTCTAAATGTTTTCTCAACTCATTTTCAGGTGGCTGGCGCCAAACATTAGCTGATAGACTCCCCTCAGTTTGTCTTAATTTATTTCTTTGTTCCAGCCTTTCATGCCTGGGGGTTTTTGGCTGTTCCCGAAGTCAGTTGCCAGAGGACAGCTCTCCCTGTCTCCATCGTGTTCCTGCACCTCTTCCCACTTCTGGGAATTTCAGAAGCAGTGAAACACGGGGGATTTATGTCCCAGAGTTGTTTTTAATGCAATGCTGGTGCTTCCCTTCCTGTACACTCCACAGGATTTGTCCTTTCAGGGGATCAGGGTAAACCCCAGGTGTGGGGTGGTGCTGGGACACCTCTGGACACCTGAGGCTCATTTGGGGTTTGTGGGGGAGCAGAGGGGGCTGGGGGTTGGCTTTGGGGTCTGCCCAGGTGTGGCAGTCCCTGGGGGTGAGGGATTGGCTCCTTTTTGGTGAAGGTTCAGGAGGACCTGGGGATCCTGAGGGCTGGAGCAGATCCCGGGTGAGGAAAGGCTGGGATGGTCAGCGTGGACAGGAGCAGCTCCAGGGAGAGCTCAGAGCCCCTGCAGGGCCTGAAGGGGCTCCAGGAGAGCTGGAGAGGGACTGGGGACAAGGGATGGAGGGACAGGACACAGGGAATGGATTTAGTTGGGAAAGGATAAATTTGGATGGGAGATTGGGAAGGAATTAATCCCTGTGAAGAGCTGGGATGGAATTCCCAGAGCAGCTGTGGCTGCCCCTGGATCCCTGGCAGTGCCCAAGGCCAGGCTGGACACTGGGGCTGGGAGCACCTGGGACAGTGGGAGGTGTCCCTGCCATGGCTGGGGTGGTCTGGAATCCTTTAAAGTTCCCTCCCAACCCAAACCATTTTTATTTTAGGATTTTTGCCTTGTTGCAACCCCAGGCTGTGATGACTCGGTGGGCAGAGAGGTGAGCTGAGCTCAGTCCCATCCTTGCTGCAGGAAAAATCCCTTTTCCCAAGCTTGGGGGGAATTTTTGGGAGCTGCTGCTCCTCACTCCCTGCTCCTGCAGCTCTCTGGGAATGTGCAGCATTCCCAGCCATCCACCCGATGGCAGCACAGCGATGGATGTCACACTCCCGGCCTTCCCTCCCAGCCCTGGCTCACACACAAGCAGCAGTTTTTCCATAATCCCAAACAAACAAACAAACAAACAAAAACTCACAAAAAAAACCCCCCAAAATAAAAAACCCAAAAACAGCCCCCAAAAAAACCAACCAAAAAAACCCCCAAAACACCAAAATCCCCCAAAACAAAAAACCCCGAAAACAAAACAAAAAAACCCCACAAAAACTCAAAAAGCAACCAAACAACAAACAAACAAACAAACAAAAACCCCAAAAAGCCAACCCAAAAAGCCCCACACCAACCCAATAAAAAAACCCAAATTCTTTAAATTTTTTAGAGAAAATTTTTAAAATATTTTAAATTTTTTTTACCTCTTATCATGTTATTCAACATTTTTGTTCAAACTCCTCGTTGATATATTTATAATATATAATATAACATATAATATAATATATTATATATATTATGTAATATAATATAATATAATATAATATATTTTTATATTTAGTAAATAATTCCCATGGTTCTGACTTCTGGAAAAAACGCTGCAGCACATATAAAACAGGCCTCAGAAATTCCCAGCATGTGGCTAAAAAAACCCCATTTTCTGAGTGGATGGAACTGGGCTCTCCAGTTCAGCCTCGTGCAATTGCAAGTGCATTAAGTCATGAAGGAGGGTAATACAATGCACCATCATTTTCACGTAATTTAATCACGAAAACTAAAAATTTGGAAGCAAACAGATATTTTACTTAATAGAAACCATCTGCACTGTACAGTAGGCAAATTGTATAAAAATGAATAAAACTGTCTCTGGAGGAAAATGACTCAGGCACCAGCTTATATAATGAAGATGTATATGTGCCTTTTAGCATTTGCATTGTCTATTAGAGTAGGTAAATCGCAGTGCTGGTGTGAGGAAACAGCTCCAGGTTTTATTGCCATCCTGTGACTGATGGCAAAGGCAGCAGGGGAAGCCATTCCTTCAGAGGGGGCTTGCTCCACACCCCAAATGCTTTGGATGGGAAAGTTTTGCTGGTGGGGACAGATTTTAGGCTTTTTCTGGAGAAGGACTTTCTCTGATTTGGGCTTTTCTTGTTTGGCTTATTTGGGATTGTCCAGAGAGGATTTGCTACTGGGTTTTATTTGGTAGAGCTGGTGGATGGGCTTTAAACAGGTGCTTTAAAATTATATTTTAAATTTCTCCTTCAAACTGGTCTTTTAAACCCCCACCCAGCCTGTTCCAGACCCCAAATGCTTTGGATGGAAAGCTTGTTGGTGGGGGCAGATTTTAGGCTTTTCCTGGGGAAGTACTTTCCCTAAATTGGGCTTTTTTTGCTTGGTTCATGCCTGGCTTGTTTGGGATTGTCCAGAGAGGATTTGCTACTGGGCTTTATTTCGTAGAGCTGGTGGATGGGCTTTAAACAGGTCCTTCAAACTGATATTTTAAATTTATCCTTCAAACTGATCCTTTAAACTGATGTTTTAAATCCCCATTCAGCTTGTTCCAGACCCCAAATGCTTTGGATGGCAAAGCGTCGGTGCTGGGGACACATTTTAGGCTTTTTCTGGGGAAGGACTTTCTCTTACTTGGGCTTTTTTCTTGATTCAGGCCTGGCTTATTTGGGATTGTATGGAGAGAATTTGCTACTGGGTTTTATTTGGCAGAGCTGAGTCTGAGTGAGTTTGGATGAGTTTTTAACAGGTTCTTTAAATTGGTCCTTTAAACATGTCCACCAAACTGGTCCCTTAAACTGGTCCTTTAAACCCCCACCCAGCCTGTTCCAGACCCCAAAAGCTTTGGATGGCAAAGCTTCACTGGTGGGGACACATTTTAGGCTTTTTCTGGGGAAGGACTTTCTCTAAATTGGGCTTTTTTTGCTTGGTTCAGGCATGGCTTATTTGGGATTGTCCAGAGAGAATTTGCTACTGGGTTTTATTTGGTAGAGCTGGTGGATGGGCTTTAAACAGCTCCTTTAAACTGATATTTTAAATTTCTCCTTTAAGCTGGGCCTTTAAACTGATATTTTAAATCCCCACTCAGCCTGTTCCAGACCCCAAATGCTTTGGATGGCAAAGCTTCGCTGGTGGGAGCAGATTTTAGGCTTTTTTTTGGGGAAGGATTTTCCCTCAGTTGGGCTTTTTTTTCTTGGCTTATTTGGGATTGTCCAGAGAGGATTTGCCATTGGGTTTTATTTGGTAGAGCTGGTGGATGAGTTTTAAACAGGTCCCTTAAACTGGTCCTTTAAAGAAGTCGTTTAAACTTGTCCTCTAAACTGGGTTTTTAAATTAATTTTTTAAACATGTCCTCCAAACTGGTCCCTTAAACTGGTCCTTTAAATCCCCACTCAGCCTGTTCCAGACCCCAAAAGCTTTGGATGGCAAAGCTTCACTGGTGGGGACACATTTTAGGCTTTTTCTGGGGAAGGATTTTCCCTCAGTTGGGCTTTTTTGCTTAGTTCAGGCATGGCTTATTTGGGTTTGTCCAGAGAGGATTTGCTACTGGGTTTTATTTGGTAGAGCTGGTGGATGGGCTTTAAACAGGTCCTTTAAACTGAAATTTTAAATTTCTCCTTCAAACTGGTCCTTTAAACCCCGCCCAGCTTGTTGCAGACCCCAAATGTTTTGGATGTGAAATTTTTACGGGTGGGGGATGTTTTAGGCAGATTGCTTTTCCTGGGAAAGGATTTTTTGCTCAGTTGAACTTTTTGCTGCTTGATTCAAACCTGGCTTATTTGGGCTTGTCCAGGGAGGATTTGCTACTGAACTTTTATTTGGCAGAGCTGGGTGGATGAGCTTCAAACTGGTATTTTAAACAGATCCTTTAAACTGGTTCTTTACTTTTATTTTAATTTTAATTTGAATTTGGTCCTTCAAACCCCACCCAGAGAAGGTGCAGTTTTGGCTGGTCCCTGCTGCTGGCACCTCTCCCTCCCCCTGTTGTTGAAGGACAGATTTCCCTACTTTTCCAAATATTTATTCCCTGGCATTCTGCAGCTTCCCTAAATGATGGCAAATAATATGAATTATTCAACCACAGGGCTGCAAGAGCCCGCCTCCAGCCTGCTTTTAAAATGAAGTTTATAAGAGCCGCTTGCAGGGGCTGAGATTTAACACTGGAAATAAACGTGCCCTGCTTTAAAAGCTTTGGGTTCTTTCTCCCAAATCCACAATGAGATCTGGTGAGAAAAGCAGGAATTTTCTGGCACATTTTTTAACAAAGAAAAATCCCAACTTCCTGATGTTATTCCTGCTTTTACTTTCTCAGCTGGAATATTGGAGGATAGGGGAGGAGGGAAACCTGGGTGATGCAAAAGCAGCTTTATTTTTAGTTTTGGTTTGGGAAGAATAAGGACGCAAAAGCAGAATAATTTTCCCCTTGAATATTAAAGCATGTTTGGTGACGAGAACATTTCGCATTAACAAATATGTAAAGTAAAAATACGTCCCAAAAGACTGAGACTTCTGTGAATTTAAACCAAATTAGATGCAATTTTCTGCCCTGATATTCTCACTTTTTGTTGTTGCAACCTCCAGATCCACACAAGGCTCACCTGCCCTGGTGCTGGAGCTGCTTTTCACACCTGGAACACAAAACCTCTCCAATATTTGGGTAAAAATCTGCTTTTTTAAATTTTCTTTTTTTCTGAGTGTGGCTTTGGGGGTTTTTGATACTCCCCTGTGGTGTTTGAATGCAAAAGTTCTTTAAAAAAGGAGCAAATCCCTGGGATCCAGAGGCTGTTTTTTAGCAGACAACAGTGTCAAGGTCAGATTTGGGGCTGGATTATTTATAAATGGATATTTAGGAGGAAGAGTTTTTGGGGAGTTTCAAACCACCCTGGTCAAGGCAGTGGGAGTAATTCCTGACTTCAATAACCTGGATTAAAAACTTTCTGACAAAAAATCCACACAGATTTTAGCCCAGACCTGCTGCACTGGGAGGAAGAGAGGCCATCAAGTTTAGAGCAAGATCAGTCCCATGCCCTGAAATACTTTATTAACACAATTTTAATAATTAACATCCATTGCATTCATGAAAATGAAAATGTCTTTACTTGCCCATTCAAATCTGAATTAAAAAACTTCCTTACCTGTGTTTTTCTTTTGTGAAAATGTAACTCACTTTGGGAAATCTCAGTTATTTCCTTTTTTTTTTAACTGAGAGATGTAAGGAATTTAAACCCTCATAGATTTGTAATGTTCAAAATATACTATTTTGTGTGTTCCTAAACCACAGGCAGAAAGAGCAGTTTATCTTTTTATTTTTAAATTTGGCGATTAATAGCCAGTAAAACATGAAACTCTGAAATGGAAAGAGCCCCAGAGTCCAAAAGCACAAAGGAAATGGCTTCAGAATGAAGACATTTATTTTCTTCTTGCTTTCTTGTCCCATGGTTTATTTAGTTTCATGTGATTTGTGCCAGGACAAAGTGTGTTCTATAAACAAAAAAAGGGAAAAGGTTAAACCAGTAATGAAGTGCAATGATAATAAAAAATAATGATGATTTAAAAAAGAAAAAAAGATGATTAACAAAAAGAAAAGAAGGGTGAGGAGTTACAAATGCAGAGTGGGTGAGACAGTGGGACCCCAAAGAACAGATTTATTAGGGAATTAAAATAACTGTGTTTTTTGGGGGAAAGAGGAGGGCTCAGAGCTCCATGGAGCAGGAGCACCAATCCCAGATCCACACGATGGCACTCTTAAGCTTTCAAACAATTCCATCCCCAGCTCCCAACATTTCACCCAATCCTGGTTTTTTTCCTCTGCCAAAAGCCAAGGAGGAGTTGGAGGGGGGAAAACAGAACCCTCAGAACTTGGAGTCCCCCTTGGAATCCCAAAGTCCCGAGCTGTCCCCATCTGTCCCCAACTGACCCTGGGAGCTGCACCCCAAAGGATTTGGGGGTGGCCAGGACACCCTGCAGGGCAGGGAGGGACAGGGGTGTCTGAAGGAAAGGACACCTGACAATAGAGCTCTAGAGACACCCAAAAATCAGTTTAAAATCCCTTCTGAGCAGCAAGGGGGGCACCAAACCCCCAGCCCCAGAGCGAGCTCGTGTCGGGACTCTGATGGGGAAAAAGGTCAGAGCCGTTGTTTTGGAGACTTCTCTGCACAGCCTGAGCTGGACAAAAGTCAGGAGTGTGGGCTGCTCCCTTCAACAGTGTTTGTTATTGAGGGTGCTCCATAAACAGGAGTCCTGCAGGCCAATCTGGAGCACGAAATTCCATTTTAAAGGGAAGGGAAGGGAAGGGAAGGGAAGGGAAGGGAAAGGGAAGGGAAGGGAAGGGAAGGGAAGGGAAGGGAAGGGAAGGGAAGGAAAGGAAGGAAAGGAAAGGGAAAGGAAAGGAAAGGAAAGGAAAGGAAAGGAAAGGAAAGGAAAGGAAAGGAAAGGAAAGGAAGGAAAGGAAAGGAAAGGAAAAGGAAAGGAAAGGAAAAGAAAGGAAAGGAAAGGAAAGGAAAGGAAAGGAAAGGAAAGGAAAGGAAAGGAAAAGGGAAAGGGAGGATGCTGAGGCAGATCCTGCCCTTCCCAGGCTCTCATTCCAAGGCTGAATCGCCCTGGCCAGGAGGGATGTTGGAATATCCAGCAAATCACTGCACACCAGCACAGCCATGGAAGCAATTCCTGCTCCTTCCTCCCCTCTGCCCTCCTGCCAGGCAGGTTTGGGCTTTGTGCTCAGGGCTCAGGGAGCATTTTGCCCCTTCCCTGTCTGCCGTGGTTGCCCAGGCAGCAGCTTGAACCCTCTCACAAAGCTCAGCCTGGGCTTGGGTACAGGGTGCTGACCTCCTGTGTTTTCCTGGCAGGGGAAAAAACAAGACCTTGCTCCTTTGTTTCCTCCTTCACCTGCAAGGATCCTCTGCCTTTGGATGCAGAGCTCCAAATTCTCCACCAGGTCTTGACCAGCAGTGTTAAAGCCACTGCTCCTGCTGGGGCAGCCTGTGCCGAGCTGCTGTTCAGGGAAGAGTTTCTCCTCACCCTTGCACTGATCTAAAAGAAAAGGGCATTTCATCAGCAGCTGGAGCAGGAGTGAAGTTTGGAAGGTTCCAGCAGAGCCCCTGTGTCAGCTGTCCTCATATCAAGGAGCCCTCACTGCAGGAGTGGGGATTAATCCTGGAAAAGTGGCACAACCCCTTATTAAAAACTCAGTGGCAAAGGGTCACTGCAGCACCAAATCAGGGGCAGCCAGAGCACAAAATCCTAGAAAAAAATGGGCAAATTTCTGACTCTTACACCAAATGAGCCCTTTGTGGGGATGATTGCCAGGTGCCAGTGTAACCCACATGCTAAAGGAACAAAAATAATGAAGATCCTAAAGATCCCAATGTAATGAATGTCCTAAAGGTTCCAATATAATGCACATCCTGAAGGCCCCAGTATAATGCACATCCTAAAGATCCCAGTATAATGTGCATCCTAAAGATCCCAGTATAATGTGCATCCTAAAGGTTCCAGGGTAAGACACATCCTAAAGATTCCAATATAATGCACATCCTAAAGATCCCAATATAATGCACATCCTAAAGATCCCAGTATAATGAAGATCCTAAAGGTCTCAATATAATGCACATCCTAAAGATTTCAATATAATGTACATCCTGAAGGTCCCAGTATAATGCACATCCTAAAGATCCCAGTATAATGTGCATCCTAAAGGTTCCAGGGTAAGACATATCCTAAAGATTCCAATATAATGCATATCCTAAAGGTCCCAATATAATGCACATCCTAAAGATCCCAGTATAATGAAGATCCTAAAGGTCTCAATATAATGCACATCCTAAAGATTTCAATATAATGTACATCCTGAAGGTCCCAGTATAATGTACATCCTAAAGGTACCAGGGTAGGACACATCCTAAAGATTCCAATATATTGCATATCCTAAAGATCCCAGTAAAATGCACATCCTAAAGGTACAAAAATGCATATCCTAAAGGTTCCAATATAATGCACATCCTAAAGGTTCCAATATAATGCACATCCTAAAGGTTCCAATATAATGCAAATCCTAAAGGTCCCAATATAATGCACATCCTAAAGGTCCCCATATAATGTGCATCCTAAAGGTCCCAGGATAAGACACACCCTAAAGGTCCCAGCACACTGGGAGAGGGGCTGGTACCAGTTTGGGGCTCTGCAGATGAAAGAGCTGCTCCCCCACGCTGGGATGTGCCCAGTCCTGGTGAGTTTTGGGCTGTCAGGGGGAAGCAGGGTGGGTTGGGCAGGAGCTGGGGATGAAGATTCCATCCTGCTGGCTCTCTCTGCTGCTTTCTGGGTGTCTGTGGGCTCGGGGTCCTGTCCTTGCTGTCACCCAGCACCCACAGGAGCTCTCCTGAGAGGGGGGAGAGGCTCCTGGGCTGTGCTGGATCACATCTCTCGAGAACTGCCAAGCTGGGGTTAGAGGGCATCCTCAAGGGAGTGTCCAAAACCAACACGATTATCTTGATTATTAATATTTGCCTTGGCAGGACTGCTGTGGGTTTGTGTGGAGAAGCACAGGCCCTGCCCTGCTCGGCTGCTGAGCCCGTGGAGCAGCAGCTGCTCCAGCTCCACAGTGCACAATCCCATTTTTTGGGTGTTTTCCTCAATGTCAGGAGAGTTTGTGGTGCAATCTGTGTTAGTGGCAGCTCCTTTGGGGCAAATCCTGACACTGGCCCCAGGATGTGATGCACTGAGCCTGGTGTAGATCTCCTGGATCTTCCAAGCAGAGGTAGGACCTGTATTTTAGATGGGTGTGGGAAATTTGGGCATATTTTTCCAGCATTCCTAGGTATCCCAGGCACCTTAATTCTCTGTATTTTCCCTCTAAAATCAGTCAGTTTTTGCTGAAATTTAGTCCAGTGTCACTTTTTAAGAAGTGCCCCTAACCTTTACAAAACAATCCCTGGCATTCTAAGGGTTAAAAATAATTCACTCCTTGAATTTTTCAGCTCTTAATTAGACAAGAGATTGTTTAGACCAACTAGGAAACAATGATTTGGGCAGAATTCACTCTCTGGGTATGTTCTACCTTATTTTTCCTAAAGAGATTCTTTTGTTTTGATTTTTGGAGCATGAGCAGGTCAAGTGTCATCACTGGCTTTTCTTTTCTTTTCTTTTCTTTTCTTTTCTTTTCTTTTCTTTTCTTTTCTTTTCTTTTCTTTTCTTTTCTTTTCTTTTCTTTTCTTTTCTTTTCTTTTCTTTTCTTTTCTTTTCTTTTCCTTTTCCTTTTTCTTTCCTTTTTTTCTTTCCTTTCTTTTCTTTTCTTTCCTTTTCCTCTTCCTTTCTTCTCTTCCTTCCTTTCTCTTTCTTTCTCTTTTCCTTTTCCTTTCTTTCTTTCTCTTTCCTTTCTTTTCTTCTTCTTTCCTTTCCTTTCCTTTTCTTTCTTTTCTTTTCTTTTTTTTTTCCTTTCCTTCCCTTCCTTTCCTTTCTTCCCTTTCCTTTCCTTCCTTTCCTTCCTTCCTTCCCTTCCCTTCCTTCCTTCCTTCCTTTCCTTTTCCTTTTCCTTTTCCTTTCCTTTTCCTTTTCCTTTTCCTTTCCTCTTTTCCCTGTTTTTCCCTTTCCCCTGTTTTCCCCTTTTCCCTGTTTTTCCCTTTTCCCTGTTTTCCCCTTTTCCTTTTCCCTTTTCCCTTTTCTTCCTTTTTTTTTTTTCTTTTTAAGTGTCCTAGTGCATTTAATAGAAATCTAATGGAGAGATTTATTGCTGGAGTTTTGTGCTGAGATTCCAACACTGGGTTAAGTTCATTAGTTCTAAAAAACTCCACTTTTTTCATTGCTGAGCACATCCTCGCTGTGTTTTCTTGCTAACTGAAGCAGGAAATTGGGTTGGTTTGTAAATATGGTAAAAAACAATAGATCTGTGCCTAAGAAGAAGAACTTGGTGCTGTCTCAGGTTCTTGGCAGAGCTTTTCCCTGGAACAATCTGGGCAGGGGATGAGGCAGGGACTCAGTGCAATTATGGGATTTCTCTGGAGATCCCCTGCATTTTGGGGGATTTATCCCAGTTCATTCTGCATTTGGGGAGCAAAAGACCCCAGGCCATTCACGTGGGGGCTGCAGCAGCTTTGGGGGGTTCTGGTTTTTCCTCTGCACCCCAATCCTGCAGCCCAGCCCTGGGTTTGGGGGCCAGGCCTGAGCTTTCCCCTCCTGAAATGCAGAATGCTCAATGAATGGCAAAAGTGCTTTTAAAAGGGGCTCGTGGAACACTTTGAAAATATTAATTAGTGTGTTGAAGCATTCTGCATAGCATATCATAGTAAAACTGCTCCAGGGGGTTGCTTGGAATGAATTATTAATATGAATCCCTCTCTCCCTTATGCTTCACACCCTGATTTTATGGGACTTGGCGTGGGTTGGGGTGTCTATTAGATTCACTTATTGCCTGTTTAGTGGGAGTACTTTGTAGACTGCATCAAAAGGTCACCATTTTTTTTTCTCCAGAATCCCAAATTTTAATCAGTGAAAAAGACTAAATTCCCCCAAACAAGGAAGGAGAGCTATGAAGAAAAAATTTTAAAAAACAAGAAGAAAATCACCACAAAGCCATGACTGAAATAATTTTGTGTACAAGTCCAGGCCCTGAGCCCAGGCTGGTTTAGGAGCATCACTGTGGGGTTCTCCAGAGCTGGAATGGCACATGCAAATCCCACCTCCAGCCCTGTCCAAACCTCTCCAAGAAGAGCAATTCTGCTAAAACACTCTTGTAACATGTTCATGCTTCCTTCACAGCCATTTAGATGCCTTGTACCACAAGTAGAGAATTCATTAAATTCACAGAGCACAGCTCCTTTTCCCCTCTTGGCTTTACAATATCACAGAGCTGAACCTGTTAACCTAACACTGAAAGAGAAAAGCTGTGCTTAAAAAAAAAAAAAATTGTTTTTCAGCTCTTGAGGTCTGTTTTGATGAAGTCCCTCGTGTGCAAATATAAATAAATCCATAAAGTAATTTGACTTTTAATTCATACTTGGATTATGGAAATATTTGTATTTGCATGGCTGCTAGACTGAATTACAAAGGGGTTTGAGGGTCCAGTTTTCAGTCTTAGAAGAAAGAAAAGGAAAATGATGGTTTGGGAAACAGTGGCACCTGTAACCCAGAGGACAAAGGGTTGAGGCAAACCCCAAATTGTTATCACAGAACCCCAGACTGGTTTGGGTTGAAGGGAACTTAAAGCTCATCCCATTCCCTTGGGACACCTCCCCCTGTCCCAGGTGCTCCCAGCCCCAATGTCCAGCCTGGCCTTGGGCACTGCCAGGGATCCAGGGGCAGCCACAGCTGCTCTGGGAATTCCAACCCAGCCCTTCCCCACCCTCCTGGGAGCAATTCCTTCCCAATATCCCATCCCAATTCACCCTCTTCCAGCTAAAACCATTCCCCTTCATCCTGTTCTGCAGAGGGACACAGAACTTTGGCCTTTGGTCCCATCCCACATCCAGAATTTCCAGTGTCTGCAGCACTGCACTGAGTGCTGAAGATGGAGGGAACATTTTCTCATAATGTTAAACAACAACAAAAAAAGCAATGAATAAGAAGTTGATTTCTGCATCTTGAAAATAGATGCTTAAAAATAGATCTGTGTGGCACCTTTGAAAGTCCAAGGAGATGGAGTTTAAGCTTTCTCTGCAAGAAGCAAAGGGAAAGAAGAAAGGGAAGGCTGCTCACAAACAGCAGTGACATTCTGGAAGCAGAAAGGTTTCAGTTTATTTATGGTGTTCAAAACTTCAGGCAGAGTCATCACTTTAAAAAGCAAATCGCAGAGTGAAAAATGCCAAGGAGATTACTAATAATGGCACTTCTTTTCCCCTTTTCCTTCCTTTTTTAAAAATTTTAATTAAAAAAAACAAAAGGTGAGAGACAGCATGTTCCACTGGAGTCTAATAGAGAGCATAAATCTGCACCATCTGCAGAAGTTTGACACAGATTTGCCTCTCTTGCTGCACTTCCCAGGAGTTCTGAGCTGCAATTCCTTGTTGATGACAGCTCGCTGCAATTATGACAGAAAGCAATCATTAGCATCAGCCCTTCCTTACTTTTAGGAGAACCAGCAGCTTTTTCATTTGTTTTGTTTTTGTTTTAAAAAACCCCAATCCTGAGAACTCCCCCTGCTTTAGCAGTTTAGCTGCTGATGGATTTTTCTAAGGAAAGGATCATCTTACGCTTTCTCAGGTTGTGAGTGTTATTGGCTCTATGAAATGTCTTTTTTTTCTGCTTTTTTTTCTGTTCCAGAGGAGAAATGTTGCCAACTGATTAATATTTTAAGCATGTAGACAACCTGCAGACCTTGCTCTTCGACTCAGATTTCTCCTTTCTCCCCTCCCCAAAAATGGTTTTGCTGCTTTAAACTCATTGTTCAGATTTCCTACTCCCAGGTGAGATGTGATTATTTATTCACTTCATGTCACCAAAATTCAGGACAAATAATTCTAGAAAGAGTTCAGCAAACAGTTAAAACAATATCACGTGGAATCTCTGTGGAGTTTGGCTGAGATTTCAGCTCCTTGCTTAAAATTATGTGGGTCAGCCTTATGATGTGGGCAGTGAAAAGGAAAATCTGCTGCATTTCAGGCACTGAATTTTCCATGTTTTTAAAGAAAATGCTGGTGATGTTTAGTGCAATGATGTCTAGGATGCCAATTTAGGGGTTTGTGTGTGCTCAAGGTAGTGCAAAGCAAGTTACAGTGTACAGTTCAGCTCCTCTGGATAATTCATGGAGATTTGGTTTTATTTATTATTCAGATTTGGAATTCAATATTCCACATTCTCGTGTGCAAGTGTAAGCTGAGAAATGGAGAGTTTTGGTGAGAAAAGAGTGATAAAGGAGCTGAAGAACTTCCAGTGGCCTCTCTGTGCTGGCCAAGCCCCAAATCCGTGATGGCTTTTTGTGGACCTCGAGGATGGGTGAGAATTCTAGAGCCACTCCAAAATTGCACCAAAACTGGAAAGTTGGTGTTTAAAATTAAAAAACCCTGCCTGATAGAATTTTCCTCTAATAAATTCTGCATTATTTCTCTTCATAGGACCTATTTCTCTTCCCATCCCTTTTAATTGTTCACTCTTGATTTATATCTACATGAGAATTTCACTTTGGACTACTTTGAATAAGCACCAAATCCAGCCTTTAATTTTCATCATTTATTATTTTTTGAATGTCCTTCTTCTCACCCCAGGTTTCTCCTGAATTGTCTGCTTGACTTTACTCTTCTTGAAAGGTTCATGGGAATAACTTCTAAAGTACAAGAGACATGGCAAGTGCAGCAGAATAAATTCTGATTTAAAAATTATAAGAAATAGAGAATTTCTTCATATTGAGAGTCCTGAATGGCAACTGGCAATGAGTAAATTGCACAAAAGCTGCTCTGCAGACTTTACATGATTGACAAAGAGGATTCTTCTGCCAGGGAATGTTAGGAAGATCTACAGTTCAGAAAAGGTATAAATAAAAAGGATTCAGAACTGTAAAAATATATTTATGGAAAACTGGTTCTGTACCTTAGAGGTTCTCCCTTTCTTTTGGCTTTTTGTGACTCTAATTCTGATTTTACTCCTGCTCCCTGGTGATATTCAGTAATTCCTCATCAACTTTCTGCTTTCACTGAGATCAGGGACCCATTTAGGTGCCCTCAGCCTGGGCCTACCTGAGTTTTTCATCTGCAGGCAAGCTGGGTTTGAGCTCATTTTAGTAGTAAAATCTGCATCTTAAATATTTGCAGAGTTCCTCACATCTGTTGTAAAACCACAGATGTGCCTCTCCGTAGATATATATACTTCAGTGTGATATATTATGTTTTATAATTAAAATTTTATTGAATTTTAATATAAAAACAAATTCATACATTAAAAATTAAGTAGAGAACAAACATGTGTGGTATCAGGAGGATACAAGCTCCAGTGCAGTAGGACAACAACATCTGACCCATAAAAAACACCCTGCTTTACTTCTAAAATACCTTTGTGGCTGGGAGATTAGTGGGATGCATTATTGAGGTTCCAATATTTGGGAAAAATAATATTGTTTTGTCACTTCCATTGATGAGGAAAGGAGCAGCTTTTGAAATCCCTCCATTAAACATTGGAAAACAAATAGATTTTGACAGAGCACGGCCTCCCAGCCAGCAGAGAGAGTTATTTGTGGGATAAAGTCAATAATTTAGAGCAAAATAAAGGGCTTTATTTTTTGCAGGGTCCAGGGGAGCAGAAGAATTTGGATACTGGAGATCTGAGCTTGAATTTAGGAATAACCCAGCCCTTACTTGTCCTCCTTCCCTGGGCAAAGGTGAGCATTGGTCACACAGAGTAACTTACTCCTTGTAGGATGTGTGTCAGGAAGGATGGAGACACAAGAGCTTGGAGCACCCAGAAGAGGGGGAATGGTTTCAAACCATTGAGGTCTGATGGGATTTTGGGGAGGAATTGTTCCCTGGGAGGGTGGGGAGCAGCTGGGATGGAATTCCCAGAGCAGCTGTGGCTGCCCCTGGATCCCTGGCAGTGCCCAAGGCCAGGCTGGACATTGGGGCTGGGAGCACCTGGGACAGGGGGAGGTGGGATGGGATGGGATGGGATGGGTTGGGATGGGATGGGATGGGATGGAATGGGATGGGATGGGATGGGATGGGATGGGATGGGATGGGATGGATGGGATGGGATGGGATGGGATGGTGGATGGGATGGGATGAGCATTAAGGTCCCTTCCCACCCAAACCATTCCATGAATTTATATCTCTGTGATAATTACACCCTACAGTCCCAATATGAGGTGGCCCAGAGCAGTTCACCAACAAGATTTGATCTTTATTTCACTGACAACTTTGAGGATAAAATTGTCTTTATTTCACTGTCAACTTTGCAGTTTGGAGAAAATGAATGACCCAGCCTTGGTGAACACCAGGCACAAGCAGATATTTGCTCTCCACCAATTCCAGCTCATGGCACCAGCCTGCTGTCCCTTCACTGATCCCATTTTTCCCTGATAAAAAGCAAACCCCAGCACGGGATGTCAGAGAGAAAACAGTGCTGAAATATTTGAATGCTGTTACATAAAGGGGCGAGGAGCCTTTGCCTTGAATGCTGCTTTCATTTCCATTTCAAAAAAGGTACAGCTGAAGTGTAAAAAGTTCAGAGAGGGCTGATGGAAATGATTAGACAGAGGGTGAGATGTGCTTATGACGAGAGCCTGTCAAGTTTGGAACATGAATTTCCTGGCTAACAAGGATGAAAATGGCAAAAATGTATCAGATAAGGAGTAGTTGATAGGGAATATCTCAGGAGGTTGTTGAGGATACCTTTTTTCCTGCACTTTCTGCTGACACAAGAATCCTGGCAACAGCCAAAAGATGCGGCAGGGCCCACAGCACAGGCTGGTGACAAGAGACAGGGCTTTGGGCTGGATGTGGGATCATTGCCACAGGAGTCTGAGACTTCAGGAGAGTTTAAAGAATGAGGAATTAGAGATTTGGGCAGCACTATTTACATTAGATCAGGTAAAACTAAGGGATAGGGTCATGGAATCATTAAGGCTGGAAAAGACCTCCAAGATCATCAAGGCCAACTTTGATCTCACCCCACCAATGCCCACTAAGCCATGTCACAAAATGCCACATCACTCAGTTCTTGGACACTTCCAGGGATGTGACTCCAGGATTGCCCTGAGCACTCTGTCCCAATGCTTGACCTTGTTTTCCATGAAGAAATCTTTCCTGATATCCAAACTGAATGTCCCTGGTGCAGCTTGAGGTGGGACCTCATTCCACATCAGCTCCTGGGACAGAGGGAGGTGTTTCCCAGGGCTGCCTCATCCCTTTGCTGTGCTTCCTGAATCCTCTCCAAGGCTTTGGAAGTTGTGCCCTGTCTCCAGCTCTCCCATGTCCAGCAGCACCATTCTCAAAGGGGAAAACAGGCCCAAGCTCTGCTAGAAAAGTAAAATTTAACTTTTAAATCAGTTTTACATCATCATTTTCCCTGCTATTTGCGAAGTCAGGTAGGAGCAATACCTGGGAGTTTCACTGATGAGCAGAGCCGGGTGTGAGGTGGCTGCAGAGCCCAGGAGCTCTGGGCAGAGCAGTTCTGGAGCAGAGCCCAGGAGCTCTGGGCAGAGCAGTTCTGGAGCAGCACACCCAGCCCCAGGTGCCCACACCTGCACACACCCCTGCCCTGAGCTCAGCCCGACTCTGCCCCTCCAGCTTCTCCCACACTTCCCCAATTAAACATTCAAACTCACATTAACGAGCTGTCCACAGCCCTGCAAACTGATTTATCTGCTGATGACAGTCCGAGCTGCTGCCCAAACTGCTGGAGAGGAAAAGGTCTTTAATTTAGGGGTTGTTTTCTTTATAATTATTCCTTTTCACACTGATTTTCACTTGCTGTTGCTTCACAATTAACTCAAGGTCACAAGTTGAGGAGGTATCACAGGGTGATGTCAGCTCCACTTGGCATGAATAATATTTGTGTTCCTGTTTGTTGAATGAATGGATTGAAATAGGATTTTATTGGACTAATGAAGATTTTTATTTATTAAAAAATGGGATTTTTCAAAGAGGATTGCTAAGTCATTACAGATAATTATTTTTAAGGAATCTTTTAAAGGTGTCACTCCCCATGGCAGGAGTTTGCAACGAGATGATCTTTAAGGTCCCTTCCAGCTCAAACCATTCTTTGATTCTGTGATTCACTGTTGTTATTTGTGCTCTGAGGATTTACTAAAAAGCAGTTTTATAGGTTGGAAATTTATTGAGAGCACGAAGAGCTGATGCCTTCTGTCTGGTGAAAAAAGGGTGTTTTCCTCTTCTCACACATTTACATTGTTAATCTGCAAACTCACCAACACATCTGAACACACAGCTGAGTTATTCACCATTTACAATTTCTAGAAACCCAAAATAAAGCTGTGATGAAAGATTGGATTATTCACAGATAATCTACAGCTCTCCCAAACAAGCACTTTACGACTGTGCACACAAAAAACAAACTCCTGGTTTATTTTTGATTTGGAGAAAAGAAAACCCAAACCCTTCAGAAATGATTAACAGTAATTGTCAGGAATTTGTTTTGGAGGGGGACTGTCCTTGTGTTGTCACATGTCCCATTAACACTGGCAGCAGGATATTGATTAGCCACGAACAGACTCTACTTGCAATAATTTCACTGCAAAAGAGCAACCAAAAGAAACTAAAAAACCAAATTTAGAAGTGTACAGATATTGTTTTGGTGAGTCTACAGCAAGATAATTTACAGATAAAACAGAAAAATGTTGATAATTTTAAATTGTATTATTTTGGTACAGCTTATATTTAACACTTCTTCACTATCAAACAGTGTGAAGGAAAATTAAAGTTCTGTGAGCTTTAGTAAATCCCTAAATATTCAAAGCTGGATTTTGATAGAAGACAGGGAAAGGGAAAATTATCATCCCTGCTATGTCAGTGCTCTTCTGTTTTGATGTTTCACTTCCAGGAAAATTTTCCTCAGTTCCAGCTGTCTTAAATTCAGAGCTAAGGAAAAACCCATTGAGTTATCTCAGTGTCTTCAAGAAAACTCTCACTGATAATAGAAAATAACAACCTTTAGACAGCACTTTTTATACCAGACTGTAAAATTTAATCGAGGGTTTTATCTTGCCATAGAAATTTGGGTGTTTTTTTCTAAAAATCCCAGGAAACATTATTATTTCTGTTCAGCTGTTTTTTCTAAGGAATGTCTGCAGAATTGACTCCTTTTTTATTTAGATACTTCCAGGAGCTGCACCTGTTGAATGACACAGAACTATTCCAAGGGTAAAATTAATTCCTCAGGAAGGTTTGGAAAAATCCCAAACCTTCTCATGATGTTGAAGGCTATTTTCACATCTAACAATAGGGGAAAAAAAAGAATATATTTTACAGGAATTTGGAGAGGGATACACAACCTCTACAGGAGGGTGGGAAGCTGCAGTCCATCCAGGGATTTTTGGGAAACTCCACCCCCATGTAGGGATTTTTGGGAGGATGGAGCCTGTAGGATTGAGCCACCTCATTCAGCATCAGAGGGAGGATAGCAGGAGCTGCCTGGGATAATCCCAGAGGATGCCCTAAACACTCGTGTGTTTTGCAGCACTTTGAGGCTTTTTTGATGCTTCTAAGGAGGATGCAATTAGCTTTTCAATGATAAATAAATTAGAGATAGTTGATTTTGCCGTTCACACATTTGTTTTCTTCGCTTTCATGAGGGACTGCAGCCTGTTTATGATTTTCTCAGAAGTTTGAGAGACTTGCTTTGCTTAGTGACAAATCCTCCCCTCTAGGCAGCACAAGGAAAAGAAAAAAAAAAGAGGAAAGCAAAGATAGTGGGAACCTGCAAATGGCCAGTGTGTCTGCAGGGAAGGGAATCCCCTCAGGACTCCCAGAGGTTTGGTTTGCTTCCTGGCTGTTTATTTACGTAATTAGAGCTCGTAATTCCACACAAGGCAAAGGGAAAGAAGAAGCAGCAACAAAAGAAATCATGGGAAAGCACAGGCAGGAGTCAGTTGGTTATGCAGGACTGGAATAAGGCTCTGGTGGAACTTCAAGGATGGCTTTGGCTCTGCAGGAGGTGGTCACCAGCTGGTGTCCAGCATGGGTGGGACTTCATGAAATCATGGAATGATTTGGGTGGGAAGGGACCCTAAAGATCCTCCAGTGCCACCCCAGCCATGGCAGGGACACCTCCCACTGTCCCAGGTGCTCCCAGCCCCAATGTCCAGCCTGGCCTTGGGCACTGCCAGGGATCCAGGGGCAGCCACAGCTGCTCTGGGCACCTGTGCCAGGGCTGCCCACCCTGCCAGGGCACAATTCCTCATTCCCAATGTCCAATCTAAAATTAACCTCTTCCAGCTTAAAGCCATTCCCTGTGTCCTGTCCCTCCACCCCTTGTCCCCAGTCCCTCTCCAGCTCTCCTGGAGCCACTTTAGGTCCTGCAAGGGGCTCTGAGCTCTCCCTGGAGCCTTCTCCTCTCCATGCTGAACAATCCCAATTCCATCATTCGTCATCACCCAGGTCCTGTGCAGAGATTTCCTCCACCATGCTGCTGAGGAAAGAGCAGTCTGTGCAGCCTTTGAGGACCATGATTTAAAGAGTGACATCCAAAGATTTGCAATGTAAGTCATGTCAATTCCCTTTAATTTCAATTATGGTAATTATTTTTTACTTTCCAGCTTGGTGTTCACACCTGCTTAGACAAGTCTTCCTATGGTTTCAGAGTATCAAGCAATTCCAAGAGGTTGGTAGAGGAGGCAAGGGTAATTCCACCACCAACTTTGAGCTGCTAACAAGCTAAACTTGTGCAATTTGGAGAAAAATTTTGCTTCAGGACAGAAAGTATCTGAAAAAAAATGCTTAAAGTAGCGAGAGTGTGGCTTGGAGTTTGTACAAAAGAAAGAATAAAATACTTGTAAAAAGCAAAATCCAAGTAGAAAGAAATACTCTGCATAGACACGTTAAAAGGGGGGTTAGTAAGGTCAAGGATAAGTTTTATTTTGAGAACTGTGCTGCTGAGGAGTGAAAAGAATAACAAATAAGAAAAATGTGCCTTTTTTCCTATCTGCTCCTGAATGAAACACAGCATTTTGGAAGGTCAGTCACCGGGAACTGATGGGGGATGATAGAGGCAGGCCCCCAGCTCAGCTGTACAGATAATTTCAGTCCCATTCTGTATGAGCAGTGCAATGAGGCTGTCCCAGCCTTGTCTCCAGGTGCATTTCCATCACACCCAGCACTGCCAGCTCTGCTGTGGAGATCACATCATGTTCATTGTATTAGAGCAAGGAAATAGGGGCAGCAATAGCCCAGCCAGCAGGGCACTCCAGGCAATCAGAGCAGCCCAGCTACTCTCAGCTGAGACTTATAAACTGCAAGAAGTGGGGAAATGTCACTTTTTTCCTTCCTAGGAGCAGCTTTTATCCATGTGTGTTTGTGTGAGAAGCAGCAAGGCAGGAAAGGAAGCACAGCCAGAGCTCTTCCACTTACCCAGGACAGGATAGCCATGGATCCTCTGCTCTGAAACTCTGCCTGTCACCTCCCAGGGACATCTGCTGGGTCTGCAAAAGGTGCAACTGGTGTCTCCACACTGCAAGAGGCTGGGAGCAAGGTGGGTAATGGGCTAAATTAAAGGAGGTGTAATTAAAAATTACTTCCAAGTGGTTTCTTCTGCTCCAAGAGGAGCGTGGAAGGGCTGGTTGGGCTCAGTGCTGTGGGAATAAATATCATTGTGTAGATGATGGTGTGGAAAGTAAGCAAAGAGTAAGGTGGAAAAGGAATTGGAGTTGTCTGGAATTGGTTTGGTTGATCAGAAATAGGTGTGCTATCAGAAACGAAATTGGAGAATCACAGACTGGTTTGGGCTGAGAGGGACCTTAAAGAACACCTTGTTCCAACCCCTTGCCATGGATGGGGAGTATGACAGGTACCTGCAAAACTCTGGACATCTCCTGGTGCTGACTAAAACGAGAGGCAAGGGAAAAAAAATTCAATAAATCAAAAGAAATGATCCTCATTGTGAAAGTCAGAGCAGTCCCTAAGTGCTTAACTCAGACTTCAAGTTCCTCAACCCCTCTTGAGGGTGGAGGAAGGAGCTTCCCATGTATTTTGGGAAGGGCAGGACCATGGGAGCTGTGTCTGTTCACCAGGCCTGTAGTGAGCACCTTGCCTGACATTAAGCAGAGGCAATAACTTTGTGATGACCTAAATTCATTTAAAAAAGAATTACTGATGTATATATTCAGGTCAATAGCGCTTTCCCCAGGTTTCAATAATCGGATCAATTATCTGAATCCAATAAAATCTTATTAAAGAAATTCAGAATTATCTTTAGAATAGCTGGCCTTGTAGTCCCTGAGTAGGTTACAAAAACTGCTATGAAGAATTAGTGTGACCTACTTTCTGGGTGGTACAGATATCATTATCATATCAGAGGTGCAGGCTGATAAGGCTACATGACTTCCATCTCTTATTGAAGAGAGTTTGGCAAAAAACTTGCACAAAACTTTCATCTAGCTCTCCAAACTATTTTATTTTCCTAAACACCAGTGAAATTTGAGAAGTCAAAGCATTGCACGTGAAGATGCACCTATTGAATGAAGTGAGTGAGGTAAAGCCAACAGGGTGACGAACGTTTAAAGCACCTGGGGTGGGGACAAGTTGTTGTTGCAGGTCACAAATGCTTGGTCAGCCCAGGCACAGCCACGCTGACCCAGGGGCACTTTGCACCTCCTTCCACAGGGTCAGTGAGGACTCAAATTCTGAAGCAGAGGAAGAATTACAAAAAACCAATGTTTTATTACAAAAGCTGATGGAAAACCTTCCAGCCTTCTCTCTGCCAGGTGAGATGTTTGGTTATTATATTGCTTCTGAGACAATCACTTTGTTAAAATTTGGCTGGAAACTTCCTTGTGTTTCTAAGCTGGTTTTTGACGGTGCAGCATTTGCAGATCTGTGCTGGGGAATCAGGCTGTGCTGGGCAGAATTGCCCCAAGAGCTGCAAAAGCAAATCTTTGGTACCTCTGGAGTAAACCTGACCTCCATGCTAGCTGTGTCTGGAAGAAGTGTTTCCTTAAAAAATACCCTGGGATATGTCAGGGCTGATGTTTGGAGCTGTGGAAGACAGCAGGGATTTAATTGGTGCTGCAGTGGGATCAGGGTGGACTCTGCACTGGTATTTGTGGCATGGCACGCCTCCCTCAGGCAGAGGAACCAGTGAAGGAGGGGCAGGATGTTCCTGGCCTGGTTCCTGGAGGTTCCAGCTGGTTTTACATCAGCTCTGCTCCATCCAGCTGGAGGTGAGAAGATGCTGTGCTCCTGTAAGGAACATCGCCGTTCCCACCACAAGTGGTGAGGAGCTTCTCCGAGCTGCTCAAACACAGAGTCGGGTCACAGAAAGGGCTCCAAACACTGGAAACCCAAACACTGGTAACCCTTTCGTGAGGTTACCAGAGAAGTGATGCCAACATGTGAGGCCGGAACTTGCTTGTGCCAGGCAGTGGAGATGGCACTGGAGCAGTGCCAGGAGTGCTCACACCCTCGTGCGCCCCTCAGGCCTCTCTCCAAGGCCGGCCATCCCTCACCCACCCAACCATGGCGAGGACGGCAGAGCAGCTGTGGGACCCCCACACCACCGAGCCATGAGCGTGGCCAGGACGGTTTTCCAGGAGTTAATTAGGAAGCCGAGGCTCTGGGAGCCTGTTGGGGAGCGCTGAGCAATCCCAGCTGCTCCGCAGGCCCCGCCGGCGTGGCAGAGCCAGGCCCTCCTCCCCGGCAGCCGCGGGCTTTGATCTCGCCAGTATCAAACCAGTTGGGCCCCAGTAGGGTGGTGGGAGCAGCGGGAGCCACTGGTGGCCTGTGGCTCAGGGCAGCCACCTTCTCTCCACACAGGCCCACCGGCCCCCGCTCGGCGGCGGGACATCAAGGCAGGCCCGACCGACGAGCGCGTTAATTAGGAGGCTGAAATTATAATGTTGTGTTAAAGAACAAAGAGTCTCCAAAGGAAAAAATATGTGCCGCATATCTGACAAAGATAAATTGGATTATTCAAAATATTCCTGATGAAATGTTACATTTTGCAACTAATTATCAATCTGTTTTATCTCCCGACCAGCTGGGCATTTTTGTGCATGCAAGACCTGCCTTACCAATGATCTTAAGATGTCACTGTAGCGTTTACATCTTTTATTTCAAGATTTAAATAACTAGGAAGTAGCTAATGTAATTCACTGCTGAGAAGAAAGGCTAGTTAGTTGAATGCTTTCCAAAGTGATCTTTTCCTAATGAACTTCTCTGGACTGTGAGTAATGAGGCTTTATTCAAATAATGTTTAAGAAAGGTTTTTATAATGTAATTTTTTAAAGAAAGAGCAACATTTAATGCATTTAAAATATCTTTATTAATCCTATACTGCCTCATGTAGCATTAAAGCATTGTGAATATTTGGTTTTGTTCCTTCTGAATGTTCTTTTTGTGATGTACTGGTTGTAGTAGCAATGGAGCTATAGAAATTGGGCAATTATCTCATAAATGTTCAGTGATATCTTACAAATTACCATCTGACATGATTACAGAGCCATTTTGCTGTAAAAGCATTTGTTGTTTAAATATATTTATATACCACACTGGTCTGTATTTCCCCTGGTCCCTACTCAGACACTACTCCTATGTGCAAGCACTGAGCTTTCCTACCCCTTCTATAGCTCACCTTTGGGCAGCTGTGCTGAGATTAATCTGCTGGAGGTGTCATAAAAATTTTCTTTTGAGTGTGATCTTGTGGTAGTTTTCAACTGGAATAGGAGAGGATACCTCACAGGCTCCCTATAACAGCAGTGGTCTGTAATATTTTGGATTCTTTGCAAGGTTCTGAAGTTCTCCTGGAAGTGTTCTGGCAAATTTTGCCTTTATGGCACTGAACTGACAGGGTGACCAAAAAAAATTTAAGAAATTAAATATCTTAACATAATGTCTGCTTGGGCAACTTCTAGGAAGGGACAACCACAAATGTATTTGAGCCAATCTCCCTATTTTTGATAAACTAATTAAGTGGCATTATTGAGTATGGGCTGATCTCATCCTCCAAAAGGCTGACTCCCACTGCTTATGGGACCTGACTGATACACCCCATAACTGCACATTTCTGAAATTGGCTTTATTTATGGCAGAATATCAGCTCAAAAAGGACTTCACTCTAGATCTTGAATTTTCTGCTTATATCTCCCAGTAGTTAAATTTTAAACACTGTATCTAGCCTATATTTAAAGTTTTCCCAGAGAACAGCAACTGAACGTGGAGACTTCAGCCTGTGGAACACGGAATAAAACCAAAACAGTTTGCTCAGCCCATCAATTTTCCCTCCTCTTTCTACAGAGTAAATTTTGTCCCACCTGATGATCATTGTAACTGTTCAGAGCAGGTTCTGCTTCATTTTAGAAATGAATTCTTTCTGCCTGTTAAAAAGGCTCTTCCCAAAGCTGATCAGTGCATTCCCTGCATTTTTCCATGGTCTATCAAGGCCGGATCCTGCCAAGAGCAGGAGGTGCTTGGCCCACTGACCTTCTCCCAAAATTCCTGCCCATTAGGAGTGGTCAGCACCCGACAGGATTTGGCCTTTGCTTTGCACAAAAACCTCTCTCAGTTTGAATGTTTCATAATGTATGTTTAAACAGTCGCAGCTAGCAAAGAACTTTGATGAGGCAAAGGGGTAATTGGATTTTCTTGTTCTATAATTAAAAACGTATATATTACATCCACATTAATACCAAAAGAGTTCATCATGATCAGCGTTATTAGAATGAATACCAAAGGATTTAACAGTGATTGGCCACTTAGTTTAAAGGGTACCTGAAATCATTAAATTGTTTGCTGGAGGGCTTTTGAAGGCCTGTTGGATCGTCTGCCACTCCATATTTTTTTTTACTTCTGGCCTGCAATGTGAGGTTTACTTTTACAAAGTAGGAGCAACAGGGTGATCATTTTCCTTTATTATTCCCTTATTGACTTCCAGTTAATTTTAATCTTTGCATTAAGTGACCTCTATTAAGCTTGCCAGGTATCTGATTACTCTGCCAAGGTTGAGACCAGAAGGTGACCTATTGCACCACATCAATTGTCCTTCACAGAAGCCCTTACTGTTAATCAAGAGAGGAAGATTAAAGGAGATCAGAACTATCAGCCTGGAGTGAATTTTGAATTTGAATACACCTTTCTACCAGTGTGTGTGTGTTGTCCTAGAAGAAAACAAACATGAGCTCTTAAGAGCAGCCTCTGCTCAAATCTCAGCTGAGAGAAGCTCTCAAGGCAATGTGGTGTCTGCAAACTTAGCTCTACCCTTAAACACTCTAATATGTTTGTAAAATTCTAAATTAGATACATGTTAATATATCTGTAAAATCCTTAAATAAGCTTTCTCATATTTGGTTTGGACAAACACAACTTTTCCTTTTTTTCTTTTTTTTTTCCCCTGCAATCCTAAAATGCACACATTTAATTTTGTTCAGTTCTATGTAGGTACAAACGAGCTTAATTAATTCTCATTCTTAGAATCACAGAATCTTTTAGGTTGGAGCAGACCTCTAAGATCAACAAGCCCAACCATTAAACCTACTTATCTTAGGTTGTTGGATAGGTTAGAGTTGACTTTTCATGAGCACGTGAAGGTTCACACTTTGAGGCAGCTCCTCAGGGGTTGTTGGTCTTTGTAGAATTCCTTTTGGAGAATTCAGAATTTAGAGTTTGTAGAATCCATAAATTTGTATCAGCATTTTCATGTGGTAAATCCCAGTGACTCCAATTAATTAAACCATAAATTTGTACAGGAAAAATATTAACTTTCTTGTATTTCATTCTCTTAACTCAAAGTGTTTTGGAACTTTGCCTGAAATTCTTAGGGACAAAAATCCCAAAATTATTGTTGAAAGCTACAGTGTGGGTCTAAAAAAGACATAATAAATGTATGTAAAAATAAACGTATTGATTGATCCCTGATTATAATTATGCATTAGGTTTCTGTAGTTTAAAAATTTGTCTTCAAACGATCTCATGTACATGATTTCACCTTTGATCATCTACAGAAGTAAAAAAATGAAGCAAAAAAACCCTTGAAATTAAAAAAGAAAGTAAGTTGGTGTTAAAATCAGAGTTTTATTGCAATTAAGTATTTGTAAGGTCAACTACTGCAGTCTAAAATATTCTGAACTAGTTCTGAATATATCCAATTAATAAATAAATTCATAGAGGGGGAAAAAAGTGAAAATTAACATCTTTCTAGCTTAGGAATCCAACAAGTGCTTTAAAAAGAGACCTGATCTATTTGGAAGATATTTTTTGAAACCTAAAAATCCTCTTTTCTCTTTTTCCCAACATCTCCATCCTGCACAAAGCCTCCCAAGCCTGGTCAGTTTGTTCAGCTTTCCTGGGAGCTTGTGGAGCTTAATTTCAGTGCAGGGGATCCCAAAAGCTTTTCTCTTTTATAATCAATTCTACCTGCACCAACTTACTCTTAATATAAAAATGACCAGTTGGAACATGAGAATGTCATTTTATTGGGATTCAGGTCAATAATTGTATTTATTTTCTTGACAGAAGAGTCACCTCCAGCATTCAGTAATTTGATTATTGTGCTTAGTTCATAACAAAATTGGACGAACCCAACTCAGAAATACTTTTGTTCTATGGTTAACTCCTGTCTTTAAATAGTTCTATGATATAAAGTCTTCTATTTCCCCCAGTTAGACAGAAAAGTTGCCCAGCTCTTCAGCTCTCCAAAGAAAATTGGGAATGATTAAAAAAATTATGTGTTGATGCATCTTTATGCCTTAAATCATAGCAAACGTATTTATAAATTTTAAGCAATCGAGCATCTGTTCTTCCTCTTCCAGGTGTGCAAACAAGAGTGCTTTGGCTTCCCCTAAAATTTCCCATTTTTTACCAAGTCCAGCAGGCACACTGTGGTCAATGACAAGGCATCCTGAGCCTGCCTTGTTCCAATCAACTTCTGCAGGAGCGGGATCGCCGAGGGATCGCGGGAGTCGGGAACAGCGTTTAGCACTTTGCTGACCTTGAGTCCACCTTTTCAAAACTCCTTCTGGAACCAAGATTTTTTCCAGCCATTTTCAAGTGATTTCTTCCACTTTCTCCAGAGACTGAAACACTTGATTGACCCGTGATGTTCAGCGAAATTCTTGCACTGGAAAAGAAAAAATTGTTGGAAGTCCTAGACATGAAAATGCTCATGAACTTTAAAAAGAAAAAAAATCTTCAAAAAGTTTTCAATGTATCATCTGTCCAGCATGTTTAACAACAGGTATTTGGGGTTTCTTTTCATTGTGAAAGAAGATTTAGAAGCAAACATGAAAAATAGATATTTAGTTTTAAATGTATGATTTTCACCTGTATTTTAGCCTTGTAGACAACACTTTGTCTCACTTGAGAGTTGCTAATAACCAGGAAATGATTACTGAGAACTTCTGAAATGACATCAAGTAAAAAATTAAAGGATGTGAGGAGACTTTTTGTAAGAAATAAAAGCTTTTAGAGCTGAGATCATGATAAATTATTTCTCAGCATTCCTCAGAAAGAATAATGGAGCTGAAGTTTGTACTGTGTGTATTGTGTTACTTGATGAATCTCTGGCTCACAGTACCTACATGAAAACAGGACTCCCCAAAGACTTGTCAGGACTCTATGTTAAAAAAGTTTGCACAGGGAAGGAGATTTTATTATTTTGAACTCGATTTTGCATCTTATATTTTTTGCTTAAACTTGGTAGCCATTTTGTGGCATCAGGAAAAAGTTCTTTCAGCTTTAAATTTTGAAACAGTCCATGCTCAATCAACTGAGTGGTGGAAACAAGTCATGATTGACCAGTTTTCTGAGTTAGAAAACAAAGGAAAGGAAGAAAAAGGTTTCTTTTTACTAAATTACTTAAAAATATTTTAAAATATTTTTTATATCTAAAGTTTAACCCTATTTTGAGGAATTTACCTATTAATTATTTTTCAAATGGCATCAGCAACAAATATAGGTGATAAATTCACCAAATAAGAAATTCTGCAGCAGTAAATGTTTTAGTATTTGTATAATGGGTAATCATGTTTGGTCTCACCTGCTAATTTGCTCCCTCAGTTTATTAGACAGAAAGTTTCTTTGTTGAAATGTACCAAACCAACATCCAAAAATGCAACTTAATTGCACTGAAGCACAATTTTCTCAAAATCTGCATCTTGAAAGCATAAATTCTCTAAGTTTCCTCATATTTCTCTTTATAATAATCCCTTGGATGAGAGTTAGGCTTTGCTTTGTTTTTGTGTAAAAAAGTGGGACCAAACACTGAATTAATGGAAGTTGAAGATGAACATTTGAAAGGTAGGTATGTAGGGCTTTATTTATTACAAAAATTTTTTTGGGGGCTCCATTTGTTTATTCTGGATAGTTATCCTGGCTGGATGAATTATTGCTTCCTAGGGATCCATCCAAGCCCTGTGGGTTGCCATTGGCCTCTGGGCACTAGTGAATTCCAGTGTTAATTTTATTAAGCCTTGGGATTTCCTCCTCCTGGTCACTTTTCCCTGGAAATGAAGTGTGGAACATGTAGAGCCTCAGCTGCACCAGATCCCTCCCACAGCACATGGAACAGGGCATGGCATGGACAGCATCTATAATTTAATTGTACAGCCTGAGTGGTATTCTCTAATCCCCTTGCTCTGCTGTGTCAGAAATCAGGACTTGATTGTCTGGCTGAGTTTCCACGTTCCAGAGGTGATACTGGGTCAGCTCTAAAAAAAAGATGAGAAAAAAAAGAAGCTGTACAGTTGCAGAACAGTTCTGTGCTACAGGCAAGTTCAGTGTGGTGGTGAGAAAAAAGAGTTTTGTAGCTCAGGAGAAAATCCTATATCCATCCCAGCCCCAGAATAGGATTCAAGTTTAGGAGCACGTGGTACAAAAAGTTGTGCAGCCTTTGGTTTGCTGTTTAATCTGGTTGCTCATCTATCAAATGGGGATATTGATTCTGATCTCTCACAATCTCCAGCGAGATTTTTAAGGGAATATATGAAGCACCTATAGATCAGTGAGCTCTGCAGAGATGTTTTAGAGTGCAAAGTGCTTTTAAATGGTGCAGCTGTCTGCTGGGCTGTGTTTAAGGCTTGCTTCACCTAATGCTGCTCCCTGTTTTGTGCAGAGGTGCTCAGGGGCTGGCCAGGCTGCCTTGCAACAGAGCTGGCAGAGCCTGCTGGAAAACAGAGCTGGAAAAGTCAATGCAGCTCTTGCTCAGGTTAAAGGGAAGCCTGCATTGTTTTACCTTTAGTTGTAATTCCAAGGGCCACTCCAGTTCAATGCAGGCTGTATTAATGTGCATCACTTATCCATACACTGAGTCAGTCAATGACTGCATTGATCCAGGGCTGTGTTTTCTTTCAGAGGATGCTGCAATGAGGCAATAGAAATCATTAGGGCTTGTGATATTGAAATCCTCTTGGTGCTGGCAGACCTGGAGCTCACATTTCACATACTGTTGCAGCAGCACAAGAGCAGTCATGCCTGGAATTTCGAGTGAAAGTTTCTGTTTATATTTTTTTGAGTGAACCTGCTCTGTTTTGTTCCTTTCTCTTGTACTCAGGTTATTTTACTGAGGTCTGTTGTGTACCTGGCAAGGTGGTGTAGGGCAAGGTATCCCTGCCCAAGGCATGGGGTGGAACTAGAAGGGCTTGGAGGTCCCTTCCAAGCTAAACCATTCTGTGATTTGATGATTTTATGTACAGGATGCAATCTTTTCTTCTTGTGTTGAGTGTGATTCTAGGAATGGCATGGCCTGGGTCAGAAGGGGCCTTAGAGATCACTTTGTTCCAACCCCTTCCATGGGGAGGGACATCTTCCACTAGGCCAGGTTCCTCAGAGCTCTGGTGTTTCCTGATAAAACCCTCTGAAGGTCTCAAACAGCTATTCCAAAAACCTCAAATTATTCAATAGCCTCTTCTCGAGGTCTCTCACCCTTTTAGTTGTCATCACAAACATCTAAGAGTGAGACACAGCTTTTATACCTTAGCTTTTCCCAAGCTTTTGCAAATAAACTATCTATCTAGTTTAACAGACTTCCAAAGTTGGTACCTTGTTCATTAACAGTAATCTGGTCATTGCAAAAATGTTTATGAACTCTTCTTCAGGCAAGAATGCAATCTAAGCAAAAAGAGCCTGTGACAAGTAGAAAACAGAAGCAAATGATGTGACCCTGGTAAACATTATACAGGGGGTTTCAGCAATCTGCAGGCTCATTATTGTGGATTTCTTTAGGATATTTAGAGAGGGAGAAGGGGAATAATGACCTACAGTTGGAGGCATGAATAAGACAACATTCAAAAAGCTGCAAGTTTAATTTGGGGAATACGGCTGAGAAAGAAATGGCAGCAGGGAAAAAAAAAAGAAGAAATTTGGAGAACATTCCCTCAGTCACCCAAGTAAACCCCCACTAAATACACCCAGCAACTTGTGCTCATAAATCCGTGCACAGGAAGGGCAGTTGTCAACAGGTCGTTCCAATTTTCAAATGAGGTTTGTCCTTGCAGGTTTTCTTCACACCTCTCCTGATGGCTGCAGGATTAAGACTATAAAAAAAGCAGGTCATGGAAACAAATTGGAAAATGCCAACCCTCCCTCCAGCTTCACGTTTCCTTTTGAAATACTGCTTTAAAAAAAAAATCTCCCAAGGAGATCATTGATGACTTGAGGGATGGAAGAATTGGGGTATGGATGCTTTAGGAAATGTGTCAGGCTTTTGGGAGGTTATGGAGCTGATTCAGCTAATCTGGATGTATTAGGGGAAATCTCCCTGGTCTACCCCACCTGAGCATGGCAAATATTCCTTTCATTTCCTGCAGCAGACCTGAAGACGTGTTACGAGGTGGCTTTTTCTGGATGATCCTGAGATAAACAGAAACCTCATAAGAAAAGCTTTTCTTCATGGTAAACCCACTGCAATTCCGAGGACTTTTGGATAAAGTTTTGATAACACCGGTAAGGAACAAAGTGTTACTGAAGGCAGAGGCATTCAGGTGAAACCCTAACCCCAAATCTTGACTGTTTGTTACTATTAAAGACCTCTTGGCACTTTTCACAAGAGCAGAGGTGTGAGCCCTGGTGTCCTGGCCAAATTCCAGCTTGGGTAATTAAATTCTGCTCTCCTAAAATCCCCCCTGTAGTTTCAGCCGAGTCCAGGATTCCTCATTTCCTCCGCGAAAGTGCGGCGCAGAATTGCTTTGTGCTGGTAAACAGCTGCCACAGCTCACCCCAGAGGAATTGCTGCAGCTCAGTCCTCAATCTCTCTCTGTCTCTCCCTCACACTCACACAGGGCACAGCCCTGCCCCAGAGCACCCACGAGCATCCCTCCTCCCTGGCAGTTTGGGATGCAGGAATTGTGCAAGGCACAACCGACCTGCCAAACAACCCTGGACCCTATTACCCTCTCTTAACCCAATATTATTAAACCCTGCTCAACTTTAGGACTCTAGCCTAAAAACACCTTGCTATTTCTGAAGAGCTGGGGAGATAAAGTGTTGCTGGTGCTGCTCCCCTTGATTTCTGGATATTGGTCATACCTGGTAAATGGTTTCATTTTCTTTGCTGAGGAAGAAATCTTGAGTCCACTTCTACTGGGGCTTGTTAAGCTGTTGCCTTGGGGGCCAGTTGATCAGTTGTTAAGTAGTAAGCAGCTTTGGCAGGCAACAGGCGTAGGATCCCCTGCAGCTACTCCAGCCTGCCCATCCTATCATTCTTCAGAGAGGGAGCCAGGCTATTGTCTTAGAAGTGCAATAATGATAAAATACGGGCAGACCCTCTTCCCTCCACTTTGCATGCACAGGTATTTTAGGAAAGTCCATGACATCTGGAGGGACAAATATATAGATAAATATTTACTTGACAACAGTGGTTGTAAAGTCTGACTGAAGATTTTTCTACAGATTTTTTTTTTTTGATGGTAAGTCAGGGGCTCTCAGTGAAAAGGCTGAGAAGTGGGGTAGCTGTACTGAGAGCTCCTCAGCTGTTTGTCCTGGCTGTTATCAGCTTCAATTCCTCATGAAAAATCATAGGAAAATATGGCAGAAATCCTGGCCACTGAGAGACAGGATTGGTATAGGGTAATTGTGCCACTCTTCTATCTGACAGCAGGGAAGTTCTTCAGTTGTAATTTTTTTTAATATTGCTATTACTTTATTCTTATTTACTGCCTTAATTGTTGTGTCATATTTGCCTGAAAGGTGTGACACTTTCTAAGCATTGGGACAAAAAAAAAAGGCCAGCTTTGTCATTTCTCTATCTCAGAAACATTTCTGTGCTAGCAGAAATATCTATTTTCCAATCTTTGTGCACACTGAGAAATTTCATCCATCTGATTTTTCCTTAGCTAAGTACACTGGGAATGATTCAAAGCAAGCTCGACAGATTCCTGCTTTTCACATGCCAGTAGGGTTTTTTAAAATGTATTTTATGCTGGGCTTATTTTGTTTGGTTTTTTGGTTGACTGAATTACCTATATTCCTTGAAATGGTGTTTAGTAATTCTCAGCGACTGCAGAGATGCCTACTGGGAAGTGGTCAACGGATCACAACAAACCCCACTGACTCCGGGCTCTCCTACTGCTTTAACTCAATTGCACTTTCTTATCCGAAGCCACATCTCTTAGGAAAATCCCAGAAATGCTGTTGCTGTGAAGCATGGTTTTAATATTATCACAGCTATTTGAAAAGACAAAAGATTAGAAAGACTATTTGGTGCTGAAGGAAGAAATCGTTTCAAGGGATGGATTTACCACTAACAAGACTGACATTTGCTGCTAATATTTGCCCCAGAGTCTGTCTTCACCTAAATCATCACCCCCTTCATGCTGGGTGTAACTTCTATGGATATGAAAGGGGGTGGCCATTCCTCATCCCAGTCTTGATCTCCTACAGGCAGTAAATAATTACAGGGGAAATTGTAGCTTAGGATCTGTCTATCTATCTATCTATCTATCTATCTATCTATCTATCTATCTATCTATCTATCTGTTTTTGGACTGTATTGATAATGTATCATTGGGATTCTAAGCTTGTTAAAAAGTCAGATGAGGAAGTATGGACCTGATAATTAAAATATGAATGAGTTTTAAGGCAAACTGGATGCTAAGTTCCAAGTCCATGGAGCTATTCCATAAGAAAACCACTGGCATCCTCAGGAAGGAATACAATCCACTTACAGTTTTGCAGCAAGAGATGGGATAGGAGGGGCCATTTATTTTAAACAGCTGAAATTTGACACCTCTGTCATGACATGAAGTAAAAAATTTGTTGTTATCAGTATTTGCCAAAAGGAGATGGGACAAAATTTCAGAAGTGACTGGTAGCCACCAGAGTGCAGGTGCTGCACAGGCAGCATCCACCCCAGAGGAATGATGGATTAAGCCCAGTTCATCCCACAGAGGAATGGACTGGGCTTTATTGACAGGCATCACCTCCAGCAGGATGGCAAACGCCCCAGGCTCCTGAGTCTCTGCACACTTGTGTGTATTTGCTGCTGGTTTCTCCAAAAATGACCTCTCCTGCCCCTCCCCTTCAGCCAGCCTCTCTACAAAAAAGCACCTTTATCAGGCGGGTAGGGAGGGAGGGGCAGGCAGAAAATGGAAATGCCTTAGTAAGTAGAGTCTCCAACTAAAACAGTTATTGGCTTTAGAGGCAGAGATCTTAATTTCTAAAATAGGATTGTGTGCAGTGCTTTGCCTTCCTCTGCAGTGACTTTCTCCTGAGCTGAGTGTTTGTTAGTGGAAACACCACAGCAGTTTGTTCCTTGCCCCACAGGACACCTCCAGCAGATCTATCAATTCTCTGCAGCCAAAACATTCACATTCCCCCTCTTAGGTCAGCACAGACTCTTAGAATGGTTTGGGCTGGAAAGGACCTTAAAGATCACCTCATTCCAACCATGGGGGATGGAACTGTGCATCTTCTTTCTTTGTTTGCTTCTTCCTCTGAGAAAAAACCTTCTCTTTTTCATACTTAACACAAAATCAAGCGAAGAACATTCTCTGGTTCTGTGGCTTTATCCCCACTGATGGCAGGGATCACAGTCCAGAAAGCAGCATCCTCTGCAGGTTGGATCTTCAATACATCAAACGCCAACGTTGGCATTGTTTTGAGAGGGTTAACTAAGATTAATGAGAAAAGAAACATGAAGCCATGGAGGATCAACATTACAAATCAATGCCTGAATAAATTTAATGTGCATTCCAGCTGTACTTTACCTGGTATGATCCTGATTCTTACGAGTGTATCTTTTATGCTTCTAAATAACCCAGTAGGACAGGAACACTGCTTCCACTTTAATAATGCTTTATTTAAGCTTTATACAGTAGTCAATGTATTGATTTAGGAGGAATTTGTAGAATAAAAAAAGAATCCTTAATAAGGTACAAATACACTCCTCCAGCCTTCTGCATTTCTCATCCGTAACATTTGCAAACTGTAACTCCAGTATTTTAATTCTGGAAAACAAAGTCATTAGAAAATAAACCTGGACTTGCTGAGAGTTAGAACTTCAGTCTGGATAAAGCAACTTCCCTGAAAGGTGGACTCTTTAAATTCTATGGCTTTATCTACAACTTTTGAGAGCAAATGAAAAGAGAACGAGCATTTTACTATTCTATACCTAATTAATGCTCAGAGCTGGGAAACAGCACCTGTGTCTTTGCAAATTTGTTGTTAAACTTCACGACGGGCTGGGCTGGCTTTGTTACCTAAATCAAACCCCTGCTATCCTAAACCTGCTTCCCAAAATTGCCATTTGTGCCCGGCCATGGCGCGGCCGCGCCGCTAATTACGCGCGTGGAGGCAGCGACAAAAGGAGACCTTTCCCATGAAAACGCCCGTGCCGGCCAGCCTCCTAATCAGATTCCAAGGAATTGAACTTGCAGAAAGTTTGTGCTAGCCTTGTGGATTTTCATTTCAGATGTTGTCAACTCAAGGGCATTTGGACCAATCAATATCTGTCTGTCTTCTCGCACAGAGAAAGTTGGCTATTAGAAAAGAGAGGCTTAGAGCAGGCTCAGCCAATACCATTAGCCCTTGCCTAAGGGCAGTTGTGGCCGTGTGCCGGGGTAGGCACCTGCCCCCTCCCCTCCCCCACCATTAAGAAGGCCACTGGGGATGTCATTTGGACATAGCGGGCAAAGAGCACTTCTTTATTCTTTCTCTTTTTTACACCCAGACTTCACCAAAAATCAATAAATCTGTTCTTTGCTTATTTTCAGAACTTTACTTCAATATAAGCAAGGACTTTCCTTCCAGCTACAAACTCCAGTAGCACCAAGTCAGGGATTTTTTATTTTTTTTTTTTGTGTGTGTGTGTATTTTTTTATTTTCCTTTCTCTGTTCCAATTTGAGAGATAATTGGAAATAATATCTACTGTTTCTTCTTTTCCCTGCTAAAGATTTTTTAGAAGAAAGACCTTGATCTGCTGACTCTTTTCATGATTCAGCACTTGATTTTTCTCTCCTTGCTCTCCTTTTATTTATTATGATTTTAAATGATCAGGGAGGGAAGTGATACATTTCTTTGTTTTCCAATCAACAAAGTTTTTGCCATATTGAATTAGGTTTTGCTATTTTCTGTGTCAAGGCACTATTTGTGAAACTGCTTTTGATAATTCTTTAAATACGAACAATCACCCTTCAATTTTAAGCACCATTTCTGTACATGGGAACCAGGAATATATTCTGGGAAGGCATCAAGCCTATGCATGAATGCTGTGAGAATTTTTTAAAGACATATTTTTGAGTCTACTCTTTCTCTGAAATAACTAAAAGAAAAAAAAGGTAAATTAAAGATTATTGAGCTCAGTGACCAAACCAAGTGGCAGTGGGCTTAAATATGGAGCCTTCAGAGAGGATGGTAAAAAACCTGCAAGACATGCCAGTAAATTATCTAGGATATTCATTGAGAAGCTGATGGCAGAGGACAAAGGGAGAAGGTAAAAGCAGAAATTGAGTTGATTTGGATGGAGAGAAGAGAACTGTAGAGGTGGTCCACCAAAAAATAGACCAAATTAAAAACAACCAAATAACAACAACAACAAAACCCCCAAACCCATATGGAACTGGAAGGAAAAATGTAGGAATAAATCTTGAAGACAAAAAGTTTTTTGGTCAAAACTTGTGGCAGGAACCAGTGGAAATAATTTCATTTACCATGTTTTACGGGATGTTTTCATGCTGAGCTTTAATAGATGCACAAACTTTGTCCTCTTGGCTATGAGAAGTGAGAATGGACAAAGCTCCTGAAAATGGGAGTATCCCATCCTCTGCCAAACAGTCTGGTCACATAATGCATGTCTCAGCCAAATTCCACCCCTTCTACTGTGGGATTATATTTATCTCAAAAAATTAAGGAGCATTGTTTAGATATGAAGACTAAGATTTACCTCAAATAATTTAGTGAAGTGGGTTTAAAAACATCACCTTTCTTATTCTTATAAATATAGGATTGGAAATTTAGGGAATACCACAAGATGAAGATTCTTTTTAGTTGGGTCTGAACCACAGAAATGCAAAGAATTAAAAGGAAAGAGGATCAAACCACATGAAACCATGAGTGGAAAAAGGTTGGGTCATGTTCCACTGAGAAATTCAGCATTTTTTGGCTATTTCACTTAAATATCAACCAAAGAATGTTGTTATTAAATATTCTTCAAATGACTTGTGAGAGCTTTTTAAGGTTCAAAGATTTCCATCATCCAAAGATGTCACAGATAGTTTTGTGATGGAGGAACAGGCTGGAAGTTCAGCCAAGATCCTCAGGAGGTGAGTGGTAAAACATCTAGGCTGCTCAGCCATGGCCAGCTGTGCTGGTTTGAGTTTTAGTGGTTTAATTGACACTTTCTTGTTTAAAATCACCAGCAAGGTCCAAGAGGACACTCAGGGCCAGGAAGCCTTCTCCTTCTTCCAAGGGTGATCAGGAATGTGGATGAATTTCCATGAGGAATGGGAAGGTCCTTGCAGCTGGATTCCCCCAGATGTCAGGATTCGAGGAGCAGAGCGAATGTTATCCCAGAGCAGGTCAAGGAGTAAGTAGGAAAGAAGCTTTTACCTGAAGATTTCCATGTGTTTTGTAGCTATAAAAAGACTTAATGAAATTATGGAATAATTTCTAAAGTGTCTTTAAATTAACACAGTTTGGGGGTTGGAACCTTTTTCCTCTCTTTTTTTTTTCTTTTCTTTTTTCCTGTAAAATGCACAAAGGTCAAATTTAGGGCTCCTCTCACAACCTGGCAGGACTCCTGCATTTCCAAGTGCTCATGCTCCTCCATTTCCAAGTGCTCCTACTTGCTGCTTCATTGAAAATAATATTACTGTGCTAAACAACATCATCTTGGAATCACTTATGGGATTTAGTGGTGTTTAAGGGATGAAGGCCAGGATACTGCACAGTGAAAACCTCCAGTGCAAAGAAAATAAGGTGAATTTCTTCTGAACCCCTTAAATAGCTGCAATTCATTCAATGAGAGCATATGGAAAAAAATACACAGGCAAAATTTTATTTGCTACTGATGTTATAATGACTCGGTAGGGTTTTTTGAGACTGATGGGTCTGGAGGTAGATTTTGCGGCTACTTAATCTCAAGAGCTGGAAATATTTCTTCATTTAAGTGAGGAAATTTGTTATGCCACCGAGTGATTATTCATTGTATGGATTATCGTTTGGAACTAGAGCAAGATCCTTTCTTTTTGATATTTAAATGGAAAGAAAAAATAAATAGCATGTCCTTTTCAAAACAAACAGTTCAAAATGACTGGTCAATACCAACTATTAAAAAATCCCAGATAGGTTCCTTAGCTGGATTCCTACATCATTAAACTTTGGGGAACTTTGGTTGGGGAATTTTGGACTAATTTGTTTTTGGAGTTAAGATCCATGAGCTGGGTAATTATTACAAGGTCCAAAGTATGGACCCACTGTCCTGCTAGTGCTGTGATGGGCATTTCCACCACATTTTTTAAAATCCCACACACTCATCTGTCCAAAGCTGTAGGAACAATAGATGTGGAACAATAGATATAAAATATATTATCTAATACTTAAAAAATTTGTCAAGTCTCTTTAACAAAAAAGTCATTATAGAAGAAACACCTCTTGTTCTGTTAGTCACATTATTTCTGATAATCATTCCACCAAATTCTTTCAATTAGGTGCATAGAGATCATTAAAAAACATATATATATTTATATAAATATCCTTCTGTACTATGGAACTTCCTGCTATTGAGTTAGGAATTTGATTGTTACCTCTGTCATTACAAGAGAAAAAGCATTTGAAAGTTAATCTCTGACCTTCTTAAGCTCATATATGTCTAAAACTAAAATAACAAAGAGTACAGAAGAGTTTTAGAGTATTAGAAAAGTTCATGAATGAAAATGGTTGTCTTCTGCTCATACGTCACATCCCATGGCAACTGAGCATTTATGACTGAAGGAAATCTCAATAATTGTGTAAATTAGAAAGTCCTAATTATGATGACTGAAGGAAATCTCAATAATTGTGTAAATTAGCAAGTCCTACTTATGAACTTAAGTTGTAGAAAATAAATGTCAAGAATTTGCCACAGTCTGCTCACAGGCTCATTTTGTGAAGAAGCAGCTTGGCCTTGCCTAAACCAACTTGAATTCAAGCTACAGCGGGAAATACACAAATACATTCGAGGACACACTTTAAAAATAATGCAGGTTATTTTTTCCTCAGGATATTCAGAAATTTCAGCATTCACAAGACACGAGAACGGGGACAGATGAAGCGTTGGGGATGCAAACTCTCTCAGTCCGTTTTGCCAGACTGGTTCCCTTTCTAACTGTGGAGCAGCCGGGGGATGAACACATTTTCCTGTGGGCTCCCCAGTGTCAGCGTGGAGCACATTAGTGTCACTTGTGGCTGCAGCGTCCCTGGTGTGGGCGCCTGTCTAATGGACAGTGGTGGGAGCTGCAGACATCAAACCCCTGAGCTGGAGCCCATCAGGCAGCGAGCGGCGGATGTGTCAACTCCGGCTTCTTTGCGGAAAATGTTTCTCCTCGTCTCCAGCCCCGTTGCTCCCACTGAGTGTGCATGCCAGCTTTAGTGCCTGCTCCACTTATTTCAGGTATTTTTGTGTCAACAGTCTGGTAACAGTCTAAAACTGTCTCTTTTTTTTTTTTGTTTTGCTGAATATTCTTCTTTGACCAAATCCTGACTCTTCCTTCTTGTTCAGGTAAAACCAGTTGGAAAATCTCTGGCTGGAACAAAGAATTGCACATCCAGGTTGCTTTGCATGAACACTGCAAAAAAATTAGAGATGTGAAGATATTTTTATAATCCAACCCATCATCAGCCTCTAAGAAACAAGAGGAATCCATGCCATAGAATTTTTAAAGACCAAATAAATAATTTTCCATGACCACAACATTTTACTTTGCCAAAATGGAGTTAAGGTAATATTTAATTTGCTTATTTACAGCTTCAAGTAAAATATTCTATTTCTGATATTTTTAAAAAAATGTATGTTGCTGTTTATTGTGACAAACATTCGCTATCTCAGTGCTCAGTTCTCAACAGAGCTTCTTGGTGTGTTTCAGAGCCTCACACAGTTAAAATTATTCCATTAGGCTATTAAAGCATGGAATGTGCAACACGCCATCCACCTCAAGGCATTTCTCTGCTCATTTTTATCTTTTTGGATACCTGTAGCTTCCTTTCTGCACAAACATTTTACTGCGAGCGTTCTCTCGGATCTGCCAGTTAACTTCCCCTTGAAGCCCGGTGGCCTTCTCTGCTCTGGTGGTCACTCATCTCGGCCCTCTCAGATCTCAGAAGGGGGTGGCAGCAACACACTGAATGAAATATCAAGCAAATTCCCATCAAATGGCAGCACGACCCCCCCAGGTAACAAGCAGACGTCAGGTGTAAAACCGTTCTGTCCCATGACTCGTCCTTCTCTGCGCGGATGGCGCCGTGGCGCGTTTTCCAACCTAATTCAGAGCAGTTCAGTGCCATCCCTTCCCAGATCCCCTTGTTGGGGTTCTTAATTAGCAATGCAGTGCTAGGTAGGTGATGGGAAAGGAGAGGGGAAGAAACAGCCGGCAGAGAAGAACTGTTTTATTGATGCCGGTAGTCTGGGCTAAAGCACAGCTCCCGCTGCATTTCTTCCAGCAGCGCGAGCTGAATCTTTTCCCTCATTTGATACAGTGACCTCTCAAGTGCATCATTGCCCTGAGGGCTGAGGGCAGTCCAGCAACTGTTAAACCCCTTGGGTTGATAATCTTCTCCCACATTTGCCCTTAACACCAGACATACCACCATTAGCTACAGCTCCACTGGTGCTCATTAGAGCCGATCAATATAGACTAACATAAAGAATGCTGCTGCGCCTTCTGTTATTTTTCAGTTACTGCAAATTTACAGACTTTTCACCTACAATGCGAGGCTTTGCTGCTGTGCTATGTAAAAAAGAGGATTTGAGACCTAAAAAAAAACCAAAACCAGGAGTTTTTATTAGATGCCTAAATGTTATTTATCCTGATGCTCAAAATACCTCGTTACTAGAGAGTGGATGGGAGATGTTCTGCACAAAATTCTCTTTGGATTAAGTTGCCATAAAATCACAACTTTTGTAAAAATTACAGCAGCTGGACTGGCAAACAAAACCAAGCACGTTTTAGTTTGAGAGAGGATTTGAACCTGCAAAGCCTGTGCAAGTGTTTTCATGAACTTGGTATTTTTAAACCCATTGGCCACGTCCATGCTCTTTGCAGGTGGACAGGGGTTGTGTGGCCAGTTGAAGGTCTATATGTTGAAGGCATATATGTAGAGTGGCTCCAGCACTGCAGAGTACCACCAGCAGGTGTTGCCAAAGATCATAGCAAGAACAGCAACAATTAACAAATATATCATTCTTTTACCACGTTTTAACCCAAAGAGTCTCTCACTGATCATGATAGGAAACAACAAACAAACTTAATCTAGTAAAAAAAAGGGCATAAAGATCAACTAACATCTATTTGACGTTTCACAGGGAATAATACACAAATGTTCGATTCATTGGGAATTGGAATTATAAATATTTTTAACTTTTATTTGCATTTGGCAAAAGGAAGATCAAAAATCTTCATTGGATTTGCCAAATCACAGCGCATGCAAATATAAAAATTGGGATTTCTCGTGCTTTGTTCTGTCCTTTTGGTCATTCAAATTTTATGACGCTGCTTGGGATATAAAGCAAGGAAAATACAACATGACCAACTTCAGGAAAATATTAATAAGAGAGAAAACAAATATTTTATTCAGTACAAAGACAAGTATCCCTTATACATGGATAAACTCAGCCATCCCATCAAATAGGATGGTTAAATGGGTATAGGGAACATTAAAAATACTGACAGGACTTTGAATTCCAGTGAATCAAGGATAATAAAGCCTCTTCTATACCAAGTCTTTCCATATTCCTAGGACTTAAGGCCTCCTGTATCTTACTCAAAATGGTGCCTTAAAGAGATCAATGTCAATTGATGAGCGAAAAGGAATTCTGAGCTCTCTATTTGAGCTGAAAAAGCAGCAAATGCTAAATTTTACCTGTTTTCTTCAACAGCCCTCAACAGCTTAACTTTTGCCATAGTTCTCCAGTGTTTGAAGGATTAAATACTTCTGTTGAATGACTTATTTAGTTGGGACCTTTCTGAAGAGCTGGAAGGGTATGAGGATTTCACTTGTGGAATGTGGGATTTCTCAAACTCCATTAAAGCACCTTTAGTTGGAGAATGACACAACTTCTCCAGATGCCTCCTTTGCTTTAGTGGGCCTATTTGCATCTTAGGTATTACTTAGTTTGAGTAATGTGGTAGGACTGAGCCCTTGATGAGAGGCTGATTAATGAAATCCGTTCTGCTGGCTGAACATAATGGAAAATGTGATTCTGTTGGCTTCTAGGGGCTGAAATTCATCTCCATGCAAACGACACCCATTTTATGGATGTCATAAGCCTCCTACTATCCTTCTGCTTTGATGGGGATTTCATCTGGTGAATGGGAGGGTGGTTGTTACATCCATTAACGTTGCTAAAATGTACCCAGTAAACCCATGGCTTATGACATTGCCTCAAGTTGGAGTCTTCCCTTCAGGAAGAACTTGGATAAACTTCAGGGAAAATGATCAGTGAATTAAACCTAAAAAAGAATCCACAAGCTTTTTGTAACAGCACAATATTTAGAAAAAACCCACCCAAATAACTTGATTTTAAAACTTTTAGTGAAAGAAAAGTAGCAAAATCTCTTGGTGTATAACTTGATCAGTTAAATCATGGCAGGTAAATTCTAATTTGCATCTTTCTCACTCAGCTTGCTGTTGTCAGTGCTCTTAATTCATACTCTGCTAAATTAATGGCTGTACGATCCCAGTTCTCCTGTTTATTTCCCTGTAAATCTTGTCCTTAAACTTCTGGTCAATGGGCTTTGAGTTTCTTACTTCTCCCATGATGAGGACAGAAAAGAGCCTTTTTTTCCAAAGCTTTTTTTGCAAATTCCCTTCAACTTTTCCAACATTCACTTTTCCAGGCATGGGATCCAGTGGGGAGCAGATATTTCAGCACTGGGTTCACAAATCTGGCTGACAGCAGCAATAATTCCTCACCACACCTCTGGATAATCCATTATTTTCAATAATATCACAACATGGAACCAAGAGCCACTGTCCAATTGAGAGTAATATATTGTTATGTTTGGATCAACAGGGAAAGGTTCTTAGGAATTTTCTCTTGTCAGAGCTGGATATATATTCCAAACCTTAATTATTGACCAAATTGGCACTTCAAGCAACAATGTCTTTGGCTGTAAATTAGCTGGTTTTAATGGTCTGCAGCAAGGCTTTCAATATCCTCTTTAGTGCCAAGTTTGAATGATGGAACTCACTATATGTGCTGACACTTTTTATTCTTAAACACCTAACGTGCAATCCGTTCCCGGGAGTTTTAAAGGGTAAGATAAAATGTCAAAATTGTTCAAAAGTATCATGTATATTTTTTACTCAGAAAGTTACATACTCAAAACTCTAATCAGTCCACCTGGATTTATGAAATCCCTTGTTATGGTAGCGGTGTGAAAACTGGACTAGAGATAAAGAAAATGGTATTTTTATAGACTGGTCCTTGGAGATGGGGCTGCTCCTCTGTTGTCAATGTAGGCCAAAGTGCCAGTGGGAAGTGCAGTACATGACCTTAGTCAATTAGCAGGGTCTCCTTAATCTCTTGGGATTACTTTGATCTGCAATATCAAGTCTAACACCTTAATGAAATTTTACAGATAGTCACAGAAGACATCCATGTAGTGAAAAAACAATTTCATTTTATACCTAAACTCCTAACACATGCTTAATAATTCCCCAGAAGGGAAATAATAACTATAACCATATTCAACATAAATTTCTCTTTTTTTTTTTTCACGCTGTGTTTATGGCTGAGAAAAACAAGATTATAATAGACAGGACTTTGCTTGTGCAAACAGGGAACGGATTGAGCTGCTGATTCACATTTTTCTTGTGGAAAACATGTTCTTTGTTGCTGTTACATTTTAAATCTCCTGAAATAAGGGTGGTGTGCTAAATCTTAATTGTATTTTTTTGTCCGTGTGTGAATACATTTCTGACTTATTCACAGATATACTAGATTTCAGATATATTCAGATATATCTGAAATATTTATATCAGATAAATTTCAATATAGAATTTCCATAGCATAGCACTCTCCTGATTTGTGTATTCAACCCTACTTATTTTAAAATTTGTGCTCATTCAAATCTTGTCACAGGTCTGGACACTTTTGGTGGAGTTAACTGGACAACATGGTTCAATTTTAATTATTAAGTATAATATTTATTATATAAATTATTATATAATTATTAAGTAACCATGTGAAAAAAAATTTTGACAGTGTGTTGATTTTGTTTATTTTTGTCTTCTTTGCTTACTCAGACTGTTTCAGCTGCAGCTCTTGAAGAACCCAGCTTGAGGATATACAGAAAGGCTGTAGTGGGAACTTTATTTTCTGGGAAAAAGCTCCAGGATTCCATTCTCAGAGATGAAAATATTGCATGATTCACACTGTCTGGAGAAGGGGGGAGGGAGCAAAGGATGGGGTTTAATTAGGCCACAGCTTTATTAACTGAATTTATCCTGGAATTACGCAGTGATAACTCACTGTGGTCACTTCTTTCCTTCCTGGTGGTTTGTGCTGCCACCAATGCCACCCTTCTGGGTGACCCTAGGGGATGGGTGGAGAATGCCAAGGTTTGACCTTTTCCTCTCTGCTGATTCCTGCCTTCTCCCTGAAGACCCAGCAAGTTCCTCTCTGCAGCCCTCAGTGCATCCTGCAGCATCTGGAGAGAAGGTTCTGCCTCCACCCTCACCTCCAGCTTCCTTGCAAAATCCCAAACAGTCTTCAGCTGGGAATAGCATCATCATTTTGGATACCTGAGAGTGAAAAAGCAGAGGAGAAACATCTCCAGCTGCTGTGGGACAGCTTGGCTGATTTTGGGAGGTACCCAGGGATGCTGTGGGACAGTGGGGTGGCGGTGGCAGCTCCTCTCTGCCCCTTGCAGTGCCAGTTCACACAGGAAAGGTCTTGGGCAGAAAAGGGAGGCTTTCTACACTCCCTGTAGACATGCAGGAACCCTTTGGAGATGATTGGATGCTTCCTAGGAGGAAAAAAAAGTGGATATGGTGATTCCTTCTGTAACCACAACCTGAAAATTGCAGCATTTCATTCTCTGCTGTTGGTGTTCTCAGGGCAACCCCTCTGTTATCCAAAGCATTTCACCAACATCACTTTTTCCTTCGGGTCTGATCTCTGGTCCTGAGGCGAAACACAAGATGGATTTAAAGTGGGATTTTGCCAGAGTGAGGGCACCATGTTTCACCATGGCAGCTCAAGAATTCACATAATCATAGAATACTGGGATCTTAGATTGGTTTGGGGTGGGAGGCACCATAAAACTCACCTGTCATGGACAGGGAACTTTCCACCAGACCAGGTCTCTCCAACCCACATCCAACCTGCCCTTGGGCACACCACGTTTCTGATGCTCCACATGGAGAACTTACCAATCCACAATTAATTTTGATTAGAGGAACCAGAGATGTTCAAGAGAGCTCTCTTATAAATTGCTTTTTGCAGTGAAATTAAGGTTTGCTGCTGAGTGTCTTGTGGTTTGCCCCAGCTCTGCTTTGCAGTTTTATCCCTTGTTTTGCCCCTTGTCCTTCTACGGCCAAACAGCCAAACGAAATCAGCTCTCCCTGTAGGCCCCATGAGTGAGATTTCAGTATGCAGGATTCAAGGGACAATCCCCACAGCATTTCCTGGTTTTTAATGCATTCAGTAAGTGTAAAAACCTGTTAAAATGGAGCAGGTTTGTAAATCGTGGCTCTGTACCAATTAACTCGTGACGGATATTGGCGGCCGTTCCGCCGTGCTCTCCTCTGGAATCTGCTCCCCACAACCATAAAACGCCTTCCACGAGGCAGAGCAGGCACCAGCTTTGTCTTTACACACATCTGTTGCATTTTTTAAAGGTAAAAATAAAGTCTGAATTTTTAAAATCTCAATTTTAATAATGCATGAAAAAGTGGAGTAGCTCTGCTTTATTTCCATCCAGGTCTCATCTTGCATCTCTTTCACCACTGCCAAATATTCCCAAAGTACTTTCTATCCCCTCTGTCATTCCAGCTGCAGTGATGAGCTCCTGGAGACCAAGGTGAGCAGTGCCAAATCCTGGCATCCATCTCAGAATCCTGGTTTGGGTTGGGAGAGACCATAAAAACCATTTAATTCACCCCTGCCATGGGTAGGGACACCTTCCACTGTCCCAGGCTGCTCCAAGCCTCACCCAACCTGGCCTTGGACACTTCCAGGGATGAGTAGACCTTTTTTGGTCCTTCTTTTTCACAGATATCCCTGTGAAGGAAACCTCTAAGAGGAATTTTCATCAAAACATAGATTTGACACAGGTGTGTGAAAAAGCAAATAGTGATTATCTCACTAATAATTTTATTTTTAGCTAATTTAACAATTACAGCTTGAAAATTTACATTGTTTCGATCAGTCTTTTTTTTTTTAATCAAGGAATTCATAAATCTATCTTATTAATATTATTTGCCTTTTATTTCTAGGCTTCAAATTAGTATTTAACTGTGTGTGAGGTTTCACCAACATAAAGACTGAGGAGATTCTTCCTCAGGAGTTTACATTTGAACAAGGAGTGAAAGGAAAGAGTGGGAGAGCAGGAAAAAACACCATGCTGCTTTACCAGCAGAGAATTGAGTGTTTTATAGATGAATTTAGGTAAAAATATAAATAAGTCCTGATTTTTCAGGCCCTGTTCACTGTTTTAAGCTTAAGATCACACTTCAGAAGTGATTTTGCTGATACATATAAATAAAAATATGGTTGTCCCCCTGCCCAGAGAGCTGCTGGATCTTTATTTCCTCTTCTAGGGAACGTGATGAGACCCAGATGGGAGAAGGCAAAACTCTCCTTAATGGCAGCTGATGTTTTCCTGGATGGAGCCAAATCAGAGCAGACAGCAAAGATCCTTATCTTAGCATGGGAAGCCTGACAGCAGAATATTTCTCTTGATTTCAGGATTATTTTGTTATGGACTCCAAAACCACACTCCAAAAATAACTCAGATTTGTGTGTTTGCTGATGCCTGTGTGCTCCCCCATCCTCCTTGCACAGGTAAGTCCCAAATGCATTTTTAATTTAAAATTGTCTCACATAACAATAAGAAAGCTTTCAAATCTAAATATGTGACATTGCTGCATACAGCATTAAAAAAAATCTATATTCATTGTGGAAGGGAGGAAAAAAAGGAAAATATTACAAAAGACCAAAAGCTCTAGGGTTCAAGCTAATTTTTCATCTTTTCCGTGGGGAAAAACACTGGTAAATGTTAAGAAACACCCTTCAAGAACCTTTAATTTGTTTTTCACTCTCCGAGATATAGATTTTCCTCCTTCCCATTTAAGTAAAAAAAAAAAATTCCTGTGGGTTTTTAGAGTAATTTGAGAAAATGTATATATATATATAAATATATATATAAATATAAATAAATATATATATATATCTATATATATATATACATATATTTGTATATTTTCCCATGCTTTCTAGCATAGCTTTGATTATGCTGTCAGAGCAGACTGAGCAGAATTTGAGTTGTAGCCAGGTCCACTCATTTTTTTATCTGCTGAGGAGGATTTTCCTGTAGATCACACAAATCACTTGCAGGATCAGCTCCTCACTCCAAAATCTTGTTTACATTGGCCAGTGGCAAATGGATCAGGATTGCCCAGCATGGATCAGGATGTTGCCATAATTATCCAATATTTTGAAGTTATTGGCAATAATATTATGTTATTTTATTTTTATTTTATTCTCTGATGTTGCACTTCTTTAATTGGTTTTGCTGCTGTTGAGTTCAAGCAGGTACAAATGGATCCAGCCCTGTTTATCAGCAAAATGCAGAAAAAAACATTGGAATTGGAGATTTATTCTGTGTTTCTGTGTGGTCCTAGATTAATAAAGGTCTGAATATGCTTTTATAGGCACGCAAATATATATTTATAAGGTCTATAAAAACGCATAAATATGGATGTGATTGTATCTGTGTGCATAAGCTCCCTGTAATGAGGGAATTTATTAATAATACCAAGGATTTCAGTAAATTTATAATACTTTGCCTTTACTACACTGATAATTTCAAAGTCATTAATTAAATTTATTAATATAAATTAATCAAATGTATCTTCAGACAGGTAGAAGTCTTAGAACATTAATAATTTCCACTTGGATATTTGGAAGTTGACCTGGCTTTGTTTTTTTGGACTTAACCACACAAGTATTTGCAGGTGTGTGAGAAAATCAGCTTTACATTTATTATTCTCATCACTCCATGGTTATATCTGGAAATTCACCTCCTAAATGCTGGGATGTTGAGTGGGAATTACCCTGGGTAACAGTGGCCTGCCCAGTGGTCACTTCCAAGAGTCATGCAAGGCATAAAGAAGATTTAAACAGGACAAAGATTTGTGTGGACATCCTGTTCCATTGCTGGTGTGGGCTGGAGTGAGCTGGGAAGGCAAAATAAAAATTTCCATAAGATAATTTTGCAGCAGGACTGTTCATATCCATGACTCTGGGTATCTCACCCTGTCAAGCACAGCTACAAACACTCAAGGATATAAAGTGCAGCAGTTGTTGCCAAAGTTCACTCATGGTAGTTCCAAACCATGCTGCAAGCCCTGAGCATGCCATGACAAAGCCAGGCCTGGATATTTTTCCATTCATTTTCTTCAATGCATTTTTTTGATAGTTGGGGTTTGAGTTGGGAAAGCCATTTTTATAAATCCTCATTATAATTTTAATGGAGATTTTTTGGAAGGGTTTTAAAATTACCAGGAAAAAAGCCTCGACCAAGAACTTTGTCTTCATACCTGAAATGATGCCATCAGTGAAGTCAGTGGCAAAACTATGGATGTCAAGAGTTGTAGGATTTGACCTCTGGGCTTGGAGCTGAGTTGGCAAGAAAGAATAAATAAATCCTGCAAAATGATATATGAACTTTACAATCTGTGCCTCACGTCTTAGGCAGGCTATACAATAAAATATCCTAAAATCTATCCTGGCTTTTTCTATTGAGCTAATTTGTAGTCAAGACAGCTTAGTTCATGTTCTTGAACATGCTGAATAAGCTGAGAGGTAAAAAATTATCAGCAGTGTGGATTTTAAGGACTTGGACCAAACCCTTTCAATGTCAAACTGCACTGGATCAAACCCAAACATGCTCCTCAATTAAAATCCAGGTTTCTTCAAAATTTGGCCTTATTTTGGTTTTTGCATGAGGTTTGTGTGATACCGAATTTGTACCTTTCAGAAGGTCTTTCAGAGTGCATGATTTGGTTTAATTAGCAAAAATAACCTGTAAACATTTTTTTCTTTCACTCTGTACCTGCAGAAAAATTAGCAAGTTTTGTTTGATGAAAATAGAAATGGAATAGAACGAGAAATATAAATAGAAATAGAAAAAATTGAAGATAATTGGCTTTGTTGAAAAGGTTCAGTGAGTGACAAGGGGTAATAATGCCCCAAACCCTTGCAAACCATCCCTGCATCCTCCCAGTCGTGTTGCAATCGATCCTGTCCATCCAGGGCAGCTTGTGGAAACCCTTTTCCCAAGCAGCCGTTTCATCTGCTTGTTTATCCCCAGCCTCCCTGGGTGTGAGTGTTCTGTGCAGGGCTGGCTCCCAGCGCTCTTCCCACCTTCAGCTCCCTGCTGGCAGGTATTAGAAACTCTGCTGTCCTCAAACTTTGTGTATTCTGGTCAGAGGAGCTGTCTGCTAAGGGGGCAGCGAGGGACCCAACCCAACCAGTCTGGAGGGCTCGTTTGGTCATTGCTGGATTCCAGCAGCATTCCCAAGGAAGTCACCGTGTGACTTCCTTCATGTACTCAGCAACAAAACACGGGGGAAGGTTTGGAACCAGCTTGGAAAAAGTAATTGGTAGTGGGAAAAGAGAAATGCTGATGTTGTGTTAGCCCCCAAATTACTGCAGAGGGAAAAGTGCCTAAAGCTGCATCCCCTGGATCTTGGAGATGGAAGTGCTGGAGGACCCTTAGAGTTATCCCAGAATCCTGGAATGGGTTGGGTTGGAAGCCTCTGAGGCAGAACAAGCTCTGGGTCTGCACCAGAGACTGACTGGGGTGAAGGGAAGGGAATTGCTGCCCCCAGGGAAACAGGAGCAGCCTTTAAATGTCCTGCAGCTCTCTGCACTGCAAAACACGAGCAGGTGATGGAATCATGGAATGCTTTGGGTTGATTTGGGATTTTAAAGTTCATCCAATGGCACCCCTGCCATGGCAGGGACACCTCCCACTGTCCCAGGTGCTCCCAGCCCCAATGTCCAGCCTGGCCTTGGGCACTGCCAGGGATCCAGGGGCAGCCACAGCTGCTCTGGGCACCTGTGCCAGGGCCTGCCCACCCTCACAGGGGACAATTCCCAGTTCCCAATCTCCCATCCATCCCTGCCCTCTGGCACTGGGAGCCATTCCCTGGGTCCTGTCCCTCCATCCCTTGGTTAATAACAAGCTTTTTATCCTGGGGTGATTTCACTCATAACTAATTTTTGATAGCTGCTGTAATTCAAACAATCCAAACTGAGTCAGCAAAACCCTTAATTTTTGGTGCTCACAGGGTCAGTCCTGATAATCATTCTTGGCCCTAAAACCTATGGACTATCCTCTCCTGCTGGAAAACCCTGGTGTGCAGCACTATTTCTTTGTGCCAGGAAGGTTCTTCCTTCCCCTCAGCCCCCTCAGCAGCTCTGTACCAACCCCTGCAAGTGCACCAGGGCTGAAATGTGGCAATGAAAAGGAAGTTTTCTGGCAGGCAGCCTCCCCACATGGAAGGGATTGGGATGGCTCTGTTGGGACAGGAGTGGCTGCAGGGCCAGGGGCTGTGCCAGGCCCAGCATTCCCCCAGTCCCTGCCCAGTTTAAACCCAACCAGATAACAAAGCCTGGGGCTGCAGCAGCATCCCAGCCCCACCGTGTGACAACCAGGGAAGATTTCCTGGCATTCACCTTTTTTATTCAGTTGGCCACTACTTTTTTGTCTCCAGAAGCAAAACTGGCCCCCAGATAAATCTGTGGCAGAGTACCAAAGCCAGGAACATTAAAAGGAGCAAAAGGAAAGCCAAATTGCTCCTGGAAATCAAGATTGCTTGCATTTTCTTTTGCCATGGGAAGGCAGAGCTCTCTGTGCTGCGAGTGATTCTTGGTTTAAGGACAAACAACGCAAAGATTGCCAGAACTAGAGGCTGTGGACAGAAATTTTTATTATTAAATTATTTTTAAATTATTATTAAATTATTAAATTATTATTTTAAAATTATTATTAAATTTATATTATTAAATTATTATTTTATTCTTCTGTGGACAGAAATTCTATTATTATATTTTTAAACAGCTCCAATTGTAAAAGTGAATCCCTGGAAGGTGGAGAAAGGCTTCCAAAGTTCACTGACTTCCCAACCCTGACAGGGATTCTCCTGATAATGCCACAGCAGGTCCACAGTGGCAAAGCCTAATTGACAAAGATCAAAATCTAATTTGGATAACACCAGGAGCCGAGGGGGTCATGCTCCAAATAGTGCTTGAGCCACAACCAGCCCTGTTTGTCATTTCACGGGGAAAATGCAAAAAAGATCATCCCAGGTCCCCAAATGAGGGAGATGCCAATAATATTGAAAAGCAGACACAGGAAGAAGCCTTGCTCCTGAGGGTGCAATTACCGGGGCTGTGATGTGAAATGATAAAAAAATATTAAATAGGTTTTAATGTTGTAACAAAGGGTGGCCCTGCACTGGGCATAGGGATAGGGGAGGAAGATCCTTGGGGCACCCAGATGAAAAATAATACAAGTGTAGCTATTAGCAGAGCACTTCATGCCAGTGAAATTCCTCTTTGGGAGGAATATTTCCTTACCTGGAATTTAGGTCACTTTTCCTCGGAAGAAGCAGTTGTTATTATTATCCATTAATTCCTTGAAAGGAATTAGACTAACCTGATCTGTGGCTTCAAATTAAAAAAAACCCAAAAAACCAAAAAAAAAACCCAAAAAAGCAAACCCAAAACCATCTGCTGAGGGGGTTTTGTAGGATTTTTCAATGTTTTCTGGGGTATTTCAGTAGCTGTGCTGTGTGTTCCGGGTCCCAACTCTGATAAACCAGGTTAGGATAACTGAGGGGAGGAAATCCTGATGTTCACAGAGAATTCCTGAGGTCTTTTTCTGTGTATTTCCACCCCAACAATTAAAAATCTGACACAAAATCCTATAGGGTTCCTTTTAATCTTCAGTGTAGTTTGCTGGCAATAAAGAGAAATTTTAGGATAAATTTGTGCCCTCCTTATAATTTCTAATGAGTAAATGCAATATGTGACACATCCATTTACTCTCTTGCAGCTTCTGTGGGATTTTACTCACTCCTCACTTTTGCCTGTGAGTTGTATTTCATTTTCCCATTTAAAATTTGCAAATTACAGCAGAAGAGGAATTATTTCAAGACCTTCCTCTGCATTGGGACTGAATTCATGTAGGTGCAAGTCAGCCAAGGCACTGCTGGCCTTTGGGATTGTGATAGTCATTGGAAAATGTACATTAAAAGTTTTATAAAATGGGTTTTAATGAAAAAAATTTAAATAAAAAAAAAAAGAAAATTTTTCAATAATGGACAGTGAGAAAGAGGGTGCTTGGAGGAAAATCAGGACTGAGCTGAGAGGACAACTTGGGGTTGGGTGGTGATCTGTTTGTGTCCATTTGAAGTTTCTATGTGATTTATTGTGATTTGGGATTTGGATATTGGGATTTAATGTGATTTTTGAAAGTGGTTTAGGTGACTTAGGACATGAGCTCCATTGACTCAGCTTTTCAACACCAGAGAGGAGCTCAAAGCCCAAATCTCAGCTTTGTCCTCCTGAGCAGCTCAGGTGCTTCCGAAAACACAACCTCGTTCTATACCCCATCATAGGAAAACAAAACTAATCCTATAAATGACAGCCAAGAGGCTCTACCCCATCATAGGAAAAAATAAACACTAATCCTATAAATGACAGCCAAGAGGCTCCCTGCACCCTCTGTGGCAGCACAGAACAATTTAGAGAGGGCTGGAAGGGCTGCAGGGAGCGATCCTGCCCCTGCTGGCACTAGCCAGGTCTCTTGTTCATCTCCGCAGCCGCTGGACAAAGCTCCTGTGAAGGCTCCAAGGCTGCTCCAGAGAAGCCTTTGGAGAACAGGAATTGCTCAGCACACGGGTTTGGCACGTTCAGCAGCCCAGGTCCAGCACAGAGGGAGCAGAAAATGCTCCTCACACTGCCTGTGCCTGGGCAGGGGTCACAGCTGCTCACAGGCACTGATGGAAAAATGGCAACGCAGCTGCCTGGGCACCAGCCCATCCCAGGGATGGCTTTTCCTTCTGCTACCATAAAAAACCCAAGGCAAAGCAGAGTTTTAGCTCTATCTTTTCCTCATCTCTGCATTTTTTCCTCGCTGGTTTCTCACTGGAGGGTGATGGTCTACATGGCACAGGTTAGTGGGAGGTGGATTCTCAGTGTGATCTACAGCTTGTCGTGCTTGTCAGGGCACTGGTGAGACATAAAGATCCTTTTCATGACAAAAAAATGAATGATTTTTCTATCCTCAGAGGTGAAATCAAACCAATCCCATTAATTTCAATTAAAATGTTACCTGTCTCCAGCTATCTCCTTTTTTTGCTCGCCCTCAAAGACTGTTTAGGGATGGGAAAAATGAAATATTAATGCATTCTATAAATAATATGTGTGAGGTCCATGGGGACACAGAACCCCCACATCATTAGTGAAATTGATCTTCCTCTTAGATTTTGCAGGAAATTGGGGGGTTTTGTGGCTTAGTTTTCAGGAAAAGTGGTCAAACCTGGGTCCAGACTGCAGCAAAAATGGAAGTTTTTGCTGCTGCTCCTTTTTTCTGAATGTTTTAGACATTGGACAATGTCACAAGTTTCAGGAGAGGTGCCACTAACCTGTACTCATGCAATGAATTCTGCAGTGGAATTTCCAGGACTAAGGAAAAGGAGATTGTGACTTTTAAGAAAGAATAATTGTCAAAACACAGTTTGTTTCTGCTGCAGATAATTCCCTGCACATTGTGGTTATAAGGAACTTCTGTAATTCACAGAACCACAGAATGGTTTGGGTTGAAGAGACCTCAAGATCATCCAGTTCCAACCTCCCTGCTGAGGGCTTTGCTCTCCAAAAGCAATTTTTTGTGGAATTCTTGCAGACATTTTAAACACCTGTGACCATCACATGGTGAGAGCAGCTTTGAACAAGGCAGGACCTTCACCTGCTGCAGCTCCCTCTTGAAAATAAAGCCCAGTGTGGTTCCCTCCTCCTTCCCTGGAATGCAGCAGAGGAGCTTTTCCCTTTTATTTTTATTTTTGTGTGCGTGTAATAACACAAAGTCACTGCATGAGCAAGCAGCAATGTTTATTAATAGAGATCTCCAATTTTGGAGTCTTTGGTAAATTGAGAACACACTGAGAAAGAATCTTATCTCTCGAATCATAGGAAATCCATTTCCAAGTTGTCTGGTTTTCATCAAATTAAAATTAGTTTCATGGGAATATGAGGAGGTTTTTATAATTAGATAATGGAAATTTGCCTAGGTTATCTCCCACTTATTTGGATGGAACATAAATAACAGGAATGTCACGTCATGCCAGTGTTTACTCATCTAACTCAGCACAAATCCTGGGTCAAGCAAAAAAAGATTTGGAAACATTTCAGCGCTTGTTGCTTAGAGACTGTTTTGAACCACGGGAAGGATTTAGCTGGAATCCAGGGCTGCAGAGTGGAAAACCTGAAAATTGCTGGTTTTTGGAAGGGACCTCGAGGAGCATCTGGTTCCAACTGCCCAGCCACGAGCAGGGGCATCTTCCACCAGACCAGGTTGCTCCAAGCCCTCAGGAGAAACATTCCCAAGAGTTATCCATCAATGTTCCCATTCCCCATCCCATGGACAGGTGGGATGGAGGATTATTTGGGCATATTTCTCATTTTCAATCTAACCCAGTCAATAATCACTACATTTTGCTTTTGATTTTTTTTAAATTAACTGTTATAATCATCTCTGCTTTCTCACCTCTCCCTTCCTGTATTGAATACTGAATCCACATGGTTTAGGTGAAAATTCTTGAGGTTTGGAGCCAATTCCAGTGGGGTATTGGCAACAACTGGTGCTGTTGACCCTCTCATTGCAGGATATGGTGTAATGGAGACAACATATGACATCACATCCCTTCCAGACAACTGTGATGTCAAATCCCAATTATCCTGACTATTTTCCTCCTCAGACAGTCAAAAGTCCATTTTTCAGTCATGTCACTTCTCTCACACATGAAATCTAAATCAATTAAAATCAAATTTCCAGTTGTCTAAAGTGGGTTTGGACATGTTCCCACCAGGCTCTCCAAGGATGTTTGTGTGACCATTTCTTTCCAGGTGCACTGGATTCATTGCCTGAAAATGAGGAAATACCCTGCTAGGAAGGATTTCCTCCTGAAAATGGCTGAGAGCTGGAATTCATACAGGGGAATCTTGCAGATCACAACCAACCCATTCAACTCTTTAAATAAAAGGGAAAAATTCTGCATCAATGACTGAAGAGAGAAATTAAGGAAAGCAGGGAAAGAACATGTCCTGCATCATCACTTTCAGAGGAGCTGGAAATAAACATGTATAACCAGATTTTAGGGAATATTCAACACCAGCCTGCTCATGCTGGGAAGACTGAAGAGCTTCCCCACAGGTTTTGCATAGTGGGAGCTGTAATTTCTTTTTTATCCCTATATCGAGTGTCAGGCTTTTATATATTAATCTCTGATTGGTTTTGTCTTCCTTTAAGAAATGCAATCCCTGCAAGCACATCATCCCTCAGTGCTCTCTGCTCATGGAGAATGCAAAACCATCTCAATAAAGCATTGCTGCACTGGTGAAATCAGTCTGGGTACAGCTTTCACTGCCCCTTTGTGAATCTCAAAAATGAATATATTCCATGAGCTTCCCTCTCTCCCCCTTCTCCACGTTCTTTTTATTTCTTCTCCCTTGGTCTGAATTCCATGTGCCTACACTCTGGTTATGGGATTAGTGAGAGAAGTTTAAAATTGACCCCTACAGGTAGAGAATGTCCCACCCCATGTCCAGGTGATGTTCCTTTGGATCCCAGCCAGGAGATGCTGCAGGGAGCTGCTGGCACTTGCTGGACTGTGACATCTCATTGTGTCCTAGTCCTTGGCACCAGCTTGGAGATCAAGGAATCACAAAATATCCTAAGGGGAAGGGACCCACAGGGATCATGAGACTCCCCCAAAATCCACCCTGTGCATCCCTGGCAGTGCTGTCCAAACTCTCCAGGAGCTCTGGCAGCCTCAGGGGCTGTGCCCATTCCCTGGGGAGCCTGGGCAGTGCCAGCACCCTCTGGGGATGAACCATTCCTGAAATCCAATATAACCCTGCCCTGACACAGCTCCATCCATTCCCTCAGGTCACCAGAGAGCAGAGATTGGTGTCTTCCTCTCCTCTTCCCCTCAGGAGAAATTGTGACTACACCAAGCTCTTGCCTTCACTTCTCCTCTCCTCCAGCTGAACATTCCAAGTGCCCTCAGCTGCTCCTCTCATGGCTTCTCCTCAGGGCCCTTCCCCATCCTCATGGCTCCTTTGGACACTTCCCAACAGTTTAATGTCTTTTTTATAGTGAGGCACCCAAAACTACCCCAGAACTCGAGGAGAGGCTGCCCCAGCCCAGAGCAGAGCAGGACAATCCCTCCCTGTCCTCACAGTACTGATCCCCCAGGGCAGGGATGTCCCCTTCTGTCGTGGTTGAGATGGTCACAACACAAAGCAACACACTCCATTTTCAGAAGACTTCAAACCTGGTTTTATTCTAGCATGCATGCTTTTTATACATTCTTACAAAACTCATCAGTTTACACTTATTGGTCGGGAAAGACAAACCAAGTGCTCATTGGAATAGAGTTGCAGGTTTCTCTTATTTATCTCCTTTCTTTCTTGGTTTCTATGTCAGTGACCTTCATAGGAAATTCTTTCAGGGATAAACATGGATCCTCTTATCAAACTTCTCTCTGGCTCACAGAAATCACTGTAAAACCTTTCCAGACCCTCAGGCTCCAGGGCACTGCTGACTCAGATCCAGCCTTCCTTCAGCCAGGACCCCCAGGTCCCTCTCCCTGGCTCTGCTTTCCAGCCCCTCATTCCCACTCTGTCCATAAATCCAGGCATGTCCCACCCTGGGTGCAGAATCCAGCACTTTTCCTTGCTGAACTTCACCTGCTGGGTGATTTTTCATCCTCTGATTTGTTGAGGTCTCTCTGCAGGACCTCCCTGCCCTCCAGGGAACCAAATCTCCTCCCAGGTTTATATGGTTTATATCATCCTCCCTCTTGCCAGAATCACCCTGGAAAACAGCTCCCCTTTCTCCTTGCTGCCTTTGGAGACTTCCAAGGTGTTTATATCATCCTCCCTCTTGCCAGAATCACCCTGGAAAACTGCTCCCTTTCTCCTTCCTGCTTTTGGAGACTTCCAGGGTGTTGTGATCCCTGTCATGATGGACTCGTGATCACCCTGGAGTAAAACCCCTCCAGAACGTTCCCCTTGCACTCCTGTTTTGTGCCTTCCCAAGTTTTCTCTGGAAGAGCAGGATTATTTGAAGCCACAGCAGAAAGGTGAATTTCTGGTGTTATAACACAGCTGTCATCTCCCAAGAAATTACAATTATCTCTTCTGTAATTAGGGCAGGTTTGGCCGAGGCTCTGAGTCTCTGGGAAGTTCAGTTCTGCTGTTTAGCCCAGAATAGCTCTGTGGTTCCAGAAATGTTCTCCCTACAGACTGAACCTGGAATTTATGATGGAGGTTAAATCACTCCCACTCCTGAAGGAACAGAAGAGGTGGGAGGGTTTTATTGGGTGGTTTTCCAGGGATTGAACACCTAAACATCTGGTAAATGACCGGGTAAAAGAAGAATATGTGCAAACCAAAAAGAAGAAGAAAAAAAAATCTCACTGTGCAAAAAATAGTAAAGACTTGGATTTTAATTATTTTTTTTAATTCCAGTGTGAGCTTTCAAAGCATAAATTAATAATTAAATACATTTAACCTCAGGTGGATTTTCTATGGAGTTTTATTACACAGACCAGAAATTCTTGCAGGTGACCTGGTGGGAAAATTGGTAACATATCTAACATGCCAGGCTGAGGTGTCACCATCTTAAAAACCAATGAAACAAGGCAAAACAAACAAACAAACAAACAAAATTAAAAAAAAAAATCAAGATTTTAAACTGCTGAAAAGTCTGACTAATGCACAGCTCTTTAAAGGAGGGGTAGAACCTGCTCATTACCTTAATTAATTAGGAGTGTGAAGAAGAATCTGCCTTAATTAGTGGCAACAAGGCCCTGAATAGAGGAGAACACCCCCAAGTATGAGGTGTGAAGTGATGTTGTTGTCAGGGAGAAATAATCCTCGATGCCAGAGGTAAGGAAGGAAATATTTGCAGTTCCTTTTGCTTCTTTCATTGGCTGACAACTAAAACAGAATTTAAGTGGGAAAGAGTGTGGGATTCCCACCAAAAATTAACATTTGGGTTGTGGCTTTACAAAATAGGAGACGATTAAGGTGAAATTTTTGTTTCCTTGGGAATCACAGTGGTCTCCTGCACTTGTGTGTTGGATTTTGAGTCAACTGGCTGTAAGGTTTTTATTTATTCTTTTATCTTGAAGCTATGTTAAGGGCTCTATGACACACTAAGTGGGAAAAAATCGGTTAAAATTCTGATGTCTCCTTTTTTTCCTGCTTATAGCTAAAAAACAAGCTCTGTTGGTTTGGACATATTTAAAAATTTGTTTCAGATAAGTTTTGCTGGTAAATGTGAAGGTTTATGTGCTCATGAAGAAAATCTAAAATAGGTTTATGGCTGGAGAGAGGGAAAACTTCACTAAGAAAAATGACAAAGTGTGGTTTGTGTACATTCCTATGGAGAAATGTCTTTCCAGAACTCACCTGGCTCTTCTGTTTTGGTCCAAAACTTCCCCCTGCTAAAGCTTGGCCTGTTTAAGGAGCTGTTGGTGAACAGAAAATTTAACTTGGGAAAAATGAATGGAAGTTTATGATGGTTCATGTGCTCAGTATGATGAACAGATGAAAGACTGGGTGACTTTTATTTACAAAGTCACAAATTTTATCATAACTAAAGGAGAAATCTGTGTTATTTATAGCTCTTTGTGTCATTCCAGAGATACAGAGAGACAGCTTTAAAAAATAAACTTAAAAAGAAAAGGAATTAACACCTCTCACAAAAATGCTACACCACATCTGAGCTCTTCATTTTTCTGTTGTACCATTTATTGGTGAAAAGCACAGGGAAAGGTGCTGGAAGGGAGGCACTGTTTGAACAGATCTAATCGTCAATAAGTAATTGTGTTTTAATTAAAATGTGTCATGTCATTCTGAGGGTCCTATATTACACGAGTATGAAAATGTATGACTGCATAATTCGGTAATAATTAGAATTACATTTTCCTAACTCTTAAATTAAAATGCTTGGCAATTAACTGCCTGATAAATCTCACTTTTCCATGTGTGGTTTTTTTTCCTTTCTATCTGGGAGTATTAAATAGTCCTAATTGCTGATTGCACATTCCTGGGCTGCTGGCAGTTTTGTGTTGTGTGTATCAGATACAACTTCTCCAAATATTGCTTCATTTTTGCACATGAGGCAAAGGTGTTGCAAGCAACTTTTACTAATTGGGGAACTCATGAAGTCCTAAAGCCTCAAAGATCCATAAAATCAGGGTGGACAAGGACTTGGTGCAGGGATGTCAAATCCAGACACGATTCTGAAATTTCTGGATGCACTGCTTGTACCTTTTGGACAGAATCCATTGATGGAGATTTTCTGATTTGTATTGGTTTAGTGAATTCAGAAATTAAATCTGTCTCACTTTCATAGCTTGGCATGGTGGTACTCCTTGATTTAGAGGACAGAATCCCAGAATCACTGAGGCTGGAAAAGCTCTCTCTGATTGAGTCCAACCATCCCCCAGCACTGCCAAGGCCAGCACTGCCCCGTGTACCCAAATGCCACATCCATGGGGATTTTAAATCCCTCCAGGGATGGGGACTCCACCTGGGCAGCTGTGCCAGGGCTGGACGAACCTTTCCATGAGGAAATTGTTCCCAAAATCCACCCTGAGCTGCCCTGGCCCAGCCTGGGGCCGTTCCCTCTGCTCCTGTCCCTGTTCCCCCGGCTGTGCCCTCCTGGCAGGAGCTGTGCAGAGCCACCAGGGCCCCCTGAGCCTCCTTTGCTCCAGCCTGAGCCCCTGCCCAGCTCCTCAGGGATTCTCCATTCCCTTCCCAGCCCCTCAGGGATTCTCCATTCCCTTCCCAGCTCCTCAGGGATTCTCCAGCCCCTGCCCAGCTCCCTCAGGGATTCTCCATTCCCTTCCCAGCTCCTCAGGGATTCTCCAGCCCCTTCCCAGCTCTGTTCCCTTCCCTGGCCACCCTCCAGCCCCTCAAACTCCCTGTAATGAATTAAAGAGTCCCAGACTGGTTTGGGTTGGAAGGGACTTTAAAACTCATCCCATTCCAACCCCTGCCATGGGCAGGAACACCTTCCACCACCCCAGGTTGCTCCAAGCCCTGTCCAACCTAGTTTGGATGAGGATTTTAGCAATTTTAGGTGAATTCTGCTGTTTCTTAGCCCCTCTCTGCCTGAATAATTAACAAATGAATGGTTGGATGGCACAGCCCTGGCTGTGGCTCCCTGTGACAGCAATGTGGCTTCTTGGGGACACACAGCTTGTCCCCATGTGCTCTCATGAGTTCAGATCATGCTTTTAGCATAAATGTGCTTTTTCTCCATAAATGCCCTGCTCTGCCTAACAATGAGCATCCCAACACAAATGCATCTGGAAGGGTAAAATCTGCAAAAGGCTTCCCCAGAAAGACTTTTCCACTTGCATTTTGCATGGGGTCGTCAGCATAAATTGAGTTTGAAATAAAGGCACTTCTAAAAATGTTTTCTGTGTGAGCATGGAAAGGGTTGGAAAGGATTCAAGGGTGGAAAAACACGGGAGGATCATCCAGGACCCCACAAATTCATTGAGACAACTGAGTTTGGGAGACGACAAACTCCACGGCACAATCCGAGCGATATTTTCATTTTGTGGGGAAGAGCAGGGTCTTGGGAGCAGCCATTTCCTTAAACATTCATTCAACTCCTTCCCTGCAGATGTAACATTTCCCCTGCTTTCCCCTGCACTTCACATCTCCTTGCTCATGGCCTGAACTTTGCTGGGAGTGGTTCTTGAGTGGCTGATGGGAGGTGAGCCAGGAGCGATGGCTTCCAGGCATTGCCCAACATTCCCACAGCACATCCCACCCCCTGTGCCAGGCATGGGCTCTCTGAGCACTCCTGTCACCAGGGCCTTGACAATTCCTGTCATCTTTGGGCTTTTTCAGCTGGTAAAGATGAGATTATAGGGGGACGAAAAAGGGGAAGACATTTAAATTTGTCACTGGAGATGTCGCAGCTCTGCACAGTGCTGTGTATGTGGAAATCACTTGAAGAATGAGCTTAGGGGATTTTTCTCCCTGTTGATTATTTCAGTTTTGGTGCATCTCCATCCCAACTCAGGGGTCACTGTCTGTGTCTTGGATTATTTAAACTGCAACTTCTCAGTCCCAAATTGGACAATGAGAGCCTCATGTCTTGTGCCAGGTGATGCTGAGGCATGGTACCTGCAGCTGGGATTTGGGGGAAAAGGAGGGGAAGACATTCAAGTTTTGTCATTGGAGTTATTGCAGCTCTGCACAGTGCTGTGCACATGGAAATCACATGAAGAATGAATTAAGGGAAATTTCTCCCTGTTGATTATTTCAGTGTTGATGCATCTCCATCCCAACTCAGTGATCACTGTCTGTGCCTTTGATTATTTAAACTGCGACTTCTCACCCCCAGACTGGACAATTTATCCTCTTTGTGCCAGGTGATGCTGAGGCAGGGTCCCTGCAGGTGGGGTTTGAGTGAAAAAGAGGAGAAGACGTTTAAATTTGTCACAGGAATTCTCCCAGCTATGCACAGTGCTGTGTGCTATGGAATTCACCTGAAGAACAAATTTAGGGGATTTTTCTCCCCATTGATTATTCCAGTTTAATTGTGCATCTCCATCCCAATTTGGTGGTTGCTGTTTGTGATGTTGGTTATTCAAACTGCAGCTTCCCCGGTCCAGGTTGGACAATTTGATCCTCTTTGTGCCAGGTGATGCTGAGGCAGGGTCACTGAGCTGGGATTTGGAAGAAAAAATGTGGAAGACATTTAAGTTCTGTCATTGGAGCTGTCCCAGCTATACACAGTGCTGTGTGCTATGAAATTTTGCATAGAATGACTTAAGGGAAATTTCTCCCTGTTGATTATTTTGTTTTTGGTTCATCTCCATCCCAACTTGCTGGTCACTTTCTGTTCCTTTGATTATTCAAACTGTGACTTCTCAGTCTCAGACTGGACAATGTGATCCTCTTTGTGCCAGGTGATGCTGAGGCAGGGTCACTGAGCTGGGATTTGGGAAGTTGGGAATTGGGGATGGGATTTCAGCTTCTCCTGCACTCAGCAGGGAGAAGGAAGGGAGCAGCTTTAGGCACAGGTTTCTTCCTCCACTGGTGCTCCTTCTTCCAGTGGTTCTCCCTCTGGAGAAATCCTCTCCCCATTGGCAGTGGAAGCCCCAAGACAAACCTTGTACACAGAAGAAGAAACCAAAGGATGTAAATCCCTCATTTCTGGTTCTGGTGGAAAAGCTTCTTCACTGAGAAACTCTCTCTGGCTTGGTAATTATTAATTTTCTTTTTTTAAATGCTCATACATGCAGGCTGCAAGCAAACCCAAAAATTCTTTAAAAAAAATGAAGTGGAAAAGCTGCCAACAATAACTTCTAAAAAAATATTTTTACTTAGTAACAAAAAAATTAGGTTATGGTGGTTTTGTGTTTATTTATTTTTTTAAGGTTGCCCTTTTAATTCTGAGCCTCTGTGGTCACTGGAACACATTTGCAAGAATTTTTGCAACTTTGGGGACTTGTGATTTTCTTGCTTATCTGAAGGAAGGCTCTGATTCTCATTTAATCACTGCCTGTGAAAGCTGAGGCTTGAAGAAAATCTCCAGCCCCAGCCACACTTCTCTGTAACATCAGGAAAATTGGCATCTCTTGAAATATTTGCAAATATCTTTCTTGGCAGTTTTTTTCCCTCAGTTCTGCTCACAGCCATCAGCAGGGGACCTTTTGAGGGATAACTGCTCCCCTCCATGGAACCTTCCTGAGCCCAGCTCAGAGCTGGTGGGTGCAGGCACCACTGCACTGGCTTGGAAATTAAAGAAATTAATTTTGATGAGAACAATCAAAAACTCTGTTGATTCTTGGTTTTGTGCTTTTCAAGCTTTTTATTTACCTTTTCCTCTTCTTTCTAAGTGGGAAAAATGCTGTTTTTGAAGTTCCTGGATGCATTGAAAAGAAATTTATCAAAATTTATCTGGCGGAAGACTTCTTTTGGGTGCTTTATTATGAAAATCTTGCCTCGTATTTTTGAGAACACCTCCCAAATTCAGATCTTCTGTCTCTACCTCCTGCAATTGGTGCAAATATGACATTGGGAAGCTTTGGAGACAGACAGGTTGGGAATAGGATAGAAATTGCTCCTTGTTCCCTGCTGGTGGCTTTGGAGGAAGGGAGCAGACCCTGCCAAGGCACCAGGGCAGTGCAATCCAAGGATTTCCCTCCTCATGGATATAGGAAATCACACATGTATTCCTTATTTCTTGCATGGGAAGGCTACAATTCATTTCTGTGTTATTTTGAGCCATGTTCTAAGGATTTAAAATAATTTTGGAAGCTTCCTAGCAGTGATTTGCTGATGCCTTGCTTTACCCAGCCATGGGGAATTTCAATTCCTCAATGCACAGGGAAAGAATCAGCTGGAGGGGTTGTGTGAGAGAGCAGAGCAGGATTTGTGCTGGGAAGTGGCAGCATCCAGGCTGAGGTGTGTTGTGGAAATTAATCCATGCAAAGGCTTGCTGAAAATGCCCCAAAATCAGGGGAGCAGCCAGCAGGAGTTATGGGGCAATGACAAGAAAATCCTTTCCCCAAATGTTGGCAGAGCCAGCAAATCCTTGGTTTGTATTGTGAGGCAAAAAAGGGTTTTCCTTTTTTTTCCCCCTCCTCCAGCATCAAAATTATAACAAAGAGCAGAAGAGTTTTGAAAAAAACATTTTCTTATTACCTGAATTTCTCTAGGAACTGTTACAACCTCTGGATGGGGTGTGGGGATGCTGAAAATCTCATATTTGGGAAAGCAAAGCTGACAAAACCAGGGAGTGGTGACAGGTTGGGCTCATTTTAGAATCATGAAAGTTTGGGAGGGAAAAGACCTTAAAACCAATCTCATCCCATGGGCAGGGACATCTATTATGGACCAGGTTGCTCCAAGCCCCATCCAGATAAATCCTTTTATCTCTTTCTTTTCTCTCTCTCTCTTTTCTTTCCTCCCTCTCCCTCTCCCTCTCCCTCTCCCTCTCCCTCTCCCTCTCCCTCTCCCCCTCCCTCTCCCTCTCCCTCTCCCTCTCCCTCTCCCTCTTCCTCTCCTCTCTTCTTTTCTCTTCCTCCCTTTCCTTTCCTTTCCTTTCCTTTCCTTTCCTTTTCCTTTCCTTTCCTTTCCTTTCCTTTCCTTTCCTTTCCTTTCCTTTCCTTTCCTTTCCTTTCCTTTCCTTTCCTTTCCTTTCCTTTCCTTTCCTTTCCTTTCTTTCCTTTCCTTTCCTTCCTTTCCTTTCCTTTCCTTTCTTTCCTTTCCTTTCCTTTCCTTTCCTCCCTTTCCCTTTCCCTTTCCCTTTCCCTTTCCCTTTTCCCTTTCCCTTTCCCTTTCCCTTTCCCTTTCCCTTTCCCTTTCCCTTTCCCTTTCCCTTCCCTTTCCCTTTCCCTTTCCCTTTCCCTTTCCCTTTCCCTTTCCCTTTCCCTTTCCTTTCCTTCCTTTTTTTTCTTTCCACTCTCTCTTTTCTTTCTTTCTTTCCTCTCTCTCTCTCTTCTTTCCTCTCTCTTTCTTTTCTTATTTTTCTCTTTATTTTTCTGCCTTTCCTTTGCTCAGCCACTGCCCAGTGAAGTCCAGAACTGGTGTTTAATCCACAATTTGGTACCAGCTGAAGCCCTGATTTCATTGCTGTTAATTCAATGTCATTTATCAGCGAATGGTGCAACAGTGGCTGCTCCTATGTGCAAGAACTCCATTTAGTGCTAGCAAAACACTGAATATTAAATTGCTTAAAAATCACAGTCTGTTTTCACATCCCAAAAATGCTTTATTCAGGGGAATGAATGGCTGTGCCTGGATCAGATGGAGCTGCAAGTGGGATATTGGCAGGAATGAGATGGACACCACAAAGCAAGAGGAGAACTGGGGGTTTGTTAAACATCCACAGTTGTTTTTTGGGCAGTATTTTCAGACATGAATAAAGGGCAAATAATGGGAAATGCACAATTGTAGCCCTCATTTGGACATGGTTTTTCTGCATATTTGTCTCATGTGAATCCTTCATATCCATTACATCCATTTTCTGGGATAAAGGATGCCTCAGGATTATGGGGTCATTACTGACTTGCAGGAGACACCTTTCCCTCCACCTGCATTGCTCTCAATTTGGGGAAAAACAATATTTAGGTTTTGTTTTGTTTTTCTTTTTTTTTCATGGAATGTAGGTGAGGATGGGGACGAGCTCTTCCAGCGACCCTGCACTGTAGGGATTTAACATCTGTGTGAAAAAAGAGATGTCCAAAAATTCTGGGGTTTAAAAATATCTTTCATGGCTTAATTGAATGGAAGTTGGTGCAAAAATGAAGGAGGGGTTTCCCTTCTGGGTGTGGGTGGAAGTGAGGGGGGTTGTTGGTAAACAAGAAAATTAAATAAAATTTAGGTCAAAGGAGATGCTGTAAAATGAGGAATTTTGGCTTTTTTTAAAATGTATCTCTGTGAAGAGGAACTTAGAGCAGGTCAGAAGTTGATTCTCTGAGGGGCCAATTCCACCACAAGGATGCTGAAAACACGTGAGCAGTTGAAGTGCATCTTCTCTTTCTGCCTCCTCCACCAACCACAGAGACTTTATATTAAAATAACAGCAACAAAAAAAAATGCAGCTGGAATTAGGCAGATGAGAAAATGCAAATTCATGGCACAGAAAAGAAAAGCAGAGCATGAAAGAGAAAAACATCTCGATTGCTCACAAGGGGAGGGATGGCTCAAGGGCTTTCACAGTTTTTTTTTAATAGAAATATTATTGCAGTTTATTTCTATTCTTTGTGATGGGAGATGGAGGCTGTCTCATGTCCAGGCCAATGTGGATTTTATTTTATTTATTTTATAGGGTGAGGCTGATTAGCCCACCCTGTCTGCTCCTTCTCCAAGAGTGGGTGACTCTTTGTGGATGGACTCAGGTCTGGAATTGTGGCCTGGAATTCCCTTTCTCTGTTGGTTTTGGGCCATTCCACCTCCCCTTTCTCCCTGCAGATTTATTGTATTAAATTTTCGGGATTTTTTTTCCCTAAAGGCTCAGAACAAAGGGAGATTTGTAGAAGATTTGTGCGAGGCGAGGGCTCATATTTGGTCTGTATTTCAGAGAGGTAAAATAAAATGCTGAACCTCCCACAGATAAACCTCTGGGAGTTCTGCTGGGCACCAGTGGCATATTTCTTCTGTGATCCTTCAGGAGGTGAGGGGTGAAGCTGGAGCTCTGTGAAGAACAATTTGTTTGCTCTCAACGGAGGCAAAGACGGATGAAGTGGGCGAGCACAACCTGGGGGTCTTGGAGCCTTTTCTTTTTGGAGCTCAGCAGGGCCTGTCCTGACCCTGGCTTGGGTCCCTTCAGTGCTTGCAGGATGCTGGGGTGGTGTTCAGAGGGGTCCCAGGATGGGGGAGGAGGTGAGGAGCTGACTCCATGTCTCAGAAGGCTGATTTATTATTTTATGATATATATTACATGAAAACTGTACTAAAAGAATAGAAGAAAGGATTTCATCAGAAGGCTGGCTAAGAATAGAATAGCAAAGAATGACAACAAAGGTTTGTGGCTCAGCTCTCTGTCTGAGCCAGCTGACTGTGATTGGCCATTAATTATAAACAACCAACATGGGCCAATCAAAACTCCACCTGTTGCATTCCACAGCAGCAGATAATCAATGTTTGCATTTTGTTCCTGAGGCCTCTCAGCTTCTCAGGAGGAAAAATCCTAAGGGAAGGATTTTCCATAAAAGATGTCTGTGACAGGATGCTCTCATCTTCCCAGACTATCCCCTGTCTGCAGATCAGGAAAACTTCCTAAAAAATAATGAATGCACTAGTGATGTGTGTTTTCCAAAAATAAACCCTTTGTTTGCTATTCATTTTCAGATGTAAAAAAAGTGTAGGATAAATTAATTTTACTGGACAAACCGGCCTTGAAAATGTTTGTCACTGAAAGAAATTTTTGTCATTGTTTTGTCTTATAAAACACCACATGAAAGATCAAACAACAGCCTTAGTTTATATTTACAGGGGTTTTCCCCTCAAATGTGCAACACAATGGACAAGGATTTCATCAAAGGTGCAGAGGACAAAAGAATCCAGGAATGTTTTGGGTGGGAAGGGATCTTAAACTCACCCAGTGCCACCCCTGCCATGGCAGGGACAGCTCCCACTGTCCCAGGGATGCTCCCAGCCCCAATGTCCAGCCTGGCCTTGGGCACTGCCAGGGATGGGACACGGTGGAAGATTCCAGAACCATCCTCATGAAATCTCTGTCCCCAGGTGAGGTTTCTAACCAGCATCTCCCTAAAACTCCACCAGCCAAAAATCTTAAAATATTGCAGAACAGGAAATTAAAATTTAAAAAAAAATCAATTAGTATCACTAATTAACTAGAATATTATCATTTTTAATTCACTGCCTGGACATCCAGTAGCTTTGGCCCCATGCCATGGTAAATTCTGCATGGTGGAGTCTTTCCTGTGGTCACACACCCATTCTGAGACCTGACAATGATGAGCAGTTTTCAAACATTCAGGTGCTGGTGTTGTTTTAGAGAAGGGATTTTATTGCCTTGCTCGGGGGCAGTTATATCTCACAGCAGCTGGTATTGATTGCACTGATTTGGGTATTTAAAAAAGAAAGGGAGACAGTTCTGTAACTCCAATTTCATGTTGTAAAATGTCTCTCCTTGCTGTTGGATGGGTTTAGAAGAAGTTGGACCCTCACCATAGAAGTATCCATATCAGTAATCAAATATAATCCATATTTTGCCAAGTTTCCTGGGCTGTCGCATCTGCCATCACCACCTGTGATAATTTTCCTCCCTTTTTTTTTTTCCACTAAATAATCAATTATAATATTCTACTTTTTCCCCCCCTGCTTTATTACAACTGGCTCTGATTAGGAGCTTTTTTTCCATGTCAGTGAGGAGGTGTGGGGAACTTTGTGCAGGCTTTTTGAGCACTGCAATGGGCATTGTGGAGTCCTGGGCTCCCAATTCCAGGACCTGCTCTCCGTTAACATTAAAACCAGATGACCCCAGGTGTGTAAATGAGAATTTACTGAGTCAGGAGATGTTGGACTTTGCAATTTTCTGTCCCAAAATGAAGCCCTGGGTGTTGGTAACATGCAAGGAGCATCTTTGAAAGATCCAAACAGGGCCCATCCCAGCTTGAGTTTAGAGGGAGAAGCCAAAAGGGGGAAATATTTTGGAGGAAACAGCAAATTTGGTCAAAGACAGTGAGCAGAGAGAGCTGTGGTGCCACATTTTCCAGGCAAACTTTGGAAAATATCTGCACTTTGGAAAGCAGGGAATGCAATTTACTGGGTGGATTTATTGTTAAAAGAACATTCTGGGTGTTTCAGGTGTGTGTGTGGGATGTGCCAGGGCTGCCCAGGTGATTTGGGGTGCTCTCACACACTGACTGTCTCTGCAGCGGGTCCACATGGATGATTTTAGACCTGGCTGAGGGAGGCCTGAGCAGGGTTTGACCCCTGCAGTGACCCCTGTGCCCTGGTTTGTCCCATGGGTGATTTGGGGTGCTCTCACACACTGACTGTCTCTGCAGTGGGTCCACATTTTTTTTAGATTTTAGATTTTAGATTTTAGACCTGGTTTAGGGAGGCCTGAGCTGGGTTTGACCCCTGCAGTGACCTCTGTGCCCTGGATTGTCCCATGGGGCTGTGCCAGCACCAGCACAAGGAGCTGCTAACCCACCCTTATTTCCAGGGAAAAGGGAAAATATCAGCACTGGGGACTTGTAAAGGCAGAGCAGAGCAAACAGGGCAGGGATGGGAGTGGAGCAGACATTTACACTCCTGGGGTTTGTGGCACTGCAGCCACAGACCCCTCTTCCATGAATATTTAAAAATAACCATCTTTTTATGTGTCATTAGTTAAGAGGTTCTGCTGGGGACAAAGAGATGGTCTAACCCAGCCTACTGCTGTCATTTCAAGGGGAATTTTCCCTGGTGATGCCCAGAAATCCCATTTCCAAATTCTGCATCCCATCTGCTCCCTCTCAGAGCTGCCCTGAGGTTCCTGTGCACCCACCAAAATGAAAAGGTGATATTTGCACTCAGTGAGCTGCTGGATCCCTTCAGCCTGGATCAGATACTTATCTTTATCAAGGAAATGAACTCATTGCACCTCAGTTGGATTTAAAACCAGCTTTTATATTTTCCTTTTTAATTTTATGCTCAGGATGGGGACTGTGGGTAGAAACCTGAAAAAATGTGCACTTGCTCAGCTCCTTTTAGAGCCAGGTTTAATTTCAGGATGATCCTTTTTTACTATAAAATGGAAGATGATCCTTTTTACTATAAAATATAATTTCATTATTTTTCTTGGTCCAGTATGATAAGGCCTCTGCTTATTTGTTTTTTTTTTTTGAAGGGGTACAAAAACTGGGCATTGAGATAAATTTTTGACAACAGAAAATAGAAAACCATTTAGGAAATTATGCTTTAAAAAGGACAAACTTTAAAAAGAAAGAGTCCAAAGTGTGCCTCGGTTGAGCTTTTATGAAATATGACCCGTCCCCTAAATATGTCACGTTTATTTTTACAATACTGTAAATAAAAAAGTTGAGTGAGAAAATAATCTCTTGGCTGTTCTGGGGAGCGCAGCCCCTGCCAGGAAAGGTCTCTGTAAATAGCAGAGGTCAGAGCTGCCTGGGATCTCTCCCCCAGCCCTCTGAAAGCAAGGAACACATCTTTGTGTACATTCCATAAAACATGGATGGCTGCTCCTCCTCGGGCTGGAAATCCTGGTGACCTGGAGATGCCACACAGGTGCCACAAAAATAAAAAAAAATAGAGAGAGAAAGAAAATCCATCCTTGGCTACTCTTTCCTTGTGCTGACTTAGTGCTCTAACTATTTTGGCCCGGGAATTTGGTGACAAACACTTTTGGAAAACTTACAGTTTATTGAAGTGTTTATTTTCATAAGAAAAAGCCAGTTTTGATGTATCTGAGATGATCAAGCAGCACCAGGAAGCTTGAAGGACTCAGCTGTATTTTGTTTTCTCTGTGTTGATTTTTATTTATTTTTTTTTCCCCAGGGGGATTTTACACCCAATAATCTCGCTGGTGGTTGCTGCTCCAAAGAATTTGGTTTGAAATTTGTTTTCCTTTGTGTAAAGAGATTTGCAAGGGATTTTTATTTCTTGCACGACCATGATTTAGGTGAGCTCTGGTTTGGATGCTGATGCTGCAGTCGGAGCAGCAGAAATGAAGTGCTTTGGGAAGGGCAGAGGTGGAAGGAAGTTCATCCTTTCCAGCTTCTCTGGTGTCGTTTACATCTCTAAATCCATTTTAAGAGATTAATTCTAATTTATGCCCCTTCAGGGGATTGTCCCAGGTTGGCTCTGGGGGTGTTGGTGAGCAGGGGATTATCCCAGCCCTGGAGCATCCACGTGGCTCAGGGTGCTGGGAATGTCCTGGGTGCTCCCTGAGGGGCTGAGCAGCCTCCTCTGCCCTGGCCCTGGAGACAAAGGTGGGGTTTATCCTCAGAACCCTCATGGGTTTTTTAATTTTCCAATTCCACAGAGAAACATAAGAGTTGGGCCTTTGGAGGAAGGGCTGCAAGGCCCAGAGCTGGCCTTGGCCATGCTGGGCTAATGCTTGGACTCGATCTTGGAGGAGTTCTCCAGGCTCTGGTGATTCCTGAGCCACTTCATGTTGAAAAGAATTTAAAATCAGAGCAATATTTACGGGGAGCAGAGAGGATTGATTCTTTCAGGGACTGGCTCCTCATCTTAGAGGCACAAATTTGGGCCCAAACAATTTCAGTGTGAGCAGCTCTCTGCTCTGCACAGCTGGCAGGAAGGGTGATCCCTACACATTGTGTGAGGAAAGGAATCATAAACTGCTCCATGGGTTTTCTTGGGAATTGCTTGGAAAAAAGTGTAAGGACAGGGACTGAGGGCACACCATGAGCCCATTCCCAAACCTTGTTTTCCCCCCATCCCTGTCCTCTCTACCTGGAATTTTCTTCCTGAATTAATTTCTTTTACTATTTCACTTCCCTCGCCACCGCAAACCCAGGGTTGGCCTACTGCGTTTGCTTTCATTAGAACAAAATAATTCCTTTTATTGCCTAATTATTTTATAGAATAAAAGAATTCCTCTTGCCCTGGCCAAACCTTCAGCTTTTTCCAAGTCCTTCAGCTCCTTAGGAATTTTGTTATCAATACAGGCTGGATATATGGAATCAATGAGTGTTTTGTGGGAGGTGTGAGACTCTGAGCTTGCTCATAAATAAATAGAAAAGAGGGAGAGGATGAGTGGGAAACCACCCATCAAACCACTGGGTTTGATTCCTGAAGAAAGAGGTGCTGCAGCACACAGAAACCTTCTCTAAAAGGAATTTTCCTGATTTTTTTGTTTTTTAATTTTAGAAATGAGCTTTGCAGCACCAAGGGGCTGTGATCATCTCCCTCACGCTCACAGGGGTGGTGGCTCTGGGACAGAATCCAGCACGTGGTCCTTGCTCTTCGTTATCTTGAATTACACAAATGATTTTAAAACATATGTCAGTAGGCTTTTAAGCAAGCAGATTCTGCTCTGATTAATTAATCATACAGTTTCTCAGCTTCAAATGAACTTTCCAAATGACAAGTATTCATTTTTAAATTTTTTTTGGAGCTGTTTGTTTTTTTTGCACATCTGCATACTGCTTAGTTTGAACTTATTAATTAGAATAAATAAAAAATAAGGAAAGCAGCAGGTGTTCTCTCATGTCTTCTACAAAGAATCTTATTCTTTAAATTTTACCAGATTATTTTATTCCTGCTGCTTCACGCTGCAGGTTTCACAACAGAAATATTTTCTTTTATTCACATGAGACTTTTTTTGGGCTTTTTTTTTTTTTTGTTGGCAATTTGAAGGCTGTCATGGTTTGTGGAGAAGAAAACATTCTTACAATGTCTCCTTGCTGCTCCATGACTGATTTTACACAGACTCAGGAGTGAGTTTTAAATAAGTGGATTAGCTCAAAATATCCTGGGGAAGGTACAAAGGGAAATGTGGTTTTTTCCTCCCCATTTCACTTGCAGGGAGCATGTTTGGGAGTGGTTGCTTGTATTGGGATTTTGGTTTGTTTTTTAATTTTTCTTTTGGAGGAGAAGAATGGGTGAATTATGTGTTTGTCTGTCACGATTTTTATTTTCAAGGCTGAAGGGCTCGATCTTCTGAGCACTTGATAGAACATATGAATGCAAAGATGAGATTATTATTATTATTATTATTATTATTATTATTATTATTATTATTATTATTATTATTATTATTCAGTATATTTATTGACTTTTCAGGAAGTTGTCTCAGTCTCTCCATGACTCCAGAACCTGGGGTATGTGGAGCAGCCACTGTAGCTGAGGAGTGCAGTGAGGATGAGGTTTGGGGGTGCAAGAAAATTCCCCATTTCTTGTCCCTGACCTCTTGGGGAAGAGAAATCCGTGGGCAGTACCTGAGAGATAACACAAAAAATTCAATCCAAGACATTAAACATCAATTTCCAGCCCATGAATTGTTTATCACATCCTAAAAATGAGGAATATCCACATTTAAGTACTTTAGTGAGGTCTCAGCTTGTGGCCATCACCTGCATGAATTCATCCCTCTCTCCACACTCTTATTTCCATTTTCAAATTTTTTCAAATCAATTTAAAATCGTCAAATTAGAAATTCCATCCAACAGAGCTCAAAAAGGAAAGAGTAAGGCATCACCTTTTCCTGCATCCTGCCTGAAAACTCTCCTCTTTTTAATTTTTTTTATTATTATTATTATTCTTTTTTATTGTTCTCCCTATTTTATTTTTAATTAAAAGCCAGCCCGCACGCGAGCGGCTGGTGTGGAAAGCTAAAGAAGCAACTTGAAAGTTTGGGGAGAATTATTTCAGCGTGGCTCAAACACCAGGCAAGGATTAAAAACAGTTTAAAAGCTTTTCCCATCCCACCATTCTCCATCAGAGGCCCCCTCGGAATGCCCAGCTGAATATGGGACTGGACAAGGTTCTGGTTCCTTTCAGAGAGCTGCCTCGACCTTCTGGGTTTTTCCTCGGGCATTGATGTTTGGTGCACATGAAAGGATTTCTCCAGGGGTTTCTCCAAGGGTTTTGTGGGAAGGGAAGCAGATTGGGTGAAGTAAGAATACAGACTTAAGTTCTCTCTCTGTGTTTTTTTTGGTTTTTTTTTTTTGGTGGGAGAGAACTGACTCCTGCATTATCTCACAAACACATAGGAAACATAAAAAGGGGAAATTATGCAGAAAAACATAAATTATGTAGATGCTGGAAAGCCTATGCAAAACATGATATGTGCACATAATAGCATATTTCCCTAGGGTCTAATTGCATCCTTTGGGTACCTTTTGAAGCATCTGAATATTCAGAAGAAAGCAAATTTATTGTAATTTACAAAATATCACAAAAAATAAGGTTGATACAATGATGGATGTTGTAATGGAAACTCACTCTTCAGTTGTTGTCTCAAAGTTGACCGAAGACTAAAATGTAATAAATTAGTGCAGCTGTTGTGTGGGGGGATAGAGCTGCTTCCCTCAGCCCATCAGCCCCTTTCCCTTGCAATCCTGGTGCTTTTCCAGATGTTTTCTGGCAGGTCCTTGGTGCCATGTGAGGGGACCTGTGGGTGATCAAGGGCTGGTGTTTGTTTTCTCCTCAGGAGCTGGGGTTTACTCAGGGCAGAGGAGCCCCATGGAGTGGCTCTAAATGGATGTGATGGGGGAGCTCTGGTGCCAGAAAGGGCCATTAGGAATTCTGGGCTCCCACCAAAATTCCTCCTGAGCCCCACTGAGTAAACTGGCAGAGGTTTCTTTGCCTCAATAAACAGGGAATATGCAGAAAATCCAAATGCCCCTGCAGCAATTACAGCTGCCCTCGGTGTTCCCTCTCCCATCAGAAGCTTTTGGGAAACTTGAGATCAGCCATGAAAATCTAAATTTATTCCTCTGTCTTTGAAGCAGCTTCATTGCTTTGAACTCCAGAGTCAGAAGGAGAAGGGGAACAATGGGAAGTTCTTGTTGAGCCACGTTTTAACATTTTTCCAGAGGCTTGGAGGTTATTGTAGATTGTCTTTGGGAGCTGCTCTCTCATCAGATGCCCCAGCCACCTCTCCCTGGGCTTGCCTTCCAAGGATTCTCATCAGCTCCTGGCATTGGGCTGATGCAGGCTGCTCCTCCTCCTCTTGAGGAACTCCTTTGGATCACTGGGATCTCTATAGCTGCTCATATTTTAGGTCAGACAGGTGCAGGCATTTGCTTTGGAGAACAGATTCCTTGGAAGAGGGAGCTATCCACAGATTTAAGAGTTTTCCCAGTGAATATTGAAGCAGTATTTACATTTTCCATCAGCATTTGTGGCTGATCTGGTGTTTCTGGACAAGGTTCTGAGTTATGTCCTCTAGAGTTGACCTGTGTGAGTGAAGGGTTGCATGAGATGACCTCCAGTGGTTTTCCATCCATGATTTCTACTCATTGTTATGAAAGCACAAGAAAGAACATCAGATTCTGAACAGGTATTACTGCACGAACCTTGCTTTGTTAAAAACACCTAAATTGGTCTTTTTGGCCACCAAATACTGAATCCCAAATACAAAGTGTCAGGGTGATTAGGATCCAGTGTATTTTCCCTCTGCAGAGCCTGTTTTATGGGAATTTGGCTGCTGACCTTAATGCAGAGAAATCTGGGGCCTCTGTAACAAGCAGAAAGCTCTGTTTTATTTAAGAACCAGGATTTTATCCTTTGTCCTTGTTCAAAATATCCACAGCCTGTGGAAAGAACAAGCAGGGGCTTCAGGGGATGCCACAAAAAAAGAATCCCTGGAAGAAAGGTCTAGATCAGGAAAACACCATGGAAAATCAGGGAAGTTTTTTGATAAAATACCCAAATTTTAATTGTATTTAAGAAGTTTTCCTCCTTCTCTGCTTGCTCAGCCCATGGGAATGGCTGTGGTTTATTGTGGTTTATTGTGATGTGCCATGCAAGGTGTTGATCCTGAAACTCTTCCTGTCTCCCAGGGAATCCTGGAAGTTTTTGGATGGGGTCTCTGGGATTTTCCATCTCTTATTTGCTTTGCCTCCCTGCATAAAACAGTGAGGAGAGGGCTGCCTTTGGGCACCGTGGAGTGCTGTCATGATGGAGAGGGTGGGTGCCAACCTGGTGAGCACCCCAGTCCCAGGGTGGTGTCCCTGCTCTGTCCCACCTCACTCCAGCATTCAAGGAATGTGTCCAAGCTCCCCCATGCCTGGAATTTAAATACATAAATGTCCTGCACAGATCAGTTGTTGGTTGGTAATGTATTGTCAGCTGTCCTGCCAGCCTTTTTATCTTCTGATTAGCTTTGAAATCATTGAAGCCGGTGAAGATTCGTTTGTTATCCCAGTCCTCCGAGGACCAGAAATCCAGTGATGGTGTGGATGTGCTCTGAGGCAAGTTCCCATTTGTAAGATGGATGATGATTGCTTGTCGATACTAAGAAAAAGAGCTTTGTCAAATCTGAAGTTGTCTCCTTTCTTAATGTAAAATATTATTTTTATTTTCACTCTCGCAGAAAATTGTGATGCTGTGAGCAGTAGGCAAAGGAAAAAACAACCACCACCCCAAAACCCAAGGTGACTCGGATGTTTGTTTATTTGTCTGCTTTTGAGGTGTGCAAGATGTTTTCTTTGTTTTGTTTTTTTTTATTTTTTTTCAGGAAAAAAAAAACACTGTCAAGGGAAAGAAAATACTTTTATGATAAGCTCGTGCGGGTTTGCAGGAATTTTCTTTCTTTAATGAGCAAAGATGTAATCTACCTCTTTGCCTGCTCTCTCTAATATCTCCCTGAGATGTTCTCACTCTTGTGTTTTCAAAGGATCACTCCAAGATTTAGTGTTGGGAGGACTTTGGGAGCTGGGAACCTCGGTGCCAACCCACGGGGGCACACCCAAGGGCAGCTGCCCCATTGCTGTGGGTCTGTGCACTGGGGATTCCTTCAGAGTATCCTGGGATGGGGTTAGAGCACAGCCAGGGCAGAAATGAGGGGCTGCAGATATTTCATGGAATTCCAGAAGGGTTTGGGTGGGAAGGGACCTTAAGGCTCATCCCCTTCCACCCCAGCCATGGCAGGGACACCTCCCACTGTCCCAGGTGCTCCCAGCCCCAATGTCCAGCCTGGCCTTGGGCACTGCCAGGGATCCAGGGGCAGCCACAGCTGCTCTGGGCACCTGTGCCAGGGCTGCCCACCCTGCCAGGGAACAATTCCCAATTCCCAGTCTCCCATCTAAATGTATCCACTTTAAGCTTAAATCCATTCCCTGTGTCCTGTCCCTCCACCCCTTGTCCCCAGCCCCTCTCCAGCTCTCCTGGAGCCCCTTCAGGCCCTGCAGGGGCTCTGAGCTCTCCCTGGAGCTGTTCCTGTCCAGGTGAGCCCCACAGGTGTCCCAGCATGGCTCCATAACAGAATTGTTCCAGTCTTTGGAAAATCTTTGTGGCCTCTGGGTTTGCTCCAGCAGCTCCACATCCTTGTGATGTTGTGGACCTCAGAGCTGGATCAGGAGTGGTCTCATCAGAGTGGACTGGAGGGGGAAATCACTTTCAATAATTTCTAACAGAAATCCATTTGAATTCTCAGAGTGAATTTGGCTACTAAGGCTGGGACTTACCAAGACACGTTTAGTGAGTCTCTGCTCAGAGCAGGGCCTTGTTTGGTTCCCCCTCTGTGACTCTGGGGCAATAATGAGGATTTTTACAGCTTCATTCCTGCCACCAGTGGGGCTGGATTTGCTCAGGGGAGCTGAGCTCAGTCCAAATGTCCTCTGAGCTGGAGCCAGGATGCAGCAAGTCGGTGCTTGGGGCAGTGGGAGATAGATTTGCTCCTCCTGGAGCAGGTGATGCTTTGATTTTTCTGTAGCTGCCTTTATGTACCTGAGGATGATGGTCTCCAAATTTTTCTGTGCTTTCCCCCTATTCCATCCAGCAAAAAAGCTCTGAGCTGGGTGTGAAAGCACCCACTGCACCCCTGAAAATCCGTGTTTTCCTGGAGGCCCTGGGAAGTGAGGAACAGAGAGTGTGACTGACTGGGTGAGCTCACACACTCTCATGGTCTTTGTCTGCACCAGCCCCTGTTCCTTCCAGCCCTCCCCTCCTCTCCCTGAGTTTTTCCATGCCATAAAACCAGGAGCCAGGCTCTTTACAGCCCAGCAGGAGCTGTGTCTTTCTGCTTGTTTGCTCTGCACAGACTTTTGGCCACTGTGAAATTACTCAGAGCAACCTGAGGGTGACTGGGGCTGGCTCTGTGCAGCTCTTGTTCTGCATTTCCCGTCCCAAAATTTCAATTGTAGAATCCTTCTTCTCTAAATCCTGTAACAGGACAAAGAACAAAGTTTTTTGTGATTTCTTTCTTCAGGAATTCATGAATTGCACTCTCAGTAAGGGATGTGCAATTGGAGTTGGGATGTGCAAAGGAAGAGCTTGGAGTTCAAAATGAAGAATCATTCCAGTAATGTGGGCTTTGTTGGTTTAAGAGGAAAAATACTCCTAAATCCTGCTCCAAACTTTGACCTTCCCTCCCTGGGAGGGAATAGATGAGCAAATGGGAAAAGTGGGGGTGTGGGAAGGAGGATAAGGAAGGCATTGGCTTTAAGCAGAACTCTGTCATGTGAGTCTGTGAACGTCCTGTGAACATATCAGTGAGTACATTGCAATTATTAATCCTGTAAGTGATGTCATGGCTTCTTGGCAGCAGCACAGAGCCCTGGGGACACCTCTGGAGCGAGTCAAAGGAAGCAGCAGTGGCTGTGAGCATACCCAGGGATGCATTTGGCTCGCTGGGCGTCAGGCTGGTGGTGCCAGAGCCGCTCTCAGCGGAGGGGCAGGAGCTCAGGGGGTGAGCACAGAGCTGCCAGGGAGGTCAGGCTGCCTCTGAGCTCCAGGGAAGCCCAGCAGCAGCACAGGGAGCACCAGGAGCAGGGGCCAAGAGCTCCTGACTGCAAAAGCACATGGTCCCTGTGAAGCCTTTCCAGCGCTGGCGGCCAAGGAGCTGCGGGTTTATGGCTTCACACGTCTTCATTCCTGGGATTTAAGTGCACCAGCAGGGCTGTTGGGGATTAACCCGGAGTTAAAAAGGCATTTATGAGGTGGGAGGATATGGAGTGAAATGCTCCTGGTGTCTCCAGGGGCTGGGATAACAGCCTGTCCCTGCGGGCCTGGCACTCGCGCCCTGAGGGTGACGACAGCGCCAGAGTCCCAAAAATTCCACACCAGCTCTTCCCTCTGCTTGGAAACCTCACTGCACTCAGTGAGCACCCATAATCCAGGATATTTATGGTGGCTCTCCCAAAAACCAGTGCCGTTCTCTGTGCTGGGAGGATGGGGCAGTGCTGGGCTGTGTCCAGGGATCTGCTCTGTCCCTCTGCCACTTGTGGGGCAGCCACACCAGTGAACAAAGCAAGAGTAAAACCTGGTGTAAGGATGAGACTGTGATGGTGTTCACAGGGGTTTTCAAATGAGGGAAGAGATGAGAATGTTGACTCCATGTTTCAGAAGGCTTGATTTATTATTTTATGATATATATTACATTAAAATGATACAAAAAGAATAGAAGAAAAAGGTTTCATCAGAAGGCTGGCTAAGAATAGAATAGAAAGGAAAGAATGATAACGAAAGGCAGCTGTCTCAGACAGAGTCAGGGGCCTTGATTGGCCATTAATTATGAACATCTAAAATGGGCTAATCAGAAATCCACCTGATGCATTCCACAGCAGCAGACAATCATTGTCTACATTTTGTCTCTGAGGCCTCTCAGCTTCTAAGGAGGAAAAAAAATCCCAAGGAAAAGATTTTCATAAAAAGTTGTCTGCGACATGAGACCTTTTGCTGGTGGCCAAATGGTTTTGATGAGCAAATTGGAGGGTTTTTTTTATTTAAAAGGTGGAGGGAAAGGGTGCAAAATGCAGCTCTGTGGTGTTTCCCACATGGATGTAGATAACCAGCCTGATTGGACAAACCTGGCAATATTTCTCCCTATGAAAAATCAGTGTTAACTTTGTTCAGTGTAGGAAGAGGGAACAGGGCTGAGGAGAAGGGCAGGAAAATGAAACATGCAGGTATGAATCCTATCCTGGATGCATGCACACTCAAAACTCACTGCAGCAAGGCCCAGGGATGCCAACTGAACAATTTTCTATCTCTATTCCAAAACAACATAACAGGGAAGCCTCTCATCAGTGACACAGATTAGAGACTGGAAAAAAAAATCCTGTATGCACAAGATTAATGCAGAGGAAAAGCTCCCTGTCCAAGCCCACCACCCACACATCTGCTGACCACCCTCCCCTGCTCGGGCTCCGTGGCTCCACACGTGGTGAGAGGATGGAGATGATTAATCAGGGGCTGCAGGAGATGCTGAATATCTGTGGCCCTGCAGAGCCTGGGGTTGCTGCTGTCTGCAGTGAGGATTTGGGGGGAAGGCTCTCAGTTGTCAGATAGGGATAGAAGATAAAGGACTCCACCAAACTGGGGGGAAAAAAGGGAGTTTCTGTGAAACTCGTAGGAAGTAAAAAATCAGTGGCTTTGCAGAGCTCTGCTCCCAGTATTATTCTTTGTGATTAGGCTAATGAGCCCTGACTCTTACAGGTACAGTGTGCTGTGATACCCACAGGGGTTGGGATCTTCATCACACAATTAGGTCTCTCCCTCTGTGCAGGCATTTTATAATAAATAATCAGTAGTCTTAATATGGTTTTGAAGCTGGTCAGCACAGTCATTACCCTGCACAGCTCCCAAGTTCAGCTAAAATTCACTTAGATTGTTTGTTAAGTCTTGCCTGGTAATGAATGTAAATATTTTATGAAAGTAAATATTTGTATCTCTTGAATGCTTTTAGATAATTGGTTGTTTTTTTTTTTCAAGTGGAAAAGGATAGCCATGCCTTGATGAATAATGACCATTATTTGGGTTCTTGTGCTGTGTTCTGCCATGGGATATTGGCTCACCCATGGCTGGGTTTGGTACTTGCCATGGTGAGGAAAACTTGGTGCCCAGAGGTGTCTCCTCAGCAGGGCTGCTCCCCTTTCCCCACAGATATGTGCAAAAAAAAAAAAATTTAAAATAAAAGGGCATAGCTATATCTTACATGGCAAAAAGAAAATGCACATCCTCCAGATTTATTTCTGGGGCTTTTTGAAGATTTCCATGTGGTTTAGTAGCAATTTTAGTGCAGGCTGTGCTGGGCCCAGCTGGCCTGGCCTGCCTGGTGCCTGTGATGAGCAGGGGAGGGGGGTGTCCCCATAACCCACCCTGCCAAGTTCAGGAGGCACCTGGCCAGCTCTCAGCCCTGCAATATTCCCCATGATTTCTTACTCCCTGTTAAACTCATAGAAAGCATTTCAAACCTCATCTGTCAGGAGCATCACCGCTGCTCAGATAAGTGTTTTAATTTTATTTAATCACTTCTAGCTGCCCACCTCGGATGATTGAGCGTGGCCTCTTTGTGGCAGAGTGCTTGGGAGAAGGGACAAAAATCAAACTAAATGATAGTGTTGGCCAAGCCCTCGGCCTGCCATGAAACCAGCTCCTGACTCCCAAAACTGGTTTGCCAAGGATAAATTCCCTTCCAGTTGAAAAGCCAGGCAGAACAGATGTCTTGCCTGGTGCCCTGTAAATAAACATCCCGGGGCTCTGGAGCTCACAACGAGCTGCAGGCTCCAAAAGCTGTTTCTGGATGTGACAAATGCAGGGTGCTCCCTTCCCGGAGCTGTAGCTGGCACCACACAATTGGATTTGGGATATGGGGAACCTGGGCCCACTCTGGGTAAGAGGGGTCATTGTTCCCTTGTTAGACATGATGTGCAGCATTCAAACCCTGGAACTTTGGGCATTTCCAACTGGTGGCTCAGTGAAGCACTTTGGCTCCTGCTTAGTCAGCAGAGAGGATTAATTTAGGAACCTATCATACACCACTAATTAAAAACAGAGGCTGGGGGCAGCTGGGACACCTGTGGCTCATCCCTGGCAGTGCCCAAGGCCAGGTTGGACACTGGGGTTGGAGCAGCCTGGGATGGTGGAAGGTGTCCCTGCCATGGCTGGGGTGGCACTGGGTGGGATTTAAGATCCTTTCCAACCCAAACTATTCCATGGCTCCTTAAATCTCTGATTTGTGCTACAGCTCCTTTCCTGGACAGGACTTTTTTGTCTCTCTGGGGAGCCTGACTGGATGAGGGATGAAAAAAAAAAGGAATGTGAGGAGGAGGGATGTTTGATGCCATCAAAGCGGGGATTTGCTGTGGGGTTGGGCAGGGTCGATGGGTTTGTGCAGGAAGGGAACGAGGTGCAGCAGCTGCTGGGAGCCCCCAGGAGCTCCTGCTGCTTTTCTCTGTCTTTTCCTCTGTGCTCCCCTGCTCCAGTGTTGTTTTCTCTTGTTTCCAACACCTTCCCATTTGGCACATGAAGGCTCTGTAGGGAATATCGTGGCTGCAGTTGGGAGATGCTGAGTGCACATTTCACAGCCCCTTGCCAACACAGCCCAAACATCCTGCCAGCCTTGGATGAGTGGTGCTTGCCTGAAGCTCAGACTGATCAAAGCTGAGTTTTTATGGTGGTTTGAGGAGCAGAGCACAGCAGCAGAGCTCTCCTTGTTGTGGACAGCATCCTTTCCCTGCTCCTGGGGCTCAGGGCAGCACGTGGGGCTGGGACAGAGGATGGGAACAGACTCCAGGATTTCCTCCTGCCTGCACCATAAAACAAAGTGCTTAAAAGGACTTGGTGCCAACAAAACTTGACCAAATGATTTGCAGATTTGAGTGACACTGCACAGCCAGGGCTCTCAGATCCTTCTTTCCCCCTTCCCCATGTGTTACAAATTGCTCTAATGCCACGTAAGGGACTGGGAAGGGAACCTGGGCTCCATTCATACCAGCATTGTTGCTAGGAAACCTCTCCCTTTGACAATGGAGGGTGAGCATGCCTGTGTTTGCCTTTGCCTCTCCGAAGGACAAAAATCACCATGTGGCACTGGCAGGGGGGAGGATGGGGAAAAAAAAAAATAATAAAAAAAAAAAACTCAAACCAACAGCACAAAAAACCCTGAAAATTACTTTAAAATTTTGCACTGTGCCAAATGATGCTCTGGATTGCAGATGCCAGTGCTTCTGGTTTTGTAGGGACACAGATGAGGCACAGCTCGACCCTTCCATGCTCCATGTGCTGCAAAGTCAGGCTGGATTCCTGGAGTGCCTTCTGCTACCTGGGCTGGCTGGGGCTGCTGTGCCATATGGGAGAGGGGGGCGAGTGCCTGGCCCTGGCATCCACGGGGAGAACACAAACTCTGCCTGATTTACTGAGCTCTGCTGGGTGGGAAAGAGAGCCCTTGTGGTTCTGTGGCCCTCTCTTTTCCCTCTGAATTTATTTGAAAAATATCCTAAATACCCATAGTGTGTATGTATTTTACATCGTGCATGTTTTTCATAGGCTTGAAAAGAGAAAATATTTGGAAACTCTTTTGCTTTCTTCCAAAGAGCTGAGAGTACTGAAATCTTAATTACCTAAAAATCAGCATTTTTATTTTTTCCACATATTGACTTTTTTTTTCTTTTATTTTTTCTGTCCTGGCTGAAAATCCTGCAGAGTGGATTTTTTTTTTGCCCGCAGTAGCTGCTGCCAAACACTTTGGATGAAGAGTTGCACATCAGTGTTGACCCCTGGTCAAGGCAGAAGGGGAAAATCTGGTCTTGTGGCCAGGAGATTACAATTATAATGCTTAATGTTGCAATTTTGGCTGCAGAAGAGACAAATCTGTGCCTCAAGATGGAATACTGGGTGCAGAAAACGTGGACTGTGCCCATGCACGCTCCAGTGTGCTATAGGAGCAAAAAGCTGATAAATTGATCATTATTTTAAGGAAGGGAGGAGTGAATTAAGTGAAAACAAGTGCAAGAAATTGACCAGTTTTAGTAAAAATCCAGATTCCTGATTTGCAGTTCATAGTAGTGAAACCTCCCATTGAACCAAATGTTTTGTGGTTTTTTGAGGGAGCTAAAAGCTGATACATTGATCATTATCTTAAGGAAATGATGAGTAAAATAAGTGAAAATAAGTGAAAGAAATTTACCAGTTTTAGTAAAAATCCTAATTCTTGATTTGCAGTTGACAGTAGTGAAACCTCCCATAGAATAAAACATTCTGTGGGTTTTTTGAGGGAGAAAAAAACTGATAAATTGATCATTATCTTAAATAGGAAACCTATTTAAGGTTTCCTATTTAAGATAATGTTTAAGGTTTCTAAGGAGCGAAGTGAAAATAAAGGCAAGCAATTTACCAGTTTTTGTAAAAATCCTAATTCATGATTTGCAGTTGACAGTAGCGAAACCTCCCATTGAACTAAACGTTCTGTGGGTTTTTTGAGGGAGCAAAAACTTATGAATTGATCATTATCTTAAGGAAGTGAGGAGTGAATTAAGTGAAAACTAGTGCAAGAAATTTACCAGTATTAGTAAAAAACCTAATTCTTGATTTACAATTGACAGTAGTGAAATCTCCCATTAAATCAAAGGTTCTGTGGGTTTTTTGAGGGGTTGCATTTCCATTTTCCCCTCTGTGCCATTTTCAGTGAGGGATAATAGGCAGGAGCTGCTCTGGGGTCTCTCTGCTTTGTCCATTGTCTGGGGGGCTGTGGAGGGACTGGAGTCCTGCCTGTGCCATGTGCCAGGAGCTTTCCCAGCACAAAGCCATGGAAATGGAACATCCCAACCCTGGAGAGCAGCTCAGCATCAGGGCAGCACCTCCAAGCTGTGCTGGACCCTCTGCCTCCCTCCCTGCTCTGCTCTGGGCACACAAACCCCTTGTGCCTGGCCCTGCTCCTGTTCCCTCCCCTGCAGGCACCTCCTCACCCATCACCCTCATCCGGTTCACTCCCCTCTTGGCTTTTCACACCCCTCACATCACTATTTATCCCTTCTCAAATTATTTCTGTTCATGCAGCAGCTGGGTCCCTCTATACAAGGCCTTGCGTGTCTGTGTGAACCATCAGAGCTAAAAGCAGGGTTCCTGTCTCTGTTCTGGGGAGAAATTAAGGCTCAGATGTGTGAATTGAGTTGTCCAGCATCACTTTTGCAGCATCTCAGTGTTTTAGAGCAGTGGTTTCCTGATGGACCCACACACTTTGCTGAGTTTGCTGCAAAGGCTTCAGTGTGTGGAGTTCAGAGCAGGCCAGGACCTCCTTGCTGCTCCTAGAGGATTATGATTCTTGTTTGTTATTATCATTATCATCATTATTTAACAGTGTAGATTTATTTTTCCTACCCTGTGCTTCTAAAAGTCCAGTACAGAGGAGTAATTTTCTTTAAGGTTTTGTCTCTCCTGGGTCACAGTTAAGGATTTCCCACCCCTCCAGCCCTGCCCTTGCTCAGAGTGATTTTGAGGGGTCTCTGAACAGAGGATTTCCTAAATTGTTCATAATTACCTCCACTTTTGTGCTAAATACCTTTTTTGCTGATGTGGTCTGTGAATTTACAGGTTATTCCCATGCCTGCTTTCTGCCCAGTGAGCAGCTACAGGTGTGCACCACAAAAACAGATGGAAATGGGATTTTTGTGGAGAGTTGTGACAGTTCAATGTCCACAGTGTATTTGTCTTGGATGAAGTGGTTAATTTGCTGATTTTTCAGGCAATTATGAGAGTTTTAAGGGATGTTTTATCAGCCTTCATATCACCTATGAAGATCAGGAAAGATTCATGACAATACTGGGGAGGGATAACTGGGTCTGGTTGCTGACACCAAAGGTTTCTACACATAAAAAATGTATAAAATCTCATTGTCTCTAAAACTGACACTCTGTACATTAGATAGGGAACATTATGGTGATGCATTTTGAGGAGCAGGATCCTGACCTACATTTCCCCACTGGAACTTGCCCACGGGTATTCCCACTTTTTACCCTGCCTTTAGCTTCACTATATTCCTTTTCTTGCTGCTTGCTTTCAAGGCTTATGTAGACTTGAGTTTTATTTAATTAATATTTTAACCTGTGCCCGTGCCTTGATGAGGAAAGGCTCCTTTCCAAAAGCTGCAAATGGGCTACTTTTATTTGAAATTGCATCTGAACAAAGGGCTCAGCACAGATTTATCTCTTGTGTTTCCAAAGCTTTCTCTAGCTTTCCATCAACTTTGGAATAAAGGGTCTATCCATTAAATTTCATTCATCAAACTCGCCTGCCTATGGCAGCAGCAGCTCTGTTGCCCTGCCTGCCCTTTCAGAGCATTTCCTCCTGACACCAGTGAGATATTTACTTACATTTTAGCAACTCTTTGAAAATGGCCATTATCAGGATATATCATTATGGGTGAAGTATCCCGGGTTTAATCTGCCCGTTGAAATTTACTTCATGTAACACACACAGTGTGTGCCCTGTAAATAACACACTGCATCTCAGGAAATGAAAGATGTTTTGAATAAATAAATAATGGCTTGCTGACTACTGAGGCTCCTGGCTTTGGTAATGTACTGTGGAAGAGAAAGTAAATAGAAATCTCCTTCTGGGCATTTCCAAACATCAAAATGCCCTCTGTGTTTTGTTGTGGTTAAACACACAACCCCAGCAGAAGCCTGGAGCCCCCTGTTTGGGTGGCCTTGCAAATGAGTAGCTCTGATTTTGCTGTAATCAGGGTTCCTGTGAGGGAGCAGAAGGTGTTGTTGGATGTAGGGGATTTTTTTTTAATGAAAAACTCTGGCAATGCAAGGGATGTGTCTAAAACCTGGTGGTGTCTGGTTTAATGATGACTGCCAGTATCTGAGGGATGTGCGGTGCTGGGGCAGAGCTTTGGTAAATGTTGTTTTCTGCTGGAATTTTGGACGCTGTGGTGTGCAGTGACCACCTGATGTTGTGCTGAGCCTTGGGACAGGGTGAACCTGCCCCAGGGTCTAATCCAACCCTTGGATGTGCCGTGCTGCTTGAGGGAACAGGGAAGGTGGTACATGGAGATCATCAGAGATCATCCTTGTAAAACCATCTCAGGGCTCATCATTAACTTGAGTTTTGGCTGAAGATTCAGATTTGTGGAAGGAAAAGCCTGGAAACAGTGATTCCTGGTGGGTTTGGGGTGGTATTCAGCTCAGCTTGATGTGGCCAGCTCAGGTGGAGATCAGCACTGCCCATGAAGAAATACAACACCTCCCACCGAGACTCAACAGAGACACGACCCGTTTGCAAATCCCCTCGCTGAATAATTTCCACCAACTCTGGCTTAGGTAAAAGACAGAAATCTATCAAATGTTGTACAGATTAACTTATCACCCAGTTAAATCGGCTGTCAGTCTGGGCTGCCTGTGCTTGGCAGGGTGAATTCAAATGCATGCAAATTTCCCTGGTGGCTGACGAGCGACGATGGTGGAGCTGTCAACTGATGACATGTGAAAATACATTAACATTGTTTAAAATATATTTGAAAGGGATAGCTCATATTTTGATAACATTTTCACAGGCAAATGATTTGTATGAGATCTGAAACACTGACCACATAATTTACACTGGGAGGACTTTTTTTTTTTAAATTTTCTTTTTCCTAATAGCAACTCTTCAGATATGTTTTGTGCTTGGAGGAAGCCCCTAAACAATTAACAATTACCACACCAACCAGTTCGAGTCCCATGTGCCACCATTGTACGGAGTCACTGTTCCGATAGCCTCACTTGTCACTTCCACTCGATCTTTCCAAAAGTGATTAGAAACTTCAAAAGAACCAATTACACAGGCCATTGTGCTAGAGACCTGGCACTTTATTTTTTTTTCCCAAAGCCTCTTGCTCCTCCCTGTGTTTGGACTCGCCGTCTTTAATTTCTCCTATTTGCAATTTTGATTTCTCCACTTAATGGGAACTATTACTAATACTAAAAGCTCCAAAGTTTCACTCCTTCTTTCAGGGCTTAGTGATTCCTTAGGCATTAGGACAGTGAGGATCCACGTGGCTCGTGATGGTCACTGCCTGTGTCCCCAGTTCCACCAGTGCCCGTTTGGATAAGCAGCCCTGAAAGGCAGGAGAGAGACGCAGGAAAAGGTCACAGGATGTGAACAAGTGTTGACTGAGCTGTGTGATAAGAAAAACATCTGAAGCCTGTGATTCAAGATCCAGCCTTTAGTCTGGAATCTTCAGGGGTGAAAGGGGAGAACTTAGCACAGTCTAAAAACAGCAGATCTCACAGTTCAGCAGTCAACCATGGCGTCTGATACATGAAAAAAATTACTTATGCTGTCAGCTTCCATTATTTACATGATCTTTCTATGGTTGAGTCGTGGCTGTGGATGTGCAATTCAGCTAGAAAAATTGTGTATTTACACAGATGGGTGCTGGCATGTGACCAGGGCTCGAGCAAAACGCATGGTTAGAGGTGGAAATCAAATACACAGAGTGCTGAATTGGTTTTTGAGGGGTTTGGTTACAAGGTGGAAATGTTTGCAGGTATGAAGGGCTCTCTGGGAGATGGTGATTCTTAGCAGAAGGAAGGTGGTGTGAACAGGTTTGAGGGGTTTGCTCTCCTTGGCTTCCTGGGGTGTCTGCTCTCTGTTTGACAGGGGCATCTCTGCCTCTGGTTTTATTTGGAAATTCCTGGCAAGGACAAAGATGGTGTCGGTACAGTCAGAAAGGTCTACCAATAAGACTGAAAAAAATAGTAATAATAACAATGATCATAATGGAATATGACTGTAAAGCTGTAACTGGGGTGCCTGGGATGGGGAGAAGAGACCTGGAGGTTCTCCTTCACAGAAGCATCTTCTGATGAGGGAGAGACAGAGCTCAGGACAGAGGAGTTTTCCTTTCTCACTCATTCCCTTCTTCCTGTGGATTGTACATGGGACAAACTCTTTCTGTCGCAGCCTGGATTAGACCATGATTAAATCAGTGGGAATTTATCAGTAAACTTGTTTCATTTTGTGCCTTATAGTGGTGTGTTTGTGCACTCTGGGCACCACTGCTTCCCTTAGAATCCCTTCAGAACAGAAACCTGGGGATGAGATGCAATCCCTAACCTTTCCGTGGCTGTGGAACACTGCCATAAATCCCTCCCTCCCTTCATTTCTGGGATTTGCCTTCTGAACACCATCTCCAGGTGCAGGTGGGCTGTAAAACACTTCAGCCAGGTGCTGACTCTGTTCCTGCTGAGGAATTTCCAGAGAGGGAATCCTCAACAGTGCAGGTGATGGGAAAACTTTCCACGTTCCAAACTGGACAGGAGATTCTGTGGCAAAGTCTTCACAAAGCTTGGAATTTTACCAGGATTGTTTGGGCAGCAGTGTAGTAGTGAGGTGAGGTTTTTGTCACCGGTGCGAGGTGACATCTTTAGTGAACTTTCAATTTAAGCAGAAATCTCTGACCTGGTTTTGATCTCCAGAGTTCAACCACGGGCCATGTGTCAGGAGCACAGACCTCAGTGCTGCAGGGCACAGGTAATGGAGGGAAGAGGGATGAGAGGAGGGAAAGCAGGAACAAGGGGATGAGGCCAGGCCATCAGAGAGACAGCCAAGAAGGGCAACAGGTCCTCTGCTGACATTAGTGACCAGTGGTTAACTTGGAACAACATGTATTTCACATTAAAACAGTATAAAATATTTGTAGGTGTGTTTGTGCCTTCCTTGAGGGTGTGACTTTCCCTCCCTTAAGGAGGAGAAGTGTCCTCGTGGGTTGCCAGGTATTTAACACGTGGAAAATTGGTACATAAAATCCATTTAACTTGTTAGTGAATCAATTGCATCTCCCTTGGTGGTGGTGTGATGTGCAAATCCTTTCCCTCCAAATTGCTGTCTACAGTTCTGCTGGCTTGTAGCCTGGCTCAACTCCATTCAGCTGGGTAAACTGGGGGGAAAAAAGAGACTTTTGCCCAAGTGGAGACATTTCCTTACGAGAAAGAAGGATCAAAGAGAAGCTCGTAGTTGTGATCTTAAGGAAGGCAGTGAGGTGTTTTCTCCCAGAGGGAATTCAGCCAGCAAATGTTCTTGTATTGAGGGGAAATTTGCCAGTCCACTGCCACTTTTAACAGCCCAGAGGCTTCTGATTGCAGATGCACTTCCCAGAAGGAGTTAAATAGCAGCACAAGTGCAAGAAAGTGAGGAAGGGGAATGGAATGGCTGAACTTTGAGCCCTGCCATCCCATCCCATCCCATCAACCCATCCCATTATCCCATCCCATCCCATCCCATCCCACTCGGCCAGCAGCTGTATCTGAGCAAGGCAGGAGAGCAGCAGGGAGTGTGGGACACAGAGCTGGCCCCTGCCTCCCTCCTCTCATTGCTTTTCCCTCCTCAAGGCCAGTTCCAGCCCTGGCTGGGTGAATTACCCCTGATTTGTGCATTGTCAGGTCATTAATTCCATTATTTTTGTATTTTTGCTCTCTGCAAAATAAAAAAGTTTTTTAATGCTGCTCTCTGCTCACGATTGGCTCCGGGTGCTCTCTGCGCCCTGGGATGTGCCATTCCTGGAACCCTGGGATTGCTGCTGCCAGCAGGATGATCACTTTTCCTCAGGGAAAAATGGGCTTCGGGAGCTAAACCTGTCTCCAAACTTCTCTCTGTGCTCCTGTGGAATATTGGGGTTTTTTGTTTTTTTTTTTTCCTGTCTCAGGAAGGAGGAATTCGCTGGCGTGGGTAGGGAGGAGGCGGCATTGCTCTGCCACGGGGCTCAGTGTGGAGGGGATGTTGTAGAAATCAATTTTTGCACCCATTCTGTCCCCAAACACGGCCTCTGGTGAGGACAGGGTGGTTCAGGCTCACTGTGACCTTCATGGGATTGTTAGAGCTGGAAGGGACCTTGGAGATGGAGTCCAGAGCCCTGCCAAGACAAGGCCACCCAGAGCAGGAGTCACACCTGTGTCCAGGTGTGCTGGGAATGCCTCCAGAGAGGAGATCCCACAACTCTCAGTCCTGCTGTGACATTTGCATCCTTGACTCAAACTTTTTCCAGGATCAGAACCCACCAACCCCAATGTGTGAGGCTGTCTCAGTGAATTTCCACAACTCTGGGCCCAAGCTGTGGGTTTTGCTGATCAGACTCAGTGCCTGGCACAGCAAAGCCCAAATCCTGCCTGAGGTACCCCAAATGAGCCCCTCAATTTAAAAAAGATTCTTTGTCCAGGTATGGAACTTTTGTTATAATTGAGTTTTCCCCTTTTCTCCCCCTTTTTATTTTTCACCTTCAAAATGATTGTCGATAATAAAGTAGGATGCAAAAATCCTCATTAAAAATGCATCTTGTAAAATTGAAACTTAAGTGTCAGGTTTTTCGAGCAGTCTGTCAAATACTTGACAATTAAAAGAGCTGTTTTTAAAAATTTAATGAGACACAATAAGGACTAAATGCACAAGAAGCTTGCTCCTTCTTAGGATAAAGCAGAAACATAACAAGTCCATTATATTTCCTTACAAAAATGTCCCATTTGTAAAATATGCTATAATCTATTTTTAATTAAATTAGTATATGCAATTTATTACCTGAGCTATATTTATTAATATTTAATATTTAATTTCAAATTAATTATCCAAGTAAAAGAGGGCTCAGCTGGGCTGGAGAGACTCACAGAACAGCAAGTGTCCTGCAGCAGCTGGAGGTAAACCTGGATTGTGCAGCTGTCCTGAGCTTTGTGGGAATGATGGAAATAAAATTATACATCAGAAGCTGTGGGTGCAGTCACCATCCTGTGAGGAAGTGTGGAATCCCTGAGATGAATGCCTGGTGTTCATGTATTCATAATTTTGGGAGGCATTTTCACGGTGTTAATCTGAGAATGGATGAGGTTGGAAGGGACCATAGAGCACATCACTCAGGATAGTGTCCAGGTGGCTTTTGAACACCTGTAGAGGAGGAGATAGTGCTGATATTTCATCTCAGCATTGCTCTCTGTGACTCTGGAGCATCAAAACCTGAGCTCCCAAAGTTGCACCTTCCACCCCTTTCCTGGGTAGTTTGCTCCATTTCCATGCTTTGGGAAGTTTTGCTTTAGATTTCCACAAGATGGGATTTCCTCCTTCTCTCCTGTGCTTTGATGGGCAGAGAAGAAGGTCCCACTCTGAAATTTAAAGTGTGATTTCTTGGCTCAGCACCCAGCCTGTCACCCTGGGTCACTTTAGGCAAACCCAGGCAGACTGAAATCATGGAATGGTTTGGGGGAGAAAGGACCCCAAATCCCACCCAGAGCCACCCCTGCCATGGCAGTGACACTCCCACTGTCCCAGGTGCTCCAGCCCCAATGTCCAGCCTGGCCTTGGGCACTGCCAGGGATCCAGGGGCAGCCACAACTGCTCTGGGCACCTGTGCCAGGGTCTGCCCACCCTCCTAGGGAAGGGATTTTTCCTACTATTCCATCTAAACCCACTCTAAGTCTGAAGCCTTGTCCTGGCACAAGATGCTCTTGTGAAAAATCACTGCACTGGGCCACATTTTCAGGGTTTTCTTCACCATTGTGGCAGGTAGCAGTTGGTATTATTATTACTATTATTACTATTATTTATTTACTTATTTACTTATTTATTTGTTTATTTATTTATTTATTTGTTTGTGAGTACTGGCAGACCCAAAGTTAGGGCATCCTCGGCTCTGTCTTCTTCTCTTGCCCCTATTCTCTGTTTCTTCCCTTGGAAAA